>JAPYKE020000060.1:600000-1067500 GCA_028554795.2 Sinohyriopsis cumingii | reverse complement strand
CTTGATGAGGTATATGGCTGCCATATGAATATTCCTTATAGATGAGGTACATGGAGGCCATGTGACTACTCCATCCTGATAGGTACATGGTGGGCATATGAATACTCCTTATAGATGAGGCACATGGCTGCCATGTAAATACTCCTTCAAGATGATGTACATAGTGGCCATGTGAACACTCCATCCATATGAGGTACATGGTGGACATGTGAATACTCATTACAGATGAGGTACATGGCTGCCATATGAATATTCCATCCAGATGAGGTACATGGTGACAATGTGAATACTCCTAGATGAGGTTTGCAGCTGCCATATTAACACTCCTTCCAGATGAGGTACAAAGTGACCATGTGAATACTCTCAGCCAGATGAGGTACATGGTGGCATTGTGAAGACTCTATCCACATGAGGTACACAGTGGACAATTTTTCTGAGATTACTCCTTCCAGATGAGGTACATGGTGGCCATGTGAATAGTCTTTTCCAGTTAAGGTACATGTACTCTGCAGCCCTGCAAATAGCCTCAATCTGATATATTTGTCATATTTCAAGTATACTTCAGACATGTGTAACAGCAACTGCAGACAGACATAGGCCTAGACTTGTTATCTATTTCTTAAACTTAACAGGATAACCACAATACTTTCTAAAGAGATGACAATTTGCTTCTCATCAGTGAGTCTAATTCAACCCTTTCATCCATTTCAGGTTGACCCATGTGGGTGGATGCAGCACTCCTCTTGCTCATCAGGCCTTTTCTTTTGCAGTGCTAATGCATGACAAGCATCTAAATAACTAGGATTAATTTGTGCCATTGGTTTTATCCCTGATTCTAAACCTGCACATTGACATGAACTCACTCCAGAGAGAAGCTGTTGCTTACTTTAATGCAACAACTTTTCAGCAGAATAAATGTTCAAATAATAAAACCAATTTCATATCTTCTGGTTAAAATATAATTTTGCTTTGGTGGCTTAGACCACTGTACCTATCTCTATTTGGTTGCAAGTTTATTTTATGAAACAATTATTCATTCATTTATTAACTCATTTCTCTCATTCGCCCACTGAAATTCACTGAAAAGTACCCCTTCAAATGCAGTTACCATGTTTCCACATCTTCTCACAGGAAAAGCAATCAAGGGAAAGATAACACTGCAAGATTTCAATTAGTGTTAAAACCCCTTCTAATTGATTTCTAAGACTGACTTGGATCATCAAGTTAGTCAGATTAGTAGATAATTGAAATTGTTCAAGAATAAAGCTGAATAATTATCAGTCATTAGGGATCTGGAGGCACTTTTAATACATAACAGAATATTTACCTGCTTTTATTCTTTTATTCTTCTGCAGGGATAGTAACTAGATTATTAAGGGACAATAGTTTCTAAGTTACAAACCCAAACTTGGATTTTTGAGAACATATTGAGACCTGAACACATTTTAATTATCATTACATTTAATGTGGATTCATCTCAATGAAAGGCTGTTAAGATATTTAATATATAAAATTCACTCAATAATTTTTTATATGACATCTTACAGTTTTTTCTCCAACCCTAGGTACTTTGTCCCCTATCTTCAAGGAAGGAAGGAAGGAAGGAATGAAAGAAAGAAAGAAAGAAAGAAAGAGAAAAGATGAGAAAAGATTACATACTGGAGACGGTTTACTTTTTTATCATGAGCCAGGTACATTTTGATCAAACTAAAAATTGCATTTTGACAGAGTGGGTCATACTTTCTTAAATGGGTCTGTTTTGCTCAGGGCATAATAATATTTACCGTATTTACTGTATATGTTGGGACACTACTTATTAGGACACCATAAATTAATTTTAAAAGTAATTTTTTGTACAATGTATGTTCTGGGACACATTGTTTTTTCAAGTCATAAGTTGTGGGACGCCTTTCAAATCATTTGAAAATTACATGTCGGAAAATGCACTCCAACTGAAATTGTAATATTTTAAAAATCAAATTTTGTGCACATGAGATAAAACTCTTTAATCCACTGCAACATCATCTCATCAACACAACCCTTCTCCTGCACACATACAATACATTTTTTGGTGAAGGAATATTTTTAGCTTTCTCATACTGTGAAAAAATATCGTTTAAGGCAACACATCACCTGAAGCAGAAACTGCAAGGACCAAAGTCAGATTCTTTTCAAATCTGCACCAGTTGTGCTAATTCTCACACTTTTGACTTACATCATATCATCAGTTCATACAGGAATGAGATAAAAGTACACCAGAATTCCATCCATGTCAATAATCATATTATTGGTGAAATCATCTGCTTCTGTTCTGGCCTTCATGAATTCATGAAATGATTTTATTTTCTCAAAATCTTCTGGCAACACAGGGTCACTGATGTCCATGCATGAAGCACTATATTATGTCACTTTAAAAATTGTTCCACTGTTTCAATTTATTTTCAAAATTCCCATGAATACTGGTGAAAAGTTAAGTTCCCAATTATCGCTGCCATCTTTGTACATTTTTATTTTAAAAAAATGGCACACTTAAAAGAATCCATAGTCGGTTTCAGTGGTCAGCTTGCTTTGTCTTTGATATCCTGTAAGTAATGTTCAAAGAATGAGTTTACTGCTCATTGCCAGTTTTGTTTATTCACCACCTGGGATTTTATGTGCTTGGCATCTGTACTTATAATTAATACAAACAGGCACTGATGTTTGTGGGTAAAGAGTATACACACCAATAACTTGCTTTAATGATACTTTTGTAACCTGTACTAGTGAAAAGATATCACTTGCACTCAAGTGAATGTATTTTCAAATAATGATTTTTCCTTGCGAGATACTAACCTGGATATAATTCAGTCTTGGTTATTTTGCATGTGGCTATTTTTGGTCAAATTATGTGATTATTTTGACAAATGTGGGTATGCTCTGGTCAAAATGTGGGTGTATTTCAACCAATTTGGGTATTTTTGACCAGAATATTGAAGTATTTTGACCAGCTGGGGTAAAAATAGGCCAAAATATGGGTACATTTCGACCAGTTTGGATACGATTTTGTTGGGTACATTCTGGCACATGTATGTTTTAACCTGCACAAATATAAACAGGAGGAATTGCCACTAGTAAGCTTCACTGGAGCTTATTGCCCTTATTTCTACCAAAGCCTACAAGTTCTGATTGACTATTAATTAATCAGCAGTTTTTTCTTCAACTACCTGGTGCATGCATTTTTTGGGCAAAGTGATTTCTCTCTTCTGCCAGAAAACAGGTTTGTCAAGAGATTAAGAAGAGAGTGTAAGAGTGATCAAAATTTTATAATATTTAAAACTGTTGCTTATAACAACAGTTTTATTAAATCTTGAGTCATATACTATAAAAAGAAAAGAAATCCTTGTCAAGCCTTTGAGCCCAACATAATACAAATTAAAGAAATCCTCATGAAGCCTTTGGGCCAAATATAGTAGAAATAAAAGAAATCCTCATTAAATCTTATGAAAATATTCATTTTATATATTGTGTTTTGTAGGTTTGTAGGACTTTGTTTTTGTTAAAGACAGTAATATTAACAATGTCCTCTCTTCTAACTTGTACAGAATGAAATATCAGATAAACCTGTTTACCTTCAAGGGATCAACTATTTCATTTTGGGTGGGGAGGCATGGGGAATTTGGAACACTTTTTGAGTTTGAATAATTATTGAAGATATAATCACAAAAATGACACAGACATTGATCAACAGCATGAAAATACAATGTTGTAACTGTTTTATGTTGCTCTTGTAAGAATATCAAAACAAAACGAGTTTATACTGTACACAGAATACAAAAGCATTCATTGGCAAGAAAATCGTGGAGTGAAGACACCAACATGAAAAGAAGGGAAGTCAGATATGCTTCCTCTGCCTGTTTGGGCCAACTAAGATTTTATCCAATCTAAAGGTGTTATTCTCTAATCCCAGAAGTGCATGTGGTCACTGGACATTAAATGTCCTGTCTGCTAATTATTTCATCATAAAAGCTATTTTCCAGGACAGATGGCAAATATAAACAATATGAGGAGAGGGATGTGTACATATAGTAAAAGCATGAAAAAAATGGAAATCTCCCTGGCTGCAGTCAGTACTCCCTTGTTTGTGTCCTATGTTTTGAAATATTACTTAGAATATTGGATAAAATTATTACTTGTAAATCTATTATGACATGCTCATGTGCAATGACAAGACTATAATGCCTGTAAATCTATTAGAACATGCCCATCTGCAATGATAAGGCAATATTGCCTGTAATTCTATTAGGACATGCCCTTGTGCAATGATGAAGCAATATTATCTGTAAATCTATTGGGACATACCCATGTTAAATAATAAGGCAATATTACCTGTAAATCTATTGGGACATACCCATGTGCAATGATAAGGCAATATTACTGTAAATCCATTATGACATGCCCATGTGCAATGATAAATGGCAATATTACCTGTAAATCTATTATGACATGCCCATGTGCAATGATAAGAGCATTGCCCCATTAAAAAAAAATTCAAACACAATAATAGTAGGAGACTGTAGCTAATTTACAAGGCCAAACACTGCATTTTTTAAAATTCATTAGATGGAACCTTAGATTTGTCAAGAACTAAAAACTGTCTCTGTGAAAAAATTACATTAATTTCAGCCACTGCTCTGACTCGGTGTTTGTTTTCGACTTGTCCTGGAATACAAGCTGCCTCAGTGAAAAAAATAATTTTGTTTCAACCATTGCTTTGACTCGGTGTTATTTCCAACCTGTCATGAAGAAAAAACTTTTTTTATTTTATTTTTATTTGGTTAAGTTATCTACCTATATAAATACAAATATTGTTAATTTTGATACATAAAATGTACACATCTAAAAGCAGATATATACAATACAAACAAAAATACCTGCATATTGGTAATTTTCATATATATATATATATATATATATATATATATATATATATATATATATATATATATATATATATATATATATAATGTATACATTATATAAGTGGAGATACACATTACATAAATATCTGCATACATACATATTTGTTTCTTACATTCCTGACTAAAGAATAGGAGTTAATTATCTTAAAAAATTTCCCACTGTTGTCTTATTTTTAAAATCTTGCTGAGGAGTACAAGTATTTAGAACATAATTCCAGGTATTCATACATTTTTATTTCCTCTATGCAAGCTACAAAACTTTGAATAAAATTTTGTATATATGAACTTTTTTTTATCAGAATTAAGCTTATATTAATGATCTCCAATTCTGGTGTATTTCTAATTCCAAGTAATATTGCAGCTTCCGTTAAATCTAACTCAATTTGACATAACTTGATAAGAATTTAGCTAAAACTTATCAATGCTGTTTTCATGAAATGACATCCCAAAAATAAATGAAGCTGAGTCTCTTCAGCTTCATTACATAAAAACACAATGATTCTGATATTTTCATTTTAAATAATCTACTATTACCAAAGTATAGAGAATTCTGTAGAGAACTTTGTATTGAAAACTATGAAATGCTATATCCTCAGTAATGGAGAGGGGAAGGAAAAAATATTGATTCCCACTCTTCATGCAATTAATCCTAATTTAAAGTAAGAGTTCCATTTAGTTTCCATTAGAACTGGAAATCTTTCATTTTTTCCCATATATAATGCATAAAATAATTTTGCTATTTTCAGGTAGTGTGGATTCTAATTTCGTAGTATTTGCAGTAGCATTTTTCCAAGTTCCTGGTGTGTCAAGAACTCCACAGAATTCTACAAAAGTAATACTGATATTAAATTTTACATGGACATAATTGTTGTATGCAAGGAACATGCCATCATCCTTAATTATGTTATTAATAAAGAATGCAGACTTTTCAAACCACATCTTCAGAAAGAGTGTATTATCATTTATCTCGATTTATTTATTATACAGTGGCATTGATATAATTTGTTCAGGTGTTGTCACTGGTGAGATAGTTGTTCAATTCTGACATGCAAAAAACGCAACTTTCCAAAAACTGTTAAACATCTGAGAAACTATGTCAAGTGTCCTAATCTTAGTCTTTCTTTCTTTAAAAATAAAATATTGTCCCCTTCAAACTTTTCAAGTGTTTCTATAAGAAGTTTCCTTCAAGAATGGCTGAGTGGATCAGTTACTTTTTTTTTATTTACATGTTCTTAAGTGCATGGCAAACAAATTCAATATGTGGCATCTTCACCCCACAATCTTGAGAGTCATTCATTAGAATGTTCCTTTTAATTCTGACACCTTTACTCGCTCCAGAATTGTTTTATAAAAAAAAATTGCTTGAATATGTACACAATTTCCACTGTAGGATCAGGAAATGCCATAAAACAAGGAACAGTCATAGGCAAGTAAAGATTTAATTACATGTACCATGATTTTTCCAACCATGGACAGATTTCTAAATTAGCAGTTAGCAAGCAAAAAAGTGAAAAATTAATTTCAGTCGCTGCATTGACTCAAGAGTTGTTTCAGATTTGGTTATGTATTTCCTCAATTGTTTAATAAAATTGCCATTGATCTTTTTACAACAATCAATTGAGAATTCAAGATTGCAAAAATCATTGTTTGCTTGACCACGTGATGTAGAATATTTCGTCAAGTCTTTCCAGTTCTACCTCATCAAGACTGTCATGTTCCTTACATCAGTACCCGTTTGAAAACAGGTTCTGATTTGTCAAATACCTATCCTGAATAGTAACTACTGCATAACCTTTTCTACAGTATCATGAAACATTACATTTGCCGGCCTGGCACATCTGATAAAAAATCCGGAGCCCCGGGTGGCTATGTAATGTCTATAGTGTTCACCATTACTGATCACTGCCATCTCACCTCTGATGGGTTCAAGTCTCAGGCTTCGTAAATGTGGAAAAATCAAGAACTGTTCATGAATTGTTCTTGAACTAGTGTGGGCATGTGAGAAAGTTCACCAGTAGCTTCCCATCAGTCAGTGGTTCATCCTTGTGTTTCCTTGGATATACCATATATGAAATTAGCAAATCTATGAAACCTGGGCTGCACATCTGCCAGAGTATAGCTTGTTTCAGAAAGAGTCAAGTAGGATTCCCAAAGCTTAAAACAAGTAAAGAATCTCTATGTATTTATACATAGGCTATTACTGCTAAATAGCCACTGCATGTATCTACAGTATACATGTATGCAAGACAGGGGTCTGCAACCTAGGGCATGTCAAGAGTTTTGTGTGACATGCCTAGGGCAGCCTAAAATCTTGATTTTAACAGTTTACTCTCTTCCTAGTGGAACATGCTTAATCATTTTGTAATTAATCCAGAAAAAAAGACAGTGGCACGATAATTCAAATAGGGTGCCGAACCCAGATATCAGATGTTATTAAATAACCACTACATGTATGTATATATGGACTTTTACTGCTAAATGACCACTACATGGGTATATTCTATCTGCTTTTTAATGTAGTTGACCACAATAAGTAGGTCAATGTAACCTTTTTTATTTTGCCAATTCACTAAAACTGTAACACATTATTAAAACACAGTTTGACCTCAACATGCCTGAGACAAATAACACAATTAATCTGAATGGTAATATACTATGCCATCAATCATTTAGCAATAAAATGCTCTGATAATAATTATGAATATTCATCACCACAATAAAGTTTTCTTACTTAGATTTCAACATTCCCAAGATGTTTTTTAGATGTACCATTTTAAAATCTATTTAGTTTTTAATCTTTCGTTATATCTCAGATTTATTTTAAAAATTCAAAGTTGAGTGGAAACGCTTTCAAACAATAACAATTGTTTGTAAAACTTAACAAATACAGGTAGTATAAGCTTTATTTACAGCGTAAATTGGGGGCCCCGAGTGGCCAAGTGGTCTTGAGCTCTCACTGTTATGGATCACTGCCATCTCACTTCTGTCTGCGTGGGTTCAAGTCTCAGGTTCGGCTTATGCTGGTATGTGAGAAAGCTTGCCAGTAGCTTCTTGTAGGTCAGTGGTTCTTTCTGGGGTTTTCCTGGGTTCTTCCTCCACCACTAATACTGGCCGCCATGTATAACATATCTTGTGCTGAAAAATGGCGTTAAACCCCACAACAACAAAAACTACAGCTTAAATCCATTATTCAGCAATAGTTATATAATATATTAGTATGACAAGGAAATTAAGCAGGATTTTAATAATGCAAATAATAATTATGCAATCAGAGATACTAATTGTTCAGCATTTTTCGAAAATCACACTAAAATCTTTGATTTTTTTTAAAATTAAGATTCTTAAAGGAAATCAGCAAATGGATAACAGCTGTAATCATAAGTGGGAGAAATGCTAAGATGTGCAGCCATGATGGGAGGAGTCCACTAAAGTTGATTATATCATATACTATATTGAGTAACTTTGACCATTTTTAAACCACCTTCATACGTGTGCAAAATGTGATTTTGTTTATATGAGACTTAATGTTCACTTTTGACTTTTTCCATTTTCAATGAAAACATATCCTACTTCACATGTGCCAGTTTCATGACGCAGCCTCAGCTTAAGGCTCGATGATTAACAGGAACATTTGGAGAATCAACCACCATAAACCAAGCTGGAGCCTAGACTCATCGATGATTTTACTGTTAAGTATTTCTAATTACGCTCTAGCCATGCTTCCTATCTCTTTGTGTATTCTGCAGGCCCTTTCCAAGTATCCTCATTAGATGACAATTTCAACAAATCATGATCAAATATTTATCTGTGCTGAGTATGTGATGGTCAGCAGTCAGTACTCCTAGAAAATCTGAGTGACTTTACCTTTTTCAACAAGATGTGCTGAGAGAAAATAAGCAGAATAATTACTAATATTAACTCCTGTTATCTTTAGTCAGAAGAGGTTTATAACAATTGTCCGAGATCTGAAAAATGTATTCCAAGTGTCAAATACAACATAATAAAAGCTATAGGTTGTTCTCCAGAATGGCTGCAAATGACATCTAAAAAGGAATAAATTCACCTTTTCATATATTTAATATTGACAGTAATTTACCCCTAGATGGTAAATATTAGTAAAGTTGAGGCAGACACCAATTAAACATATCCATCGGTTTTTCTTCTTGCTCACTGCTACAAGACAAGATAAATCAAGTAATCATTAGGCGGTGCATAAACTTTCCGTCTGCTACAAAAGTAAATGAGGATGAGGATGAAAAATGCCAGGCCTGGGAAGGCCTCACTCGAAAATTAGACAGATGATTCCTATTTTTATTAGCCATCAAGAATGACCTGTCAGTTAAACCCATATAAGCTGCAATTTGGCTCAATAATCAGTTACACTAAAATAAACTTGGCTGCATTCGAAAATTTGAAATATCACACTAGGGACTGTTTGTTGACAGAGGTTATATTGATCGATGATCAAAAATATAGACTGGTTTGGAGGAAAAAAGAGGTGGAACCAATGACGTTAAATACAAAATCCAGGATTTACAATAATGTTACTAATTTTGTTTCACAAATGACAATAAATTAAGTAACCAAACGTCAGCTTTGTTTACAGCCTTTTCTGTCCCATTTAAAATGGATGTCATTTATTAGCATGTATCCTGGTGAACTGGATGTCAAACACAATTAAATACACATGATAAAAAACAGCTGAATGATTTGAGCTATCAGATAAAATCCACTGCTTGCTTCTTCTAAAATGAAAAACTTTTCATTTTTTTATCACAGTTTTCTCTAGTGTTCTAGTGGGAACTTGCCAGCTTCTCTAGTGTACCTGCGGAAACTTGCCAATTTCTCAAGTGTTCCAGTGGGAATTTACCAACTTCTCTAATGTTACAGTGAGAACTCATCAGCTTATCTAGCATTCCCATGGGAACTTGCCAACTAGTCTACTGTTCCCATAGGAACTAGCCAAATTTTTTGTGTTCCAATGGAACCTGCCACTTGGTTTCAGCTGGGTCTGATGCTGACAAGTTCCGAGTTGAACTTTTTGGAATTCAAGTTGGAATAGAGTTAAAATTTTAATAAAGAACATGAACCTTTCTACTAGTGTACATGTACAACAAATTTATTCACTATTTCAGGCCATCGGCCCATAATACATAATATAGTGTTGGAACAGAGTGCACATAAACAACCAGTTATAAGAACTGCATATAAGTGTTGTATCATTGAATATATCATAAGCATTTTCTTCTTGTGAAGGCACAGTAAAGTAGCTAGACTGGTAAAGGTATTAGAATTTTTATGTGGCATCATGTCCCACTCACTCACATTATCCTGAAACCTGGCCAACCAGTCCTAAACTCTTAATGCTGAGCACCAAGCACGGCAGCAGCGCTAGTACCATTTTTGTAAGTCTTTGGAATGACTCAGCTGGGGATTGAAGCCACGACCTCCGCCAGACATTTTGGTATTACTCAGCTCAGGATTCAAGAGGCCTAGAGAGCGGTTCTGATTTGCATTACATACTAAAATGAAAGGCTTTTCATCTTCTTCAATTCTTTAAACATTTCTTTCCCCCAATATGGGCAAATTGTTTCAGATAAAATTGTACCATATATCATGTTTACCTGTCTATTGGTACATTTGGGCTGGAGCATCAAAATCTAAAAATAACAAAATTTCTAAATTTCATGGATGACCAATAGGTAATAGCTTCCAGGATTCCATAAAGATTTTAAATATCTGTAACTTCCTTGCACTGAAGCCATAAAATCTCTGCAATCTTTGCATCATTCAATCTTTAACCCTTAAATGAAATATCTTAATGAAAAAATGTTATCTCCAATGCTTTGCTCAGTCCCAACAAAACCAAACCTATCTGGTAATTGTGTCCAGTGTGTTGCCCAAGTTATATGATTATCCCATCAAGATGCTTTAACATCTAAGAACAGTTAAAGGAATGCCTGTTTCAATCCCTGTGAATTGAGCATTGTTGTTGCTGTGGTAGTTTTGGTGGTGCCATACAGTTTCTAAAGAAAAAGAATTTTCCTCTCTGATTATGCTATTTGAAAAAGACCTTGTATATCTTGTTCTTTAATTCCCTTTATTTT
The DNA here is from genome assembly GCA_028554795.2 of Sinohyriopsis cumingii. Lineage (NCBI taxonomy): Eukaryota > Metazoa > Mollusca > Bivalvia > Unionida > Unionidae > Sinohyriopsis > Sinohyriopsis cumingii. Next base: position 1,056,435 of record JAPYKE020000060.1, on the reverse strand, counting down.
CGTGCATGAGTGATGTGGTGTTATATGGGTTATAGAATATACAGTTTGACCCTACTTCAGATGTGCACCTTTAAAAAAATTTAGCTCGACTTAAGTCATTTTCATTTTCTGGACTTCACCTTTTTATATATTTGGTAACTGATTCATTGCATTTTCAGAAGCTTCTTTTGTCCAGTCAGGCAAAATTCATTTTCCCTATTTTAATAACATATATAGATAGTGTACTTTAGATTAATTCAGGCTGATATTTCTAGCACAGGGGAGATGTCATTTTGGTTAACTGTGAATTTAGATTATGTACAATTTCCATAAGTACAATATCCAATGAAATTTCAGCCATAGTACATGAAAGTAACATAGAGGTAAACATTCTCTCCACCATGTATGTTACAAATATAAACAACTTCACCTTACATCCACCACTCTGTTAGAAGTTCATAATATCTTTAGAGCGCCCCCTATAATGCCATTTTTCAGCACAGGATAGGCTATATATGCCAGAAAGTATAATGAAGGAAGAACCCAGGGAAACCATGGTAAAAACCACCGAATCATGGGAAGCTACTGTCAGGCATTCTCACATACTGCAAAACAAGGACAAGCCCAAACCTTGAATCCATATGGACAAAGATGAGATGGCAGTGATCAGAAAAGGCAACTGCTTTACACCACATGCCCACCTTTGGCGCTGAATTAAGTACTGCTGAAATTTAAAACATGGCGTTTAATATGTAATACATATTGGGTATATCTGCCCCATTCCCAAACTGCATATGAATTATTCATACTGTGTGAATGATTTAAGTACTGTTTGCAGGACTCAGTGTACTTTTGTTACTTCTGAATGTAATTCATAGCCATAGACTTATGAATCATGGCAAAAAATTAGTCCCCATGCTGTAAAAAAAAAGGTAAAAATATAACAGGAGTTCCAAGTAACAAAGGCCTGTGATTGGCTGCCTTAGTTGTCAATAATGCAAGAGAAGTTGGTTAAGAAATTCAAGTCACCAGGATGCATGGTTTAAATTTCTTCCAGTCCTGTTAATGCATATGTTATGAGGACAAGCATTTAAAGGTTTCTCAAGTTTTGTATTTCAGTTCATCCCTAACTGTTAGCATCACAATCGTTTGTCCATCCTGAAGAGTCCCTATGCCTGGGTGCATTGTGTCAAAGCTGGTCAAATCTGTCCACCGGGTGTTTTTGTGGACAAAATTATGAAAATATTTTTCTACTTTTTGTAATTTGGTTGCTCTAGGGTTTAACGCCATTTTCAGCACAAGATAGGCTATACATGGCGGCCAGTATAACTGGTGAAGGAAGAACCCTGGAAAACACAGGGAAGAACCACCGACCCATGAGAAGCTACTGGCAGGCCTTCCCACGTACCCACGCTAGCCGAGCCTTGGACTCAAACCCACGCAGACAGAGGTGAGATGGCAGTGATCTGGAACGGTGAGCGCTTTAGACCAATCGGCCACTCTGGGCCCCTTCTGTAATTTGGTAGGTCATATTTGATGGAAGAATAGCATCATTTTGTGAAAATCTGACAGGCAGAATTCAAGCTTGGATAAATTCTGTTAACTCTGTCACTTTCTTTGATGCATTTTTTGAAGTTATTAAAAATATGTTTAAAGCTGTTTCCATTTTATCATGAGCAAGCATGTGTTTCTAATATATAATGGAATTTAGTAATTTAGTATTTTAATACTAAACATGTTAAAATAAACACTAATTATTGCTATCTTCATATAATGTACATTGTTATACTCTCCTTAAGTGGGCCTCAAGGGAGAATAGTCCTTGACTAATGAGTCACCCTCTATAAATAAAGCATTTTATTATTATTATTATTATTTTAGTAACAGGTTTTAAAATGTATTTCTATATTTAGTAATTACTCTGTGTGTGTGTGTGTGTGATTTCGATTTTTAACGTAGCTTTAGCAATTTTTCAGTCATCTCACTATGATGTCTGCGGTGTGGCAGTTTATAGTGATGTCTTAACACTGGGGCATCATGCCACAGACATGTAGCATGATGTCTCACCTAGTCACGTTATCCTGACACCAGAACAACCAGTCCTAACACTAACCTCTTAATGCTGAGCGCCAAGTGAGGCAGCTGTTAGTATCATTTTTGTAAGTCTTTGGTATGACTCGGCTGGGGATCAAACCCACAATCTCCTGCATCCAAGGTGGATGCTCTAACTACTAGGCCACTGGAGCAGTCATTAAACAGACTAAGTGCTAAATAAATGGTTGATGTTTGAAAAATGTACAAATGAATCGCACAAAATTCCTAGGAAGGCAAACACTACCAAATAAATGTAAACCTGATGCACAACACTGGTGCATTTTAGAAGACATTTAAAAATAACAGTTGTTGTCATGATGCAAAGGGTCAAATTGTAAACTCAAATAGCCTTTCAGCATATTAAACTGCAAATATATCCTCTATATTTCCATGTATGAAGATGCCATTAGGAAATTTTACATGTATCTCTTCAAAAAGATCATTAACGAATAAAGAGAAGAAAATGGGACTTACAGTAAACATCTGACAAGAACAGTCTGTTAAACTTTTGGGACTTTTAATACATGATATCAAACTAATATAAAATGTGGATGATTTACTCTGAATACTGTAAATACTCGCTTATAAGTCAAGTCACTTGGCAAACTGCATAAACCCAGATCTGCCATTGCATAATGCACCAGCAGATCTGGGTCTGTGCAGTTTGTTAGGAGTAATCAGTAGAACAATATAGACCCCGATCTGCAGATGCTTTATGCTCTGTGTTCCTTTCTATCCCCTGACAAATATATCTGTTTAGTATTGACAAACATCTCCAAAATATATACCATCTGCAGATTTCTTAAAAGCTGAGTCCAACAGCAAACTGGACAAACACGGACATGCCATGGCATTATGCACCAGCAGATCTTGGTCTGTGCAGTTTGTTAACAGTAATCAGTAGGACAAATAGCATATATCCTAATCTGCTGGTGCATTATGTGATGGCGCATCATGGTCTATGTTGTTTGCAGTTTGATGTGACTTATAAGCTAATATATATGGAAGTTCCATTCTGTGTTAGATCTTGTTCTCTCTCTGCATGTGCTTTCAACTACTGACCTTTGCACTAATGGTCTCATCTTATGCAAGTTATTCTGTCATTTTTATTTCATATAATATCTGCAATCTTTATCTTGCTACTTACATTTGCTTTTTAAAAACAAGTTACATATCAGCAATAAAAATGAAAATCAGCATTTGATGTGAATAATATACAGGCCAAGATCTGCTTGTAATGTGTAAATCTGACACCCACAAATGTTTCATATTCTGCTTTCCTTTGGAATTCCTCATCCACTTATTTTTAGCAATATATCAAACTGTTGCATTTCATGGTCGATCAATTTATTAGTAGAAACAATGGTTTGAATAATTTATTTTTCACTTTGAAAATGTGCAAGCTGTAACTTGATTTGTGAATCAAATCATGAACAGAGCATGACCTGAGATATCTGTTTGTCAGATCTCTGTCATGTTGGAGATCTAAAGTATAAAAAGGGGGGGGAGGCAAATTTCCTGAAGTTTGAACTCCTAATAAGATAACAATTTATTTAACATCTGCAAGGTTTAAAGCAACAACATAAGCTCTAATGAGCGTTCAACCAACATTACATTAACAAATAAGGCATCACAACAAACATGACTAGCAAGAAATTCAAACACAACTTAATATTTAAGTTCAGAATTGGACAAAACACACAACACATGAACTAAGACATGAACAAGCAAAGAATTTTAAAGGTCAGTGAGTAAAAGTGAATATTGTATCTTAGGATAAATTAAAAACACAATTGAGAATTATTTAAAAAAATTAAACTCATTAGTCAGAAGTGAAATTTAAAATAAAATGAAGAATTTAAGACTAAAAAACACGCTTATGCCTTACTTAAAAAGAAAGGAGCTAACAGTAGGGCACTTGATTAGTACATAAGACAAAGACAGACAAACATCAAACGCTAACACAAACATTGGACTTTCATCAGTGGGGAAGGGACTATTATTTACAGTATTATTTCAGTATGTCATGTAGAGCTAATGTCATTGTCCTAAAATCATTTCTTCATTCTTTCATTATCAGTGACATTGACTTTACACCAAGTGCACGAGACCACAAAGTTTGATAACTGTAGTTGATGGAGAAACAAAGTCATTATGCACAAACCAGTTAGAGTGATCTTATCTTTGGAGCTTATGCTCCCAAAATGGGTAAGTTCTTTCTTGCCCAAAGTACATAATGTCCACAAAGTTGGGTAACTGTAGCTGGTGGACAAGCAAAGTTGTTTGTGGAAACCAAACTGATAACAGTCCAAAAGATGGACATACATTTGATTAATCTGACCAGGTGTAAGGGCTGACTGTTGCAGTTACATAACACTTACAGAGAAATCTACCTTAAAAGGACACCATGTGCGTCTCCGCACACTATTGACTGTATGGTGCCAACTCATTGTAGAGTGCAAAGTTTGTTGAAATGAGTTCATCAGAACTGAGAAAGAACATTTTATAAAAGTATCATTGTTCATCATGCAGTTGAGGGGCTATTGGATCTGCTGGTTTGTTTCATGATGAACTGTATTTCTATTAAGCTTTGACTGGTCGTTCAATCAAGAATATTTATATTTCTGTGGTGAACCAATGTTGATCCTTATGTTGCCATATTCAAAATATTGTCTGCGGAATGCAGCACAATAAAATTTTCTAAGATTTGTTATGCATACTAGGAAGATACAATTACTCACTTATAAGTCAAAGTCCAACTGAAAACTGCACAGAACCAGATCTGTCATCACATAATATGCTGGCAGATCTGGGTCCATGCAGTTGGGAGTAATCAGTAGAACAAACAACACTAACCCTGATCTGCAAGCACATTCTGCAATGGCAGATCAGGATCTTTTTTGTTTGCAGTTTGATTCTGCTTATAAGCAAGTATATATGGTACTAAATTCCAAAAATGGTTTAATGTTACAATATTATCATATTGAAGCATGTATGGTTTCACATGGCATATGGTCTGTTGTTTTGATATCAAGTATGAGATTGGTAGTATATTGTATTGACAAGATAAAGGTAATTTTGAAATTTTACAAACAATACTTGTCAGAGTTATGGATTGCAATATGTATCAGTTTATTTGAATCACTAAATTGATCAACTTAACTGTACATAATCAAGGGCACCCAAATTTATTTACTTTACTCAAAAGTTGATATAGCATATTTATATTGTGTCATGCCTATAAAATTTAATTTTATAATGAACAAACAACATGGCAGAAAGATTTGTAATATTGATAGAATATATTTAATATATTTAATATATTTAATCAGCTTAATGGGGGTGGGGGCAGGCTATGAGTTGTCAATGCTTCCTCAGTGTTTAGAAGCAGAACTGCTGAGTCAAGGGGACTCTTTTGTCCAAAATATCCTTTTGTGTGATTCCTGTTTTGGTACACTTGACGGGGGCACATTTTTCTGCCATTGGCCTTCATTGATCTATTTAAGCCTTAAATTGGCCAGTGTGGATAATTATTTCTGTTGGCATGTTCATAGTTCTAGCTGTGTATGCTTCATGATTTGCCCGTCGTAAGACCAGGCTTGCTGATAAGTCCAACACTATATTGCACTCTACAATGAGTTGGCACCATACAGTCAATAGTGTGCCGAGACGCACACACACACACAAACACACAGAGCAGCACTTAAGTAAATGGTTTTAATGTGAAATCAGTCTTAACAGACACTTCAATATAAAAAAAACATCTGCTAATAAAGAACAATACTGATGAATCCTTGCCTTAATTTCATTTTACAGAAAATGTTTGGTTGAAGTATACTCTGTACAACTAATGTTGTGCAGAAACCATTTTTATTCTTTCAGTCACAGTGGCAATGATTTTTGACCTTTCTACATCACAGTCATTAAGGGCCCTGCTTACCCCAATGGCAATCTTTCTACAATGTTTGATCATAGAGAATTCAGTTATTGTGCAGAGACCAGTTTCTTCTTTCAGTGAGTGACCTCAAGATATGACCTTTTGACCAACCAAATCATGGGGATTCTCCCTTACCCCATGTACAAGTTCTCCACTTGTAAATTATGGAGAGTCTGAGTTACATGCAGAAACCAATTGTTATTCTTTCCATCACAGTGACCTTGACCTCCCAAGTTTGGATCCCATGGACAACTTTAATAAATGCATGGAAACAATATAGGTAACAGATGCATGGACACCTGAGTAGGCAACAAAATATGCCCTGTCTTATAACAAACAGATGAAAAGAAACTTGATTGGGCAAGAAATTATGCCATGCCTTATAACAAACAGATGAGAAGACAGTCCTGAGTGGGCAATAAAATATGCCCTGCCTATATCTGGTTGCAAAACAAGGGTCTGAGAGAAAACAACAATATTTTGACAAATTGTTTTTTTTTGTTGCCTTTTGCTTATAAATGAATAAATAGAGTATGTTCTTCTATCATACATGATTGTACCAGGGGCAGTGTGCCTTTTATACTTCAATAAATAAATACTGGGCTTCATCAAATGCCAGTGCTGGACATCTTATAGCCTGGCAATGTTTACCCAGTTGGGAACCTGATAGTTGGCCTGTCATTACAAAGTGTTTGCAATCCTGTTTCACTAAGTAAACTGAAGCAGCAGGATGAGTAACCCTGCATGGTTAAGGCGATTAATAATTGATAAAGTCTTCCAAGTCGGGTCACTCAGTCAGGTGATATTGATTTCGGTTGGTTTCAAATCAAATGTTAAACATGAAATATAGAGTAGAAAGTAATTTTCATCAATGAAAAAAAAAAAATAGGAACAGCAGCAAAATATGTCTCATGCCAAATAGTTTTGAAGCCTGCATACACTGCTGAGAATCTGCAAATTTCTGAAAGTTATATCATATACAACATGGAATTTAATTCCAAACAACTTTTGGTATCCAAACTCTGAAACAAAGGTGGGCCTGCCTTAAATGTGAACACTGTTACATTAAAAATCTCCACTTTCTCAAAAACCTATAACAAAATTATTGATGAAATGCATCTTTATTTACCACTCCCCCCACCCTCATCTAGCTAGAGGTATTACAAAAAGACATGTCTGACTGTATGCTGTATGGACTAATTAACAGGTATTACAATAAGACATGTCCGACTGTATGCTATATTGACTAATGAACAGGTATTACAAAAAGACATGTCTGACTGAATGCTGTATGGACTAATGAACAGGTATTACAATAAGACATGTCTGACTGTATGCCATATGGACTAATGAACAGGTATTACAATAAGACATGTCTGACTGTATACTGTATAGATTAATGTGTAATGTGTAGATTGAGCGTAACATTTCTACCACTAAATTAGCCACACAACTGGACCAGCAACTGTTCAAACCAATATCAAAATTTCTTCAAAGCTACTACTCCATTCTGAAACATATAAACATTGCTTTCAACTGTATTTGTGAGGGGAGGGTGTAGTTCATCTGCTCGTAATCCAAGGTTTACAGGTTTGATCCCCATCTTGATCAGCACGATGTGTCTTTGGGAAAGGCAGCTGGCTACCATTTCCTTGACATGATATAGCCAATATGAAAAGCGCTGATTAGAAAACAACCAACCATTTGTCCAGACAGCACAAACAACATCATCATGCACCAACTTACCACCAAAGAAATTTCAACGACAAGCTTATATCCACATAATCCCTAAAGGCCAGGTATCATCAGCACTCCATTGAAACCATAATGCACAGTTATTTGTTAACAACCTGGTGTGCTAATCATAAAGCTAGCTGAAACACACTACTGGTGGGAAGACCATCACCCCTTATCAATGAAGTGATGAACTACTCTCTCCTGTATGTGGATCAATATATCCTGAAGGCAATTCCTCGCACAATCACTAGGAAAAGTTGCCACTAACTTCCCATAATTTAATACAAGAAAATAGCATGCATCAAATAGATTGGAAACCAGAAGTAACAGTTAAATCGAGGAACTGAAATGTGTGAAGCTCATAATCTGGGGTTGGACATAAATCTGTCCTCAGCCTCATGCAATTGTGTATAAACCGCAATCCTACATCTTACAGGTTGAGCAGACATAACAACAAGCAGACAAGATGAATTGTACTGGTCATGGAAAATGCTCTGAATGACCACCACCAGAACAAGCCACTGACCTTCAAATCTTATGAAGCACAACCTTGTCATGCTGAAATCTCTATACAGGTGGTCAATTGTTCTTATTAATTTCTATGAAAAAGATGTTTGCAGTCCTGTTATAGGACATATCTAACATATGACCTTTGTTATGATGGAAATGGTGCTCAGGTTAATTTATGGAGAATTCTTTAATGAATTCTTAAAACTGAACCTCAGATCAGCTTGCATGTTAGTTTCTGCATTTTCTGTACATCTTTGGATGGCACAAAAATGTTTTCCCCTCACAAAACATTTTAAATTATTTTATCTGGTGCCTGGAAATGAATGGGAGAAAATAGGAGACCAAAGTAGACCTTTTATTGCTTACATGGCTTACACAACAGTGGGCTATTTCACTAAGCATGCGCAGTGTTGTAAGAACAGATCCTATGTACATTTCCTCCAAACTTCAACTCATGTTGGTTTTACTAATTTTATGATATCCTGATATTAAAAAAAATCTTCCTAACAATGTAGGCAATATATGCACAGCATCTTGTTCATAATCAAAGTCATCCAAGATCTTGATTAGAATAAATCCAACAGATCAAAAAGATGGCTTCAAAAATGGTAACAAGCTCAGTCAACTAGATCCCAAGATTATCTCATTAATATGCATTGAACTTTCTCATTACTGAAACAATACTGGACCTAGATGATAGATGCATATATTCCAAGCTGAATCAAAATCAGATTAAAAAAATATGGCTTCCAGAAAACAGCTCAGCCAATCAAATGCAAGATTATTTCATTAATGTACATGGATCTTATTCATTAATAAATCCACTGCAGATAAGCCAATATTTCATGCTTGATAAAACCTGGATCAGAAATATGGCTTCCAAGTAAGTTATCTCAAAGCTGGATCAGGAAAAAAAGGTCTCCAGAGAGGTTACTTGCTCAGCCAATAAGAAGAAAGATTATCTAATTTGTATGCACAGATCTTGTTCATTATCAAATCCATCCCAGATATGGATGATATAAATCCATATTGCAGGTCTTGTCAAAAACAGATCAGAAATATGGCTTCAAGTGAGGTAATATATTAAGCCAATCAAATCACTAGAATTCATGGATCTCACTCATTAATGAGCTCGTCTGAGATTTGATGATATAAGCAATTAATCCAAGTTTGTATAAATTCATTTAAAAAATATACAGCCTCCTGAGTGGTAACAAGCTCGTCCAAACAGATGCATGATCACCCTGCATGCATGGCTGTCACTCACTGACAAAGGCATCATAAATCCGATTCTGCCAGCGGTAGGCCAAAAATACTATTTTAACACCTTAACCCATGGTGACAAGTTAACATGGCAGGAGGTATTAGCCTACTGCCGAGCTCTGTAATGTCAAGGTCATGCACGATACACTAAAGTGGGTGGTATTATAGAAAGGTAGACAGATGTAGCTCTACAATGATACCAAATAATCTGGAAGTTCTGATTGCACTACAGAATACTGAGGGAAAAACCACATTTTTTGGAATGGATTTTTTTCTACCCAAAATTTGCCCATGGTCAGAATCCAATTTTGTGTCTGGATTTTATACTTTTTGGTCTCAGATCTAAGGCAGACCAGTATGAACTGCAAACAGACAGATGAACCTTTGCAAAAAGTAGGAAAAGATGGGCATTTGGAATAAAGAGTGGTCTCAATACAAAAATAATGGGTCCATTAAGCAAAAAAAAAAAAGAAAAAAGAACTCCAACTTGTACCCTTTTTCTTATGTGCTAGCCAAATAGCCAATGAAAAACGATGTTTCTAACAGAACTACCTGGCATTAGATTATTGGAATATAACCTGGAAGTTGTATTGTAGGATGTATTCAGAAATAGCTTTCAAAATGCGTTTCCTACTTGAATTTCAGGTGAAAATGACAAAAACCTCCACGGATTAATGTTATGTGTCACATACTACAGCTTTAAAGTTGAAATCTACTGCTTATGAAAATTTAATACAATTTTTTTTAAAATTTATTTTTAAAAAAATGTAAACATGGTATTATTATGTGTTCTATCAACACATTAGGGAAACCAGCCAGAACTAATCTATTGTGGACCAGAACTGTTCTATCAGCACAATGACAGGTGCGATGTTGCATATCAGATTTACTGTTCAAGAACAACTATGTGTGTACACTTCAAGCTGTTATCTGCTTACCTTACTGTTGGATTATGGGGAGTGTATGGCCAAAAGTGAGATGTCTTTTGAGGTGTTATACTGTAAGTAGAAAAGAATAAAAGGCAGTCATTATGTTGTCTGTGCCTTGGCCAATCAGTGGTGGAAGGGAGATAAGATGGAGAGACCTACCATAACAAATTATTTTGGCAGACACACTAGAGTAAGTATATTGACTTTTGGTCATGTTTAATTGTTATTTATTGTTGAAGTTGTTTTAAGAGGAATATTTAAGTGCAGCTTCATAGCAGAATGCCAACACTTGTGCTTTCTTCCAATCCCAAGAAACCACTGGCTAAGAAATATTACCATGTGTATTTTGCTTATAAGACAAGTTCAAATGCAAACAGCACTTGCCCTGATATGCTGTCACATAATGCACTGGTGGATCTGGGTCTGTGCAGTTTGTAGGAATAATCAGTAAAACAAGCAACATAGACCCTGATCTGCAGGTTTTGCTATGGCAGATCAGGATTTGTTGTATGCAGTTTGACTTTTTCTTATAAGTGTGTGTATATAGTACACGTTCAACAGTGCATTGATATTACCCAAGTTTTAAGCATGTGCATGCAAGTAGCAAAGGTCCCGAGTCTGCATTATGCATTTCAAATAAATTCATCTTTTGTATTTCATGAACACAAATTAAGTTTAATCCTTAACAAAAATGAATCATTTAACAATATATTAAAAGATAATTAATTTTAAAGCTGGGATAAATAATTCATAAAGCATAAATACATCATGTATTTTTCATAGTTTATTTAAAATCTAGATCAATCCATATATTTTTTAAATTTACAGTGGTAAAAGCTGCTAACATATTTGTTGACCTGAGCCATGAAGATAAAAAAAGTCATCGTGGAAGAGACTCATGAATACATCTCAAGTCTTAAATCAGGAACTTCCTCTGTTGAGTGAATAAAACTTGAAGGACTATTGGAGAGAGCAGACTCAGCAACCTTACAAGTTCTGAGCAGCAGGAAATTGAAGCTAGAAGTTCTTTGCAGGCTTAGCATAGTTGTCCTGTCATTACAAAATTCTAATGCTGATACATTATCCATTCTTTCCAAAACAAATACTGATTCAGGGGGTAATCTGACCAGAGGACTATTGAAAGCCTGTTAAGCATGAAGCTTAATAATTACAGTGAATGCCATCAGTGGTCACCATACAGTAATCGTTGAGAAGGAAACTACAAATGTTACTTGATGTTATTAAAACTTACATGAACAGCTCTTACTTTTTAATTAATTAAGAATAGACTGACTCATTAATTACAATTAGCATCTAAATCCTTATTAGCATCTAAATCCTTCTATGTTCAAAACTAAAGTTTGATTATACTATGAAGAAAATACCCATTGTGACAAAAAATGTTACCATTATTGTTTTCAACCCCCTTGAAGAATGTATATTTTAGGTTGATATAAAATCAACTGGTTTAGAAGCGAATCTACTGTTTAAAATTTGTAAATCCAATGGTTTGATGTACTGGTTCTGTCACATGTATGATTCAACCCAGTTTGATCAAAATCAGGTGAGAAATATGGCCTCCAGGTCAACTAGATTGTTGTTGTAGGGTTTAACGCCATTTTTCAGCACACGATAGGCTATACATGGTGGCCAGTATTAATGGTGGAGGAAGAACCTGGGAAAACCCCGGAAAGAACCACCAACCCACGAGAAGCTACTGGCAAGCTTTCTCACATACCCACTTTGGCTAAATCCGAGACTCGAACCCACGCAGATAGAGGTGAGATGGCAGTGATCCATAACAGGGAACGCTTTAGACCACTCAGCCACTCGGGGCCCAAGGTCAACTAGAAATCACCTCAACCATAAAATGTAAGCATCTACAATAATGTTGTTGTTGTTATAGGGTTTAATGCCATTTTTCAGCACAAGATAGGCTATACATGGCGGCCAGTATTAATGGTGGAGGAAGAACCTGGGGAAAACCCTGGAAAGAACCACCTACCCACGAGAAGCTACTGGCAAGCTTTCTCAATACCCACATTGGCTGAGCCCGAGACATGCAGACAGAGGTGAGATGGCAGTGATCCATAACGGTGAGTGCTTTAGACCACTCATCCACTTGGGGCCATTCTACAATAATGTACTAGTGCATATAAAAAGTACAAGAGAAAAGGAAACAAACTAAAATACAAAGATTTCTTAGTGATTTACAGTTTTAAAGGTATTTAAAACAGAGCAATGGTCATATTTATGGTACACTGGTCCCCCTCTTATATTAGCACCCCTTCTACATTAGAAAAGTGGCCATAAGAGGTGGACTTTCCAGAAGGGGACCACATGGGTAAGTAATAATAATATATAAAGTAAGTAAAAATGAACTTAATTTAAATTAAATTTTTTTATTACATTTTAAAAATATTTTTTTATATAAAAAAAACACATGCATGTTATGGAATCAATATGATAAAACATCATCAACTGTGATGCAAAACTACCTAAAAGCCTAAATGTCAATAAAATCAGGTACAAACATAAAGTTGCAACTCTCAGTCTCTGTCCATTCTACTTTCCCATGGCTGCAGAAATATGATGTTTATCTGACATCAAATTTATCAGCAATATTACGAATTATTATCAGCAATATTATGAATTATAGGACTCTCTTTTTCATACAGTCTAATGTCTATCACTTTTCCTTCCCAACAGAGAATGATAAGATTCTGTTCCAACAACATTTAAGGAAACACTGGAAGGTTAATCAGATTACTGACCTCTGTCTGGATTAAAGTATGGTACTTCATTGGAATGGTGAAGCCAATATTAATGAGTTGAATTTAGAAATCAACTAATTTTATCATGAGATTTCCCCCTTTGATGCCAATTATGTGTCTGCTTTTGAGAGGTAAATTTGACATGTTAGAGGGGCAGTCATTCTAGAGACCTAATTTGGGACACAAACTTGTTTGTCTTACCAGGATTTAATTAGCTTATCAAGTATACATAATTCACTTTCTCATTAAAAGTATATAAATATCTTCAGGTGATAAAAATCAACAGTTGCTCAATTCATTTTAATATTATCAATCTTTAAATTTCAATGGTTTAATAATGCTAATAACTGCCAGATATACTTGCTTATAAGTTGAGTCTAAACACAAACTGCTCAGACCCAGATCTGCCATAGCAAAATGAGCTGCCAGATCTGGGTCTGTGCAGTTTGATAAGAGTAATTTGTAGAACAGAAAATGCAGACCCTGATCTGCAGTCACATTACACTGCAGGAGATCAGGATCTTTGTTCTTTGCAGCTTGATTTGACTTATAAGTGAGTATATACAGTCTGGCTAAGGTTAATTTCTTGCTAGCTAAAAATTGTCATATCAAACACCTTTTTGAAGTTGTTGTTGTTCTAGGGTTTAACGCCATTTTTCAGCACAAGATAGGCTATACATGGCCGCCAGTATAACTGGTGGAGGAAGAACCCTGGAAAACCCAGGGAAGAACCACCGACCCACGAGAAGCTATTGGCAGGCTTTCCCACGTACCCACACTAGCCGAGCCTTGGACTCGAACACACGCAGACAGAGGTGAGATGGCAGTGGTACATGTACTTGTTGAAACTCCATCAGAATGATAAAACCATTGAACTTAGAAGACATTACCATTCTAATATGCACTACAAAATAAAGTGTGGTGAAATATTAATTCCCAGCTGATAGCTCCAATTTAGTTTAATTAGTAACAGCTACATCATGATAAAGTAATAACAAATTGGATCAACTATGATGATGTCTATTGATCCAATGTTATGCTGCTTTAATGTTGCTAATTGTTGGTCTTATTATAACACAGAATTCCCTGAGTACCTTAATTCTGGTCCTCAAACGGAAATCATTGAGGAAATTATGGACATGAAATTCCAATTAGCAAATCTCTCAGAACTGGGAGAAAACTGATGCCTATGTACTGGGTGAGTGTGTTCCATAATTTACTCATGACGGGTCCATACCAGATGATAAGCCCATCCTATCAACTGTATCAAAATCAAAAACTTTATAAATAAAAATAACAAGAATTTTCAACATTATTCCCTCACACCCAACATTTTTGTTCTTCAAGAAACAAACATATTAGGTACTGTAACCTCCTTGGGTTTGTAGAATGGTTCAGTTTGGTGCGTTATGGGACAGCACAAAAACTAGGTTATTTAGTGTCAAGGTAATTAAAGTGTCTTGTCCATGGTCAACCAAGGTAGCTAACCTGGACTGATCACATGGTAGGATTTAAACCCATTACCTTCAGATCATAAGTCTTGCATGCTTTTAAACCTGGTGACTGAGTCAGGGCTGCTTTTGACTCCATTAGTCACTTCTGATGATAAGCAGAATGGGGCATCTGGCCTATTTACATATATGAGTCTGCAAGGGGTCTTTACCGAAGAAATATTACCACTGTGCAAATATAGGAAAGATGAACAAATTTTAGTACCAATGAATTAATTTCGCTCCCTAAACAAACCTTTTACAAATAAGTAGTCAGAAAGAAATTAGCATTTTATAATTATGAATACTGGCATTATATATGCTTTGGTATTTTACAGTCTAGACATTTAGTGATATGGCAGCTGGACAAAAGTACATTGCTAATTGACCTGAGCTGATTAAATGGTAGCATCTGAATCCGCCACCTTTCTGGTTTGTAGCAAGCATGAATTGTCTGGGATAAGTTAAGTCATATTACAATAGCCTGATATTGCAATCAAGATTATTGATGGATTGAAAATGGGCCAATAAAAAAGAAAATATAAAGCTCTAGAGATTTCATTAAACATAGCTTAAAAGTGACATTGGTAGCTTTACATTTTCCAGGCCGTAATAGAAACACAAACAGCATGGATGCTGATGAATGTACATGACTGAGATTCATCACTACTATGAAACCAAATGGATCTTCTTTTGAGGACCTAAGTGGTGATTCTACACTGGATGAATAGAAAATTGGATATGGACAAAAAAAATGTTCTATGGAGATTTCATTAAATGTGTGAAGTAAGTGATGTGTAATCTGCTTTTCTTAGTATGAACTTTGTTTTCAAAACATGATGTAAACGAAATTACCATGACTAGTATAATAGGTCAGTTTTACTTCTATTTCACTTTCAGGAATAAAAACTTATTTGTTATTACTATTGTGAAATTATATATTCATAATTAATTCTTTTACATATTTCTTACGGAATGTAGATTTTGGTCTTTGTGTCGATTCTTAGCATACTCGGGGTAATGGGGCAAGCATGAGTACGCCACAAACAGCAAGCTATTTTTAGATTTTAAAAAGTTTTGAAAAGACTACAATTAATTATCATCAAATAAAAGCTCTACTCGGATTTGAAAATGACATACCACTTGGGACCCATATGCCAAACATGCAGAGTAAAAACAATACCCTAAACCTAACAAACAGATGGACAAATACTAAAACTATTATGCAAACCAAAACAAAATCAAGAAACATGGAGAGAAACAAATACAAGAAAATTAATGCAAGTGGTTCAGCCCTTAAATTATGGGGAGTGGCAGCATCAACAGCTGGAGAATACTTGGAACATGATCTAAGAAGATTGTCCTTTTCACTGCCTGAACTAAAGATGAGTCTCCAATATGCAGTAAAAACCAACTTTATACTAAGTCCATGACAATTGTTAAGAAATCATGAAATAAAATCAGCTCTGCACCCATTATAACACCCATCAAAATAATGTGATTCTGGATATAACATGGCACTGATGTGTCCAACCATGTGACTTAATGACATTTGTCAACATATATACATGACCAGTATATTTAGCGGAGGAAGAACTAAGGAAGATCCTAAGAAGAATCACCTACCCATGGGAAGCTATCCATGGAAGATTTCTGACACAAACCCATGCTAGTCGAGCCAAGACAATGAAACTGCTTGGACAGAGCAAAGTGTGAGTGTATAGGACACACGGTACTAATGGTATGGAAAAATGTGAACCAGCCTGGAAATGGGTGAACATAAAATAGAGTATATATGGGTTAGGCTGACCAGGATTAGTTAATAATGTAAGTTATGTTGTAGGAAAAAGAATCTTTTTAATGATTATCCTAGTTGTAAGTGAAAAAGAAATAGAGACATTGTTTTATTGATGGAATTTCAGTCCTTTAACAGTCTTGAGTTTGGAACACTCATTACATGTACTAAAATTAGCACCTGACTCTTTGGTGCGGAATTGAAAGCACATGTTTCAAACACATGCAGGTCCAGAAAATGCCGTGGCTCATATCCTTTCCTCTACACAGAAGCTGACATCCAGGTTTTATCTATACTGATAAATATAGGTTCGAACATGAGCACTCAAAAATTTTAAGTTATTTAATTTTTAATATAATGGTGTTTGCATAGGTTTACTATGGGAACTGAATTAGAACCATGAGTCCGATAGGGGAGTACCATAAACCACTAGGCCAGATAGGGCCCACTGTCAGATGCATAACAAATGTGGGCTGAAACAAAACAACATGATGTTAAGTATTATATCCTTATTTCCATTTCAAAAGATGATTTGCTATTATTACATAATCTCTGTTTTATTGTTATTTTGGTTATTTTTCCCTTGCTGAATTTTCTATAGTTCTTGATATACCTCAGTTCAGTACCGTAGATACTTGCTCATAAATCTAGTCGAACTACAAACAACCTAGATCCTGATTTGCCATACAGCATAATGCTCCTGCAGATCAGGGTCTACATTGTTTGTTCTACTGATTACTCCTAACAAACTAACAGTACACACCCAGATATGCCAGCACTTCATGCACCAGAAGATTGTGGGCCTGAGCAGTTTGCAGTTGGACTCACCTTAAAATCATGTACATACAGTACAATAACAAAGCTGAAAGATTCATTTTCCTTACCTATCGATGTGATACTAGCGTGGAGTAAATTGCTTGCATTTACAACAAGTGCAAACCATAAGCTGTTCATTTAAATGGCATTTAACCCTGTACCATATTTTTGAGTAGCATGTATATATAAATTTTAAACGAGTTAAGGTATAATAGCTTCTCTGGATATTCAAAAAACACTTTTATTCAGGACCTCGGGATGCAACTGTATGCCAAGTTTCATGACATAAAGATGAGTCCAACTGATCTGCCATCACTTAATGTGCCAGCAGATCTGGGTCTATGCTGTGTGTTAGGTCAGTAATCAGTAGAAAATAAAACAACATATACAATAATCTGCAAGCACATTATGCTATGGCAGATGAGGATCTTTGTTGTCTGCAGTTTGACTTGACTTAAACATGAGTATCAGAGGCGTAGCTGGGGGGGGGCAGGGGGGTACATATGTCCCCGGGCGCCAAGGTACAGGGGGCGCCAAAATGAGGCTTACAACGTTACATTATAATAAGTAAACAAGGTAATATTCAAAAATGTGATTAAACGGGGAGGGGGCTGGGGCGCCAATTTTATAGTTCGTCCCCGGGCGCAAAATATCATAGCTACACCTCTGATGAGTATAGATGTTAGTTCCAGTTACCCTCTATAAAGTCAGCTGTCATTATGCCAAGCTTTCAAAAAGCTTTGTAGTCAACAGCTACAGAAACAATAATTTGTTTGATTTTCTTTAAATTCAGGTCTACTACCGGTACTTTTTACATTGGTATCATGTACTCACCTATAATGTTTAACACACGTTAAACTTTATGAATTTGTATGAATCCTGTATGTAATCATCCTTGAAGCCTTGTACATATTTTATTGTAGCAGTAAATCAATTGCTGAGTTTTTAACAGAACTTATTGTCTAAAGACGCCTCATCTTGTAAAAATTGTGCATTATATATGTACAAATGTCATTGTTGAAGACCTCATGGAAGACTGGTCAGTTGATCATATGAGCTTCTTTAAATAAAGTTATTATTATTCTTATTAATATAAAGATAACACAAAGGCAAAACTGAACCATTTCAATCTTACCCATAATGAAACCCCAAAATTACAGAAGTACATGTACTGAATTTTCGCCTGATGCTTGCTGTCAATGCTTGCTCCTTCAGAATGATGTATTTAAGTTAAACAGACCATCTATAACCAACCTGCAAGTTCCGTGTTCATCATCTCTGCAATGTTGAACTAGGGAAGTGGTATCAGAGACAGAAAGTCTGATTCAATGTCCATTAATTACTGAGGTCAGTGAGGTTTAGCTTTTTGTTCTCAAAATAAGCCTAGGTCATAATATGACAACTATAAGGCCTGCAGCAACTCCAGCAATATTGTACTTCAAAGTGCAAAATTACGAAACCAGTACCATATTCACCATTCTGTAAATTTGAAATAATAAGGATATAGTGTACCACAATAACAGAATGTTCAGACATACCTAGATGTATCACGATAACAGAATGAGGTATACCTAGGTGTATCACAATAACAGAATGAAGTATACCTAGGTGTATCACGATAACAGAATGAGGTATACCAAGGTCTATCACAATAACAGAATGTCCAGGTATACCAATGTGTATCAGATAACAATGTCCAGGTATACCAATGTGTATCAGATAACAGAATGACGTATACCAATGTGTATCAGATAACAATGTCCAGGTATACCAAAGAGTATCAAAGTAACAGAATGTCCAGGTGTACCAAGGTGTATCAGATAACAATGTCCAGGTATACCAATGTGTATCAGATAATAATGTCCAGGTATACCAATGAGTATCACAGTAACAGAATGTCGAGGTATACCTAATGTACAAAAGCAGGGCGAGATCTCCCATTATGACATTTCACCATTCTGTGGATTTCCACGACATATAAACAATCATTAATAATGTCTGAAAAGACTATGTACATTAATGATTTCTTCCTTCAGTGATGGAATAGTTCATAATAATAGGGATTTAAATGATGTCATTGCTACAATGGGGGCTTATGACTAAATACTTTTGGTGGTAGGGTGTTACATTCATCCAGAAACATCCAGACACACACAACTGTATGACCGTGAAGCTAAAACTGATGAGTTTATTTAAAGGCAAAAGCCTAACCAATGTGTGTGTTTGTGTGCATGATTTGGATTTTTAATGTAGCTTTAACAATTTTTCAGTCATATCGCTATTATGTCTGCAGTGTGCCAGTTTACTGTGATGTCTAGCACTGAGGCATCATGTCACATGCATGTATCATCATGTCCCATCCAGTCACATTATCCTGACACCAGGCCAACTAGTCCTAACTCAAACCTCTTAATGCTGAATGCTAAGTGAGGCAGCTGCTAGTACCATTTTTAGAAGTTTCTGGTATGAATTGGCAGGGATTCAAATCCATGACCTCCTGCTTCTGAGGTAGATGCTCTAATGCAAGTGCCATTAACCTATGGCACACATGCCACAAAGTGTCACATGAAGAGGTTTGTGTGGCACGCAAAGGGCAGTCAAAGCTATCAATTTCAACAGTGTTACTCTCGTAATGGCAGCACACACTCATTCGTTCTGTAATTAATTCAGTGGCATGTTGTGAAGACTAGGTTGCCGACCCCTGCTCTTACCACTAATAAAAGAATGGTGGCAGCACTGGATATTCAAAAAACACTTTTACTCAGGACCTCGGGATGCAACTGTATGCCAAGTTTCATGACATAAAGACGAGTCCAACTGATCTGCCATCACTTAATGTGCCAGCAGATCTGGGTCTATGCTGTGTTAGGTCAGTAATCAGTAGAAAATAAAACAACATATACAGTGATCTGCAAGCACATTATGCTATGGCAGATGAGGATCTTTGTTGTCTGCAGTTTGACTTGACTTATACATGAGTATAGATGTTAGTTCCATACCACCCTCTATAAAGTCAGCTGTCATTATGCCAAGCTTTCAAAAAGCTTTGTAGTCAACAGCTACAGAAACAATAAATTGTTTGATTTTATTTAAATTCAGGACTACTACCGGTACTTTTTACATTGTTATCATGTACTCATCTCTAATGTTTAACACACGTTAAACTTTATGAATTTGTATGAATCCTTTATGTAATCATCCTTGAAGCCCTGAGTTTTTAACAGAACTTATTGTCTAAAGATGCCTCATCTTGTAAAAATTGTGCATTATATATGTACAAATGTCATTGCTGAAGGCCTCATGGAAGACTGGTCAGTTGATCAAATAAGCTTCTTTAAATAAAGTTATTATTATTGTTATTAATATTATTATTAATAATAATAATAATAATAATAATAATAATAATATTATTATTATTATTATTATTATTATTATTATTATTATTATTATGTAGTTTAGGAGAAGTGGCAAGAACAATGGATCACAAATCATATAGGACTATTATATAAGCCTCTTCTGACGTTTCATCAATGTAAAAAAATAAAGACAGAGTTTCAAGCTCAGCTACAATGACTGCAAGTACTATGAATGGCATATTATACCATATATACTGGCTAACAAGTCGAGTCAGATTGCAGACTGCAAAGATCGTCATCTACCAATTCATAATGTGCCTGCAGATTAAGCAAAACTGGGTCTGTACAGTTTGCAGTTGGACTCCTAAGTGAGTATATATCGTACTCATGACCCATGTTTAATGATGTCAGCATCAGTAGAATACACGTAACTTGGGAGATTACTGACCAATGTAGATTACTGACCTTGACCTTATATTTAATTTGCAGAAACCATTATTTCCTTTCTACACTTACCATAACTGTGACCTCTGACCCCAGAATTTACAGGATTCTTTATTATATGAAGTGCATGCCATCCACAAAGTTTGTTAAGAAACTTATTCTAGAACAAAAGTTATTATTTAAAAAAAATTAATTTTTCTTATCTCCACAATGACCCTGACTGTTTGACCCCCAAAATAAAAAGACTTTTTTCTTACCCAACATGACACTTTGGTAATAGTACATAAGTCAACAGCTGAAAATGATTGCATAACCAATGTCTGTCTTTCAGTCACAGTAACTTCTGATCTTCTGCCCTACAAGATCATCTGTGTACTTAAGCTTATGTCTGTGCTGCAGAACTAATGCTATTGTGTGGAAAACATTCTGATTCATTCAGACATTAATCTTTTGACCTCAAAATCAACATACTGATCCCAAATATAAGCAATCCATATAGCTTGGTTCAGGTATATGATGTAGAGCTATAGTCATTGTGTAGAAACCATTTCTCTTCCTTCAGTGACCTTGACCTTTAATGTTGATAATAATAGGCACCTTCCTGACTACAAATACAAGCTACGGACAAAGTTTGGCAACTGTATATGGTGGACAACTCTAGTAATTTTGAGGAAACAAAATTGTTAACAGATGAATGGACAGCTAAAATATAATAGCAAAATGTTTGCATCACATGTATAAAAAAAAGAGTAAAATCCTTAAAATACTAGGTCACAGATATTCCATATAAACAGTTATCTTTTAAAACTGACTCACTTGAGGCCCTATCACAGGATGCATCTCACTGAAAACAGGTTATCTCCATTAGCTACTTGCTCCTCATGACATACCATATATACTCACTTATAAGTCGAGTCAAACTATAATCTGGGTCTGTGCAGTTTGCAGATGGACTCAACTTATAAGCAAGTATATATGGTATGACATGCAGAAGGGTACACAAAGCCAAATCCATCCACCCACCGCCTCCTGGGGCAAATTATTCAGAGAAAGGCACAGCTGATTCTGAGTGCATATGATTTGGGTTTTTAACGTAGCTTTAACAATTTTTCAGTCATATAGCTATGATGTCTGCAAATTGTGGCAGTTTATAGTGATGTCTAGTACTGGGGCATCATGCCACAAACATGTAACATCATGTCCCACCCAGTCACATTATCCTGACACCAGGCCAACCAGTCCTAACACTAACCTCTTTAATGCTGAGCACCAAGCGAGGCAGCTGCTAGTACCATTTTTAAAAAACAAGTCTTTGGTATGACTTGACCGTGATTCGAACCCATGACCTCTTGCATCCAAGGTGAACACTCTAACCCACTGATTCTGAGTTAGCATTCCAGGTCTAGTGCTGCTTCTGTGGCTGAGACTATGGGACAAGAGTATTAATTCATATAAAGCACTGTAGACAATAACAATCTTATCTCCAATGGCAAAGTAAAAACTGACTTGGAATATTATTGTTATCAGAGACCACCATCATATAATGCCTCCTCATTTTTATGCATGAATCATTTTTTTGTATGAAGTGATGATCTCTCTTCAGAGACCACCTGCCATGAAAGACCACTTTTGTTAATAAAATGGTGATCACTCAAAATGATTATGCTGTATGATCACCCGTCTCTTGAAGGCAATTCTTGAAAATATGAAACGTTACAGACAGCTGTATCCAGCAAGACCAACGCCCACTTTTAATACAATTTTATTAGCTATGGTCCCCTGGGCTTAACATGGCAAGTGTGCTGAATATACCACTCAGCTAATACCATTGTATGGACAGGTCTTTTTTTAAATCATGTATTGATATAACAACTAATGCAGAGCAGAATTTTAACACAAAAATTCCACGACCATCAGAAGTTCCTGAAGAAGCATATAATGAAGTAACAAGCAGGGGATGATAGCTTGCAGTTCTTCTATTTTTTACCATTAATAAGAAAAAAGATGTGTATGCAAGATTCAGAGAATTTTTAAAAACATTTATCAACCATCTGCTTTACAGCACTGGCACAAGCATTGTTCAGCCTGAAGCAACTTGTCCTTCCTGGGAACAATCAATCAATGAAGAAAAAAAAAAACAGAACCTTGCACATGAATTTCATGTTGGAATAAAATAGAAACAGTCATCAATATTCATCTGTTCCTGCTTTATCCATGGACCGTAAAATCTAGGAAACCAGGACAGTGTATCTACTGCTAGATTGGAATTAATAAATGTATGGTGGTACTGGAAGGCTTTTCCTTTGATGGGCCTTTTTTAAAAATGGCAACAAAATTATTGGACAGATAATGTCAAACCAAGTTCACTTTGAATACCCCCACCCCCATAGTATCAACTGAAATAAACATTTATCTTTTCTCCAAAAGCGATACTAAGATGTGTCACTTGGTCAATCAAATTTTCTTAATTTTGCGAGCAATGCTTTATACAGAAAATTGCTCCACATCACAAAGATCCATCATCGGTTTTCTGAGCTAGAGATTTCCAGACAATGTATGTCATGGGATCAACAGTGGCTCAGTTGGCACGGTGTAATCCAAGGTTGTGAGTTTGATACTCTCCCAGGCCAGGTTGTCTGCCTTTGCATCTCCTTGGATAAGGCACTTAACTTCCATTTCCTCAAAATAATATGGCCAAGAATGGGTTGCCATTAAAACCAACAACTACTAACCAAATCATATACCACATATACTCCTTTTTAAGTCGAGTCCAACTGCAAACAGCACAGACCCTGACCTGCTGTTGCGTAAAGCACCATTAGATCTAGGTCTATGCAGCTTGCTACAGTAATCAGCAGAACAGCCAACATAGACCCTGACTTGCTGGCACATTATACAATGACAGACTAGCAGCTGGACTTGACTTTTAAGCATGTAAGAATGATATGAAGCACTGCTCTACCAATAATATTGTTATAAAAACAGCTCTTTATCCTCCGGTGGAATAGTGGTTAGAGATTCCACCTCAGATGCGGGAGTTCATGTGCTCAAACCCCAGTCGAATCATAGCAAAGACTTTTTTAAAAAATGGTACATACAGCTGCCTCACTAGGTGCTCAGACTTAAGAGGTTAATTTTATGACTGGTCAGCATTGTGTCAGGATAATGTGACTGGGTGGGACATCATTCTACATGTCTGTGGCATGATGCCCCAATGCTAGACATCACTTTAAACTGTCACACTGCAGACATTGTAGCGATATGATTGAAAAATTGCTAAAGCTATGTTAAAAATGCAAATCACACACACACACTTTTTCAGTCCAACTGTACAAGAACTGCTTCTGAACACCAAGACAATTTAAGCCTTGCAGGCAACTACTACTATACATAGTATTCATAGTGCATGATAAGAGGCCGAGTTGTAACACTGCTGCCTGACCTTTGTTATAGGTGGTACATTCTTCTTCTGAGATAAGGCCACAGGGTTAATCTAATATTTTTTGACAAGTATCTGTGAGAAAAGCTGTTCCTGACATATATATATATATATATATATATATATATATATATATATATATATATATATATATATATATATATATATATATATATATATATATATATATATATATTGTCAAGCTTGTGTAAGAGCAGTCAGATAGTTTATTTGTGGAGAATTAAATTGTTCCAAGCTGATAAAGTAACAAAAGCAATTTGTTTCGTTTTTTTCACTACTGATACAAGAACACATGGAGCACATGCAGAAATTCGATTTCTTTTTAAATCTGCGGCTTAACGTGACTGATTAAAAATTCTACCGCCATCAACTTTCGTCAAAGCAGCATATTGTAATGTAACAAAGAGCCACAAGGGATATAATTTACAGATGATTAAAAAACCTTTTTTTATCAAAGGCATACACAATGAAATAAATGGTGGTGCCCTCAAAGCATCATTTAGCAGTGATGGAAATAATTTCAAATTTAAAGATGGATGAGTGGTTCATAGTCACTAATCAAACATTGATTTGAATCAGATGGAAATGTCTTCCACATTTTTTCACAGACTTAAAAATGGTTAAGTGCTGCATCTGTCCTGTAAAGTAGAACATTATACATGTACTACTACTATTTTATTCGTATTTGGGAGATAACCTATCCTCTGCAAATAAGTCTCTCAAGGAAAGTGGTCTTTCATAACAGGCCTGAGCATAAAGGCCAGTTGTGTGTGTGTGTGTGTTTGTGTGTGTGCATGTGCACATGTGTATGTATCAATCACCATAGAATATGAATGAAAAATTCTCTAACCTGTGTGATAATGCTATTTGTATCATATTTATAAAAAATATGTCTGTATTAGTTTGTATTATCAAGCATTCTCTTCTAGAAGCCAGGTACAGCTCATTCTGTTGTGTCAGATATATATATTTTGTATTCTTCCTGATCTCGATCTCTCTTTATATATATATATATATATATATATATATATATATATATATATATATATATATATATATATATATATACTGATTGTATTTCTCTTTAATTATTACTATATACCTTGATTTCTTTCTTAGGAATCCAGAATAATTGTGTGTATGTGTGTAAAGATGAGAATTAATTACTAGGCTGGATGACTCTGGTGGCTTAAGTGGTCAGAGTGTCCACCGCAGATGCAGGATGTTGCAGGTTCAAAGAACTGCTAGGTCATACCAGATAAAACAATGATACTAGCAGCACCTGCCTTGCTTGGCACTCAGCTTTAAAAGGTTGGTGTTAGAACTGGTCGGATTGGTGTCAGAATGTGACTGGGTGGGTCATGATGCTCCAGTACTAGACATCACAACAAGGCTACAAAAAAAAATTGTTTCTGCAGGCATACGACTGTCCCTGTTTTTCATTCCTGACCCTAGGATAATACTTTCACCAGGGTAAAAAAAAATTATCACAAAAATATTCCAAAAATTTGTTTATGCATCTAATTGAGATGGTATAGCCCAGTACTTGAAGCGCTTGGTACAATATATGGTACAATATATATTTATATATTATTATTGTCTTCTGAAAACAACATCCATTAATGTGTTTTTTTAAAATTAGGCCAAAAAACTACACTGATAATTAAAATTCGTGCTTTTGTTTGAATATCATATGTAGTCTAATGAACTGCGAAACAACTAAGGTATCACTTTAAATTGCAAACTAAGCTGTATTAACACTTGCTCAATAAATGTTTTTGAGCCAGAAGTCAAACCCTAGGTTACCCATGGCATAAATAATAATAATCAGCTCAATGAACAAAGGATTTAACAGACAGGCCAAGGTGAATGAATCATGAGATCTCAATAACATGGCACTTTCCGCTTTGCGTGTGGGTTTTAATAACAGTAATATCTATACAGCAAGAACAAAATACGAACCTTTACATAATGATATAATTAACCTGTCAGGCAAAAGCATGTGAAGAGAAAAAAAAAAAAACAAAGACATCATTCACCTTGGTCATTATCCTTTTATATCTTGGCAGCACAAGAACTCTCTCATTATGACATTATTTTGTGTACAGATTTTCACTACTATATGAATCTTTGAAATGAGTGTGCGCATCCATGACCACTTCTTTCTAGATGGAATGGCTAACTGCAATTTGGCATTTAGATGACTATGGCATAACAATGGCAGATTGTGACATTAAGTGTGGTTTACAGTCTGGAGCACACAATTAAATATCATGTATATCTAATGAATCTGATACCCCAAGAATGAAAAAAAAAATTACTAATTCCTAATTTTTTGTGTGGACCTCTCTTTAGAACATTATCTGAATGCACACTCAGTGGCTCACAGACTTTATAAACTTAGAGATCATGGTTGAAAATTTTACAGATTAAATTAAAGCCTGAATTTTTACATATTTTATTTTTCTTATATGGTCATTAATGGCAATGTTAAAACATAAATTGTGGCTTCTGTTTACATTTAGCTACACGTAGTTGCTTATACCAGTACACTTATATAGTAAAACTGATCAGAATCTGGTCATAAACAAACACTGTTAGGCTGCTCAAAGCAAAAATCATTCAAATTGGGCTTTACTATACTAAGCAAGACACGGCTTAGCTAAAACTGATATATGTATTCACATACGTCATCCTTCCTGGTTGAAGAAAAAAATTATATAAATGTTTATTTACAATTATACAACATCTCAATCAAATACTTGGCCATATGAATCTTCTGATCAAGTTTCCACTCAGTTGACTGGCTATTATCCAACCAGTCTTTAATAACTTTTATTAATCATAACGACACTATCTATTACAATCATCACGCCACTATTACAATCATCATGACACTATTAAATTAAACATCACGACACTATCTATTACAATCATCATGACACTGTCTATTACAATCATCACAACACTATTACAATCACCATGATAGTATTTATTACAATCATCACAACACTATCTATTACAATCATCATGACACTATCTCTTACAATCATCATTACATTATCTATTACAATTATCATAACACTATCTATTACAATCACCATGACACTATTACAATCATCATGACACTATTACAATCATAATGACACTATCTATTACAATCATAACAACACTATTACAATCATCATGACACTATTACAATCATCACAACACTATCTATTACAAACATCACTATCTATTACAATCATCATGACACTGTCTATTACAATCATCACAACACTATCTATTACAATCATGATGACACTATCTATTACAATCATCACGACACTATTACAAACATCACTACACTAATACAATCATCAGGACACTATCTATTACAATCAACACAACACTATTACAATCATCATGACACTATTACAATCATCATGACACTATTACAATCATGTTTTTAAAACATTCCATATGTTTTGTACCATGAACATAGCATAGCAAACTTCTACACCTGTTTTATACCATGAACATAGCAAACTTCTACACCTGTTTTACACCATGAACACAGCAAACTTCTACACCTGTTTTACGCCATGAACACAGCAAACTTCTACACCTGTTTTATACCATGAACACAGCAAACTTCTACACCTGTTTTATACCATGAACACAGCAAACATCTACACCTGTTTTACACCATGAACACAGCAAACTTCTACACCTGTTTTACACCATGAACACAGCAAACTTCTACACCTGTTTTATACCATGAACACAGCAAACTTCTACAGGTTTTATACCATGAACACAGCAAACTTCTACACCTGTTTTATACCATGAACACAGCAAACTTCTACACCTGTTTTACACCATGAACACAGCAAACTTCTACACCTGTTTTACACCATGAACACAGCAAACTTCTACACCTGTTTTATACCATGAACACAGCAAACTTCTACACATGTTTTATACCATGAACACAGCAAACTTCTACACCTGTTTTACACCATGAACATAGCAAACTTCTACACCTGTTTTACACCATGAACACAGCAAACTTCTACACCTGTTTTATACCATGAACACAGCAAACTTCTACACCTGTTTTACACCATGAACACAGCAAACTTCTACACCTGTTTTACACCATGAACACAGCAAACTTCTACACCTGTTTTATACCATGAACACAGCTAACTTCTACACCTGTTTTATACCATGAACACAGCAAACTTCTACACCTGTTTTATACCATGAACTTAGCACAGCAAACTTCTACACCTGTTTTATACCATGAACACAGCAAACTTCTACACCTGTTTTACACCATGAACATAGCAAACTTCTACACCTGTTTTACACCATGAACACAGCAAACTTCTACACCTGTTTTACACCATGAACACAGCAAACTTCTACACCTGTTTTATACCATGAACACAGCAAACTTCTACACCTGTTTTACACCATGAACACAGCAAACTTCTACACCTGTTTTACACCATGAACACAGCAAACTTCTACACCTGTTTTATACCATGAACACAGCTAACTTCTACACCTGTTTTATACCATGAACACAGCAAACTTCTACACCTGTTTTATACCATGAACTTAGCACAGCAAACTTCTACACCTGTTTTATACCATGAACACAGCAAACTTCTACACCTGTTTTACACCATGAACATAGCAAACTTCTACACCTGTTTTACACCATGAACACAGCAAACTTCTACACCTGTTTTACACCATGAACACAGCAAACTTCTACACCTGTTTTATACCATGAACACAGCAAACTTCTACACCTGTTTTATACCATGAACACAGCAAACTTCTACACCTGTTTTACACCATGAACACAGCAAACTTCTACACCTGTTTTATACCATGAACACAGCAAACTTCTACACATGTTTTATACCATGAACACAGCAAACTTCTACACCTGTTTTACACCATGAACATAGCAAACTTCTACACCTGTTTTACACCATGAACACAGCAAACTTCTACACCTGTTTTATACCATGAACACAGCAAACTTCTACACCTGTTTTACACCATGAACACAGCAAACTTCTACACCTGTTTTACACCATGAACACAGCAAACTTCTACACCTGTTTTATACCATGAACACAGCTAACTTCTACACCTGTTTTATACCATGAACACAGCAAACTTCTACACCTGTTTTATACCATGAACTTAGCACAGCAAATTCCTACACCTGTTTTATACCATGAACTTAGCACAGCAAACTTCTACACCTGTTTTACACCATGAACATAGCAAACTTCTACACCTGTTTTACACCATGAACACAGCAAACTTCTACACCTGTTTTACACCATGAACACAGCAAACTTCTACACCTGTTTTATACCATGAACACAGCAAACTTCTACACCTGTTTTACACCATGAACACAGCAAACTTCTACACCTGTTTTATACCATGAACACAGCAAACTTCTACACCTGTTTTATACCATGAACACAGCAAACTTCTACACCTGTTTTATACCATGAACACAGCAAACTTCTACACCTGTTTTATACCATGAACTTAGCATAGCAAACTTCTACACCTGTTTTACACCATGAACATAGCAAACTTCTACACCTGTTTTACACCATGAACACAGCAAACTTCTACACCTGTTTTATACCATGAACACAGCAAACTTCTATACCTGTTTTATACCATGAACACAGCAAACTTCTACACCTGTTTTACACCATGAACACAGCAAACTTCTACACCTGTTTTATACCATGAACACAGCAAACTTCTACACCTGTTTTACACCATGAACACAGCAAACTTGTACACCTGTTTTACACCATGAACACAGCAAACTTCTACACCTGTTTTATACCATGAACACAGCTAACTTCTACACCTGTTTTATACCATGAACACAGCAAACTTCTACACCTGTTTTACACCATGAACACAGCAAACTTCTACACCTGTTTTATACCATGAACACAGCAAACTTCTACACCTGTTTTATACCATGAACACAGCAAACTTCTACACCTGTTTTATACCATGAACTTAGCATAGCAAACTTCTACACCTGTTTTACACCATGAACATAGCAAACTTCTACACCTGTTTTATACCATGAACACAGCAAACTTCTACACCTGTTTTACACCATGAACACAGCAAACTTCTACACCTGTTTTATACCATGAACACAGCAAACTTCTACACCTGTTTTACACCATGAACACAGCAAACTTCTACACCTGTTTTACACCATGAACACAGCAAACTTCTACACCTGTTTTATACCATGAACACAGCAAACTTCTACACGTTTTACACCATGAACACAGCAAACTTCTACACCTGTTTTACACCATGAACACAGCAAACTTCTACACCTGTTTTACACCATGAACACAGCAAACTTCTACACCTGTTTTATACCATGAACACAGCAAACTTCTACACCTGTTTTATACCATGAACACAGCAAACTTCTACACCTGTTTTATACCATGAACACAGCAAACTTCTACACCTGTTTTATACCATGAACACAGCAAACTTCTAAACCTGTTTTATACCATGAACATAGCAAACTTCTAAACCTGTTTTACACCATGAACACAGCAAACTTCTAAACCTGTTTTATGTGCTTTTGGATTTTTAACGTAGCTTTAACAATTTTTCAGTCATATCACTACAATGTCTGCAATGTGGCAGTATAGAGTTATGTCAAGCACTGGGGCATCATGCCGCAGACACAGTAGCATGATGTCCCACCCAGTTACATTATCCTGACACCAGACAGACCAGTCCTAATACTAGCTTCTTAATGCTAAGCACCTAGCGAGGTGAGTGTTAGTACCAATTTGTATGTCATTGGTATGACACTGTCGGGGTTTGAACCCGTGATCTCCTGCATCCGAGGCTGATGCTACAACCACTAGGCCACTGGAGCAGTCCACCTGTTTTATACCGTGAACATAGCAAACTTCTACATCTGTTTTATACCATGAATATAGCAAACTTCTAAGTCTGCATCAGTTTGTTTCTACTGGAATTAATCTATGAAGAAAAAAAAACATGATCAACTTTGAGCACGAATTCTGTGCCTCAATAAACAAGAATACTAATAAATAAATTCATAACTGTTCCTTGTTTATTTATGAACCATGATACAAGGAATGAGGACACGCTGTCTGCTGTGAAGTCTGTAAAATAGCTGAGTGTAATCAATGCCAATTACATAGCTCACCTCTACAAAGCTCAGTGTTGTAATTGTCATTAATCATTGTGAGTATTAATATCATGCAAAAATTGAATTGGCTTGTCAATCATTATGATGCTGAACCCTTTTCTAACTAAAAGATTTTCAGCTTTTAATTTCCTGTATATTTTAATCTATTTTAAAATTAAAATTTTTAACTTTTAATTGGCACAATGCAGACAATATTGTACTGACATACATTTAAACCACATATATACAATACATACTTGAGCTGGTAACACTAAAAAGTTTGCACCACTGTATACTGCAGTATTTCTGAACAGATCACTATATGTACCGCAGTATATTACAATTATATTAAAGATCAAGAACTTAATTTTCTGGGTCAGGGCATGACACTTTTTTAATAATAAATTCCGTCTGTCAATACCTGGAAAATATGTTTTCCTCTGAGTTATAGCAAAATAAAAGCATATTATTAGAAAAAAGTAAATATCTTCAGATAAAATGAAAATAAAATATCACAGCTCTAAAGAAACTCACAGGCCCCTCCCCCAGAGTTGCCCGAAATTACTCAATCTTAGATGAATTTACTATGTGTTAATAGTTGTAATAGTTGTACAGATTGTAATTTAAAAACTAACTAAAGTGGGATGATTCAGTTTAAACAATAGCTGATATCCTGTGAAAGATATTGTGCCAACATCAGATATCTTGTTGATGTAAGAAAGGATGTGTTGACACTAATGCCTACAATTTACTAGGATGCCAATACCTGGACAAAATATTTATCCTAGAGTCTCAGCCAGTAGACATCTAGTAAACTTAAATCACACTTATTTAAAAAGAAAAAAAATAGAGAACACAGTCCATGGACCTAAGAAATTTTTAACAAAAATCAAACAGAAAACAAGTGCTCAAAGGAAAATCTTGGGATGATTCAGTCTTAGCTTAACCCAAGATCATAAATATATATTTACATGTATCTGTAAATTTTAAAATAAAAATACAATTTATTTGGAAAAAAGATTAAATTTTAAAACTATTTTGGCATGAAAAAAACGCCCAGTTAATATCATTAAATTTGTAACAAGATTACTCAGTAATTTCCATACATTCCTTACTGACAGAAATTAGAGACATATTGGTACAGTGTAAAAGTACCATTATAGTTCAATTACCACCAGAAAAAGTACTGCAGTAAACCAATGTACTAGTACCATGCATCTTACATACATACACAACCATCTGGTGGCCTAGTGGTTAGAGCATCTGCCTCTGATGCGGGAGGTCATGGGTTTGATCCCCGGTCGAGTCATATCAAAGATTTACAAAAATGGTACTAACAGCTGCCTCGCTTGGCACTCAGCATTAAGAGGTTAGTGTTAGGACTGGTCAGCCTGGCGTCAGGATAATGTGACTGCGTGGGACATCATGCTACATGTCTGCCACATGATGCCCCAGTGCTAGACATCACTAAAAACTGCCACAATGCAGACATCATAGCAATATGACTGAAAAATTGTTAAAGCTACGTTAAAAAATCCAAATCACACACACACATACATACATGCATGCATGCATGTGTGCTCACACACACACACATACATACATACGTACATAGTGTCACAAGGGATTAAAGGCATAAAACAGTAAAAAGCTAGAGGAACAGTGCATGATTTGCTTGCATAAATACCCCCAAACTCCTCTATTACAACTTTATGGTTTCATGGTTTCAAACTATATATGAGAAAGAAATAAAACCAAAAAGTTTAGAAAAATCAACAAATAATTTATTTCCCGAAAATACAAAGTGAAAATTCAAAAGACAGTATTGTGAATTAAATCCCAAATAATTCTGAATGTTCTATCAAAGGTCCAAAAGTATAAAATGTTCTGAATGAATCCAAGAGTACTGAATGTCTTCATATACCAAATGATATAATCCAGAATGTCCATGAATGAGTTCTCAATAATCCCAAAGTATTGTCTCAGTCCAAAATGTTATTAAGTAAATCTGGAATTCCAGTGAATAACTAAAAAAAATTATTTATTCCACTCAAATTATATCTGAACACAAATAAAAAGGATTCCACAGACTGATCTTAAGATGGGAATGATGACTTTGTTTACAAAAACCTCTTTAAGTACATCCACCCATTTGACCTATTCCTATGTCACAAAAGTATTTTCTGAAGAAAGAAAAAAAAACAAATGGAAAATTCCAAAACATTGTTAAAAAGTTTACTTCTAAAACATACCAAGCTCAAAAATATGATTAGGCCTTTATCTTAATTTTTAATAAATAAATAAGATATGATATGACAAAAGTCAGGTAGACTAAAACTACTCCAAAATGGACAAAGATCAAGACACAACATAAATTAAATATACATAACACATAACACATTCCACCACAACACCAAAACAGAGGTGAATCTCAAGTCAAACTCTTCTAAATTTAGTATTAGTCACCATAATGAATGTAAGATGAGCATCATTTTCTAAAATGACCAACTAAACATAATTAGAAGTCTTTTAATAAAAACACTATATCAATAAGACCATCCATTTAGAAGGAATAGCAATAAAAAGATCAAAATCAGATAGAAACTTGCAGCCTCCAAAATGGTAACTGGCTCAGCCAAACTGACACAAGATCACCTCATTAGCATGCATGGATCAAGCACATTAGCTAACTTGTTTGAGATACGGATAATATAAGCATATAATCCTGATCCTCAAAATTGTATCAGAAATTTGACTGCCATTTTGGTACCAAGACTGGCCATTAAATGCAAAACTACATCATTAATATTTATTGATCTCTCTATTAACACATTAACCCTTGGAGGCTTTTGTCGTTTTCATCTGAAAATCGAGTAGGAAACACTTTTGAAAGCTATTTCTGAATACATCCTAAAACACATACTTCCAGGTGATCTTCCAATAACATACTGCCTAGTTGTGTTAGAAACATCCTTTTTCATTGGCTCTTTGGTTCGTGCATGAGCAGAAGGGTAAAAGTTGGAGTTCTATTTTTTATTTTATATTTGCTTAATGGACCCATTATTTTCATATCGAGACCACTCTTTATTCCAAATGCCCATCTTATCTTACTTTTTGCAAAAGTTCATCTGTCTGTTTGCAGTTCATACTGGTCTGCCTCAGATCTGAGACCAAAAAGTCTAAAATCCAGACACAAAATTGGATTCTGACCACAGGCGAATTTTGGGTAGAAAAAGTATCAGGTCCAACAAATGAGGTTTTCCCCTCTGTATTTTGTAGTGCAACTAGAACTTCCAGATTATTTGGTATCATTGTAGAGCTACATCTGTCTACCTTTCTATAATACCACCCACTTTTGTGTATCATACATGACCATGATGCTACAGAGCTCGGCAGTAGGATACAACCTTCTGCCACATAACTCATCACCAGGGGTTAATGTGTTAAGCTCATGCAAAAATGTGATGATTTAAGACAATATTTCAAGTCTGATGAAAATCAGACCACAATTATGGATTCCAGAGTGATAATAAGATCAGCCAATCTAAAGGAAGATTAATTCATTAATATGCATGTATCTCACTCATTACTGAAGTTGTCCAATATCTCTGAAGTATAATCAAAGTCCGATCACAAATATGGCTCCAGAGATGTAATGATTTCTGCCAATCAGACGAAAGATAACATTATTAAAATGCATGGGTTTCACTCATTATCAAACCCATCCAAGATTTTGATGATAGAAATCCATATTTTAAGTCTTACCATATTCATATCAGATATGGGGTTTCCATAAAGCAGTAAGCTCAGCCAGTCAGATGCAAGAACACTTTATAAATATGCATGAATCTTGTTCATTATTGAACCTGTCCAAGATCCTACAATATGTATATACCCCCAAGTCTGATCAAAATCATATCCGAATACAGCCCTCAGTATCATAACAGGCTCAACCAAACAGATGCAAAATCACCTCATTAATATGCAAAGTTCTTGCTCATGATCAAATTCATCTAAGATGTATAGGATATAAGCATTCCAAAGTTGATATAAGCTGGATTAGAAATACAACCTCCAGATTGGTAACAAAATTCAAGCCAATCATATGCAAGATAACCCCATAAGAATGCTCATTATCAATTTGCACAAGATCTTAACGATGTAAGCATATATTCATCAAATAATAAAAATCAGATCAGAAAGAAGTATGGCCTCCAAACTTGTAACAAGCTCACCCAAAAAGATGCAAGATCACCTAATTAATATGCACAGATCTGATTCATCATCCAATCTATGGAATTAATTTATGATCAAAGCATATATTCCATGATGATCCAATTCAGATCTGAAATATGGCCTCCAAATTAATAACAAGGTTAGCCAATCAGAAGCAAGATCACCTGTGTATCAAAAGTCTCATTCATTATCACACTCATCAGATATTTTGATGATATAAACCCATATTCCAGGTTTAATTTGAAATCTGGTCAAAAATATTGACTCCAGAGTGGTAAAATGCAACTGTTGATGGATGAAATAACAAATGGCATATGATGCACAACACACAATGGATGCAAAGGCCACATCATAAGCTCACATATCCTTATAGCCAGGAAGGTAAGGTTAATAATGCATTGCTGCATGACAGAATGATATTTCAATGTTGACATCATGTTGATAATGTTTCTCAGTTTCAGTACAATTTATCAAGAAGAGTTACCATACATAATATATCTATATACATACAAAGGAGACATAACTCTAACAAATGCAATAGTGCAGAATGATAGAATAAGCACACGCTGAACTTGGGTAAATGTCTGTAAAGTTTGAAGCCAATCAACAAAAGATGTAGGATAATAGCAGCAACCAAGAGTACAAGACTGCTCTGGTGGCCTAGTTGTTAGAGCATCCACCTCGGATGCAGGAGGTCATGGGTTTGATAACTGGCCAAGTCATACCAAAGACTTACAAAAATGGTACTAACAGCTGCCTTGCTTAGTGCTCAGCATTACGAGGTGTCAGGATAATGTTACTGGGTGTTAGGATAATGTGACTGGGTGAGACATCATCCTACATGTCTGCAACATGATGCCCCAGTGCTAGACATCACTATAAACTGCCACACTGCAGACATCGTAGCGATATGACTGAAAAATTGTTGTAGCTACGTTAAAAATCCAAATCACACATACACACTAAGAGTACAACATTAGTTCAACAGTTAACACCAAAAGGGGAATAACTTTTGACAAATCCATGATTTGCACTAAGAGAAACAAAACTCTTTAGATTCCATTATTTGCTTTTCTCTGGCCCTTTCAGCCAGTAAAAAGCCAAAGACAGCTGTATAATGGGCCAGAGAAACTCTGGCTATAGTTAGGGTAATCAAAGTAGTTTCTATGTCTGATGGTCAATCATCCAATCACCTGATTTTTGAATATGGTAGAACATTCCTTACAGTTTAGTTTACGTTAAAACCTCCACAAAATTTCCATCAACTTAAAATATATACCTAGCATGGGTAAATTCTACATACTGTTGAAGATTATTACATGTACAATTTTTTTAAATATGGTACCCATAAAAAAGTGACTAAATACTTAGATGTCTATAGTCTGACCAACAATTCTTTTCTGCCATTTAATTATAATTTTTCAAGTGATATTACCATATACACTTGCCCATATGGTGGGTCCAACTGCAAATGACACAGGCCCTGATATTCCACTGCATATTGCACTGGCAGATCAAGGTCTACACTGTTACTTCAAATAAGAAACAGCACAAACCTAAATATGATGGTACCTTATGTCATGGCAGATCTGGATCTATGCAGTTTGCATTCAACTTCTACTCAAGTATACATGTACTCTGAATCATACAGGACCAAACTGGTATTCCAGTAATATTTAATTGTACCATATATATTCACTTATAAGTCGAGGCAAACTGTAAACTGCACTGACCCAGATCTGCCAGCACATAATAAGACAGCAGATCTTTGCAATTTGTTAGGAGTAATCAGCAGAACAAACAATATAGACTCTAGTATGCAGGTGCATGATGCTATGGCAGATCAGGATCATTGTTGTTTGCAGTTTGTTGTTTACAGTTTGATTTGAATTATAAGAAAGTACAGATAGTATCCCATTAAATGGAGCACTGCAAAGAAACCAAACTTACCATATGCAGACTAGGGTCAAAACACTAGCCATTCAAATCAAGATATGCTGTGCTAGAAATCCAACAAGAGTGCCTCAAATGGACTGACATCTGAATTTAGAGGAATCCAAAATTAAACCAGTCATTCATTGTAACTGCTATATGTTGAAACCATCTATGATATCCTTGAGTGATAATATGACTTTCAAAGTGACCATTTGTGGTGGCCTTATTGGTGAAGGATCAGCACCACTTTTGCTTAGAACCAAATATAAAAATGTCTTCCTGTTAAAACTCCATGACTACATGTACATGACCATCCCTTCAGGAGGAATAGCAACATGAAGATTCTGATGAGCGGCACCATTTTCATTTAGGACCAATTAGACCTCAGGATGAAAGTATATCTAAATTTCGGACAAATTAAACTACAGGTAGATGAATATCATCTAACATTTAGGACAAACTAGTCACCTCTGAATGAATGTATATCTAAAGTTTAGGACCAAAAAACCTCGGGATGAATGTATATCTAAAGTTTAGGACCAATGAACCTCAGAATGAATACATATCTAAAGTTTAGGACCAAAGAACCTCGGGATGAATGTATATCTAAAGTTTAGGACCAATGAACCTCAGGATGAATACATATCTAAAGTTTAGGACCAAAGAACCTTGGGATGAATGTATATCTAAAGATTAGGACCAATGAACCTCAGGATGAATACATATCTAAAGTTTAGGACCAAAGAACCTCGGGATGAATGTATATCTAAAGTTTAGGACCAATGAACCTCAGGATGAATACATATCTAAAGTTTAAGACAAACTAGACCTCAAAATGAATTATCTAATGTTCAGGACAAACCAGACCATGAATGTGTACCTTGTTTTATGGCAATCCTCCAAGTACTTTAGGAGAAGTAGTGATAACAAACTTGTGCTATGGATGGAGACAGATGATGAACAACAGTATAATTAGCTCCTTTGGTCTATGGTCAATGGTGCTAATTAAAAGTGTGGAGTAACCAAACCCACAAACAAAATGTAAATTCAGGTCGAGACCCATGCTGTTAACTGAACTTCTGTTACATGGGACATTGCTTGTACAGTGTTCCCTACAGGGGAATTTCTTAAGATAGGAGCCCTAATGGCTCGATTTTCTTTTGACATGAACATGGCAGCAATACCTCAAAAAGAATTACATGGTCACAAGCACAAGCTTAAAAGTATCTTGGCTTCTGGTATAAAAACCATTGACATCATTCCCAATGCATAATAGATTTACAAATATCTCTGGGAATAAAAACCACTGACATAACTTCCCAATTCATAACAGATGTACATATTTGACAAGGTTTCTTTTCCCAAAGCCATCATTATTCAAAACTAGACACATACAATGAAATCTATAACAATAAAAGACTGAAAGCACTCAAGTATATAAGCCAGCTATTGCTGTATTAGGCACAATAAAACTTGAAGCAATGCAGTTTATCTGCTGTGAACTATTTGAATATAATAATAATAATGGAGTGCACTGAGTTATTATTGCAGATGATGTCCCAGCTGAGCACTAACAACATACATGTATCTTTGTGCTTTTAAAGCTGTAATTCATTGAAATAATGCATTTCCACAAGTTCAACAGCAAACCTTGTTATAGAATACACCTTCATACAAAGGATACCTGCTGAATAAGAATAAACTTACAAGTTCATAGGGATTGGGAAAGGCAGGTTGTTTGATTATGTCCACAATAAAAATGGATTTTGTAAATTTTGCCAGCTGTCAGTATAAGATAAATAAGTATTCTGTGTAATCCATGAATTTGCTGTCAATTACCCTTTATTTATGGAATAACAATTTTCATTGATTGTGATGTTGCTACAACCATGATTAAAGGGACCCAACAGACATGAACTTAGAGACCCAACAGGCATGAACTTAGAAACCCAACAGACATGAACTTAGAGACCCAACAGACATGAATTTAGAGACCCAACAGGCATGAACTTAGAGACCCAACAGGCATGAACTTAGAGACCCAACAGAGAACTTAGAGACCCAACAGACATGAACTTAGAGACCCAACAGGCATGAACTTAGAGACCCAACAGGCATGAACTTAGAGACTCAACAGACATGAATTTAGAGACCCAACAGAGAACTTAGAGACCTAACAGACATCAATTAGAGACCCAAATGACATGAACTTAGAAACCCAACAAACATGAATTTAAGAGACCCAACAGACATGAAATTACAGACCCAGCAGTCATGAATTTAGATCCAACATACATGAATTTAGAGACGATACAGACAATTATACATCTGTGAAGGTTCCACTTCACATCAGAAACAATACACAAAATTTAATACAAAGAAAATCTCAATTTATGCAAACCCATGAAAAATTATCCCCACAAAAACAAATTTATTCAAAGAAATGTCCCCATCAGGACATTCACAAGCAATTTTGGTCTTTTGTGAAATTTGCATCAGGACGTTCAGAATCAATCCCGGTCTTTTTGTGATATCCCCATCAGGACCTTCAGGAACAATTCTGGTCTTTATGCTATCTTACCATCAGGACTAAATTGAAAAGCAATTCTGGTCTTTCTGTGATCTCACCATCAAGACTTTCAGAAGCAATCCCTGTTTTTTTTATATCTCCATGAGGACTTTCTGGATGGATCTTCTGTTTGTTAATTTTCTGGGAAAATTATATTCAAAATTGTTGCAAAATGCTATAATGGGTTTCTTATGAAGTATATCCCTAACACTGTCTTGAAAAGGTCACATAAAGTCATGGATTAGAGGTTTGCTTTGGTGCTTTACAGCACAGCAACACAATTAGGTTATTGAGTGCCAAGGCAATTGGAGTAAAGTGCCTTACCCAAGGACAGTAGCATGAGATGATCATGCATAATACTAAATAGAACTATTTCAACTGTATAGTGAAGCAGGTGGAATTCTTAAGTCATACTGTCAAATGTCTGGTACGATTCAATGTAATCCATAATTCAATATTATCCTGGTTATTACAAATCAGAAGTAGGGGCCCCGAGTGGCCGAGTGGTCTAAAGCGCTCTTCGTTACAGATCACTGCCATCTCACCTCTGTCTGCGGCGGTTCGAGTCTAAGATTCAGCCAATGTGGTTATGTGAGAAAGCTTGCTCGTAGCTTCTCGTGGGTCGGTGATTCTTTCCGAGGGTTTTCCCGGGTTCTTCCTCCACCATTAATACTGGCCACCATGTATAGCCTATCATGTGCTGAAAAATGGCGTTAAACCCCACAACAACAACAACAAATCAGAAGTTACAATGCACTCTAGATATTAACCACTATTCATTTAACCAATGTGAAGTCATTATTTGTTCATTTGACCAGGTGATTGACTCACCAGTGGTCCACACAGCACGTTTAACTAAACTGACCATGTTACAATCATTAAAGGGGCCCAAAGTGGCTGAGTCAGGTCTAAAGCAGTCGGCTTGACCAACAGCTGCCATCTATCTTCTATCCACATCAGTTCATGTCTCAACTCAGCCACTGTGGTTATGTGAGAAAACTACCAGTAGCTTTCTGTGGATTTCTCTGGTCCTTCCTCCGCCATTTATAATGGCTGCCATGTATAGCCTATCATGTACTAAGAAATGGTGTTAAATCCAAAACAACAATTATTAAATGGTGTTGTATTTTGTTGTCCACGACTTATTTAGACTGTATCAAATGCAACATTAACAAAACCCATTTGCACAATTTTTTTATATTTTCATTTACTGTTAGTTAATGAGTTAAAGATCAGGTCAAGCAAACCAAATGTTTTCACCTTCTGGAAACAGAATTCTGACCTGTATACTGCTAAAGTTTTGGATTGTGCATACACATTATACTGTGCCTACAATACACCTCTCAACCATGCCCAACAACTGTCAATAAACAATTCCATAGTGAAAACACAAATCTGCAATTTGACAATAACTTGATCACATCTGACTAGAAATGTTCATAGTTACACAAATACTGCATGGACATTTCTTTACAGGATTTAACATTACCAGCAGATCAAGCGTAATCATGAAATGAGTTCCCTCTTTAGCCCCTCTATACTACAGACTTCCTTTGAAATGTTCAGTGCAACATTTCAGTAATTCTAAAGTGTTCTTAACATTTGATCTCAAATTATAATAAGAAGACATTTTTTTGAATAATTTACTCATGTGCTCTAGAGCATCTCCTTCGATACATTCAAAAACCAGAACTCCTCTCTAAAAATCAAATCTTGAGTGTTCTTAACCATTTTAATTCTTTAATCACGTCTGATGATGATGCATCAATGGGAGATATCAAGAATCAAACTGAGCTTCTCATTTTTGAAGCTTGTGAGTTCTGTCTAGCTGGGAGCTAATACAACTTCCTGATATTTTGTTGAATAGTAGTTAATTACTGGAAGTATATGAGCATTATACTGAAGAATTCTGACATCCTTTGTCGTGTACTTTTTATTCTGCTAAGCAGTGAAACTATACATGTAAGGGACCCACAGATATTGTCTACTTGTTTTTCCCTCTTAAGACTTTTGTTAATGACTACTTTTGTAATGGTTACCTCCCTTTTCACATTCAGTAGCCAGGTGTTTCTAACCAAACAATGGTTTCTCCCTGGCTTAAAAGCAGTCACTGGAGCATATCTGCATTGACTATTCAGTCTATGTAAACTGAATTTTTGCTTTGTGAGGAAAGCATTGTTTAGATAAGGAAGTATCATGCATATTAAAGTGCAAACATTTCTTATCTCACCTGTGCTGATAACTCCTGTTATGTTGACAGTGTAAAAAGGTGTCATTATGTCAAATTTGAAAGCGAGGAAGTTTTTATCATTATCGTATTGGGTCATTAGGCAATTCATTCGCTGAGTAATGAGGAAAAGTAGTTGTGTTGTTACTGAAGCTGAAATGGAAGCCAAACTTTTGTGTCAGTGTGACAGGTATAATTAGATATCTTCATCTATTTGCCTGAAAATTAAAGCTGTCTCTGATGAAAAATGTTTTCCTTTGAGAAGAGATGAGTTACATCCCTTTTAATTTGAGCTTGGGGTCATTCAATATACAAAATGTGTCTGTAAAGGCAGTTGAAATTTCAGTTCATGGATCACAACAAATAGCAATATAAGGCTTCTTTCAATTTACTGTTCATCGCAGGCTCCTCACATAAGCAGAGTGTCCTTTAATCTTGGCAAGATGAGTGAATGACTAATCAACATCATGTTAAGTTCATAAGGTGAAAACCAAGATCAGTGTATATTTTAAGTTGCTGATGACTTCATTTAGAGGATGGATTAAAGTTGGTAGGGCCTCCAAGATACATGTGATCCAATAAACTGAATTGTTAGGCCAGTTGTTTTTGTTGTTGCTGTTGTGGGGTTTAATGCCATTTTTCAGCACACAATAGGCTATGCATGGTGGCCAATATTAATGGTGGACTAAGAACCCGGGAAAACCCTGGAAAGAACCACTGACCCACGAGAAGCTACTGGTAAGCTTTCTCACATACCCACATTGGCCGGTGTATTGGTTTTAATTATTTTATTTGCAACTGTTTCTTTACTTTGGAATTTTAATCCAATTTGGAATTGTATTATCTTGCTTGTTTATGTTTCTTAATTGACATTTTTGATTTCATGAAAACAGCATTTTATCATTATAAATCACACATCCAGTGATAGGATTCTGAGGGACCTATCATTTAATTTGTTATGGGGTGAGTGTGGTTGAATAAAGTTCCTTGTTTTCAGTTAGCTTTGAAAACAAATATTCTCATTTTGATTTTTATATAAAAGTAATCTATTATATCCATATTATGGAATGTCAGAACAGTCTTACCATGATAACTTTTATTATATGATGTGGAAACCTCTTTATATGATGTGGAAACCTCTTTATATGATGTGGAAACCTCTTTATATGCAGTGCTTTAGTCCTTATATGATGTGCGAACTTCTTTATATGCAGTGCTTTCATACTTATATG
This sequence comes from Sinohyriopsis cumingii, assembly GCA_028554795.2. Lineage (NCBI taxonomy): Eukaryota > Metazoa > Mollusca > Bivalvia > Unionida > Unionidae > Sinohyriopsis > Sinohyriopsis cumingii. Next base: position 1,012,412 of record JAPYKE020000060.1, on the reverse strand, counting down.
ATGTGCAAACTTCATTATATGCTGTGCTTTTGTCCTTATATGATGTGCAAACTTCTTTATAAGCGGTGCTTTCGTTCTTATACGATGTGCAAACTTGTTTATAAGCGGTGCTTTCGCTCTTATATGATGTGCAAACTTCTTTATATGCTGTGCTTTCGTCCTTATATGATGTGCAAACTTCTTTATAAACGCTGCTTTCGTTCTTATATGCGGTGCTTTTGGGTTCCATAACCAAAGACCTTGAGAATGTAGATTGAAACCTATCTATCAAGAGAACTAAGTGGGTCACAAAAATATATAATTGAAACATTAAGTGCCCTTTAGGTAGAAGATACATATATAGAAGAGACCAATATTGTTTTTCTTTATGAGAAGGTATCTTTATATAGAGGTCTCTTCAAAGGCAGGTAAAACTGAAGATCTTTAGGACAGGTGATTGTTTAACAGAGGTTACTTTTAAGGTAGCTTCAAATGTACAAAGAATGCTTTTGCTTACTATAAAAGTTAATTGCCATGTTCTCACCATAAAGCAATTTACCCCCCATATTTATTATTAAGCAATTCATCCCCATTCTATCTTAGGCAATTCGACCCCACATCTTTATTAGGCAATTCAACCACACATCTTTATTAAGCAATTCAACCACACATCTTTATTGGGCAATTCAACCCCACTCTTTATTAAGCAATTCAACCCCACTCTTTATTAGGCAATTCAACCTCACATCATTACTAATCAATTCAACCCCACATCTTTATTGGGCAATTCAATCACACATCTTTATTCGGCAATTCAACCCCACTCTTTATTAAGCAATTCAACCCCACTCTTTATTAGGCAATTCAACCCCACATCATTACTAATCAATTCAACCCCATATCTTTATTGGGCAATTCAACCCCACTCTTTATTAAGCAATTCAACCCCACTCTTTATTAAGCAATTCAACCCCACTCTTCATTAGGCAATTCAACCCCACATTATTACTAATCATTTCAACCCCACATCTTTCTTAGGTTATTTAACCCCCACTCTTTATTAGGCAATTCAACCCCATATGTTTTATAGCCAATTAAACCCCACTCTTTATTGGGCAATTCAACCCCACATCTTTATTAGGCAATTCACACCCCCATCTTTATTAGGCAATTCAACCCCACATCTTTATTACATGATTCAACCACACATCTTTATTAGGCAATTCAACCCCCCTCTTTATTAAGCAATTCAACCATACATCTTTATCAAGCAATTCAACCCCACATCGTTATTTGGCAATTCAGCCCCACATCATTATTTATCAATTCAGCCCCACATCTCTATTATGCTATTTAACCCCAACTCTTAATAAGGCAATTCAACCCCATATCTTTTATAGGCAATTAAACCCCACTCTTTATTGGGCAGTTCACCCCCACTCTTTATTAAGCAATTCAACTCCACTCTTTGTTAGGCAATTCAACCCCACATCTTTATTAGGCAATTCAACCCTACATCTTTATTAGGCAATTCAACCCCACATCTTTCATAGGCAATTCAACCCCATATCTTTATTAGGCAATTCAACTTCACTCTTTATTATGCAATTCAAACCCATGACCTTATTAGACAATTCAACTCCATTAGGCATTTCAACCCCATATTTTTTATAGGCAATTAAACCTCACTCTTTATTGGGCAGTTCAAACCCCCTTTCTATTAGGCAATTCAACCCCAGATTTAGGCAATTCAATTCAACCCCTTTCTTTATTAAGCAATTTAACCCCACATTTTTGTTTTAGGCATTTCAATTCAACCCCATTCTTTATTAAGCAATTCAATCCCACGTCTTTTTTAGGCAATTCAACTTCACTCTTCATTAGGCAATTCAACCCATACATCTTTATTAGGCATTTCAACCTCACTCTTTATTAAGCAATTCAACCCCACATCATTATCAGGCAATTCACCCCCACATCTTTTCTTAGGCAATTCAATTCAACCCATTCTTTATTAAGCAATTCAATCCCACATCTTTTTTAGGCAATTCAACCCCACTCTTCATTAGGCACTTCAACCACACTCTTTATTATGCAATTCAACCACACATCTTTATTAGGCAATTCAACACCCCCATCTGTATTAGCCTATTCAACCCATACATCTTTATTAGGCATTTCAACCTCACTCTTTATTAAGCAATTCAATCCCACATCATTATCAGGCAATTCACCCCCACATCTTTTCTTAGGCAATTCAATTCAACCCATTCTTTATTAAGCAATTCAATCCCACATCTTTTTTAGGCAATTCAACCCCACTCTTCATTAGGCAATTCAACCACACTCTTTATTATGCAATTCAACCACACATCTTTATTAGGCAATTCAACACCCCCATCTTTATTAGCCTATTCAACCTGTCATCTTTATTAGGCAACTGAACCACTCTTCATTGAGAAATTCAACTTCACATTTCTTGTAACCTTGAAATGTTCTTAAATCTGCACAGTGATTATATTTATAATTTACAAATGCTGCATGTTACAAGAAGAAAGCTAGTCATCTGCATCAACCATAATGTCAGACATAATTTTCAATCATAATTGCCATCCAACTTGACAAACCATCAGCAAGGAAATATCTCACTTAGTATAAATGATTTCTCTCATAGATTCTATTGTCAAAATATACTTGCTCATTAGGACAAGTCCAATTCCAAACAGCATAGACCCAGATCTCCTCTTGCATTAGACAATGGCAGATATGGGTCTAAGGTTTTCACTAGGAATAATCAGTAGAACAAATACACATGATCTTCCTGCATTATGCAATGACAGATCGTGGCTTATGTTGAGTGCAGTTGACCTGGAAAATATGTGCTCATAAGAAATTGTTGAACAAGGGCAGCTTTTATACAAATTTATTTAGATTTCCAAAACTGGAGTGATATTTCTTGTTTGTACAAAGAACTGTAGACTTCAACACTACAGATTACAGCATATGTCATTGTTTTCCATATTTGATTCTTCATTGGGACTCAAACTTGAAATCATTATAACATTTTGCTATTAGGACTAATAACATTTTATTCATGAATTATTTTTGGATTATTTGTGGATTTGATTCTTAAAATCATAAGTTCATATTTTTTCATTTTTACAGAATTTTTTTCAGGGAAATAAATTATATTTTTTCAAAGCTTGTTGTTTTCACTCTTTCTTGTGTTACTGTTTATTCAAGCCTAAACACACAACATAAGAATTGGGGTGCTTGTCCATAGGATAATTTTGAATTTTGGATAGAATATTTCAGAAAACTTTTGTGTTTTTTAAATTTGAATTCCCTAGTGTTTGAAATCTTAGTGAAATTGGCAAGCATTTTCTAAAATATCATCAAAAGATGAGAATTTTTTTGAATTTTACTCAGGAGTGGTTGGAAATTTTGAAAATGGAAGTACAGCTAAAAATGTTGGAATTAGAGATAAGACAGGTTCAGTTTCAGATTGAAAAGATACAAATGGAAAGAGAGATGGAAGCAAGATGAATGCAGTTTCAGAAAGAGATGGAAGTAAGATGAATGGAGTTGCAAAAAGAGTGAGGAGAGAGAAAAACAGATGCAAATGCAGTTACAAGAAAAACAAATACAATTAGATAAGGAAGAAAGAGAGAAAGACAGGGTATTTCAAAGTCAAATAAAAGAATTAGAGCTGGCAAAGGATAAATACTTCCCTACTTTTGTTGTTTTCCTTTGAGGAATATTAAAACTTTGATAAAGTGTTTTACTCAATTTGGCCTTCCAAAATCTGTCCAATCGGGTCGAGAGTCAAATTTTAGGTCTGGAACTTTCCAGCCTGTTATGCTTGAATTTGGCATTCAGCAATTCAAGTCAAAAGTGAAATTATGGCTTGACAGAACTACAATGGAGAACTTTTGAGTTTGGTAATAACTGAGTTCACTATGTGCCTATAAGGACAAATAAAATTTTCCATAACGCTGAAATTATAAATTCTAAACCTGTCAATCAACACCTGTATAGCATGAACCCTCTCAAACAGGAATATCTGAAAAAAGAAATTCAGTATTTGCTGGAGAATGATTTTATAGAGCCCAGTAAAAGTGACTTGAGTTCACCATACATACTTGTTTTAAAATCAGATAAAACTTTCTGTATGTGTACTGATTATAGGAAGGTGAATAGTGTGACAAAAACAGATTCATTCCCATTACCAAGAATCGATGACTGTATTGATAAGATCGGGAATGCCAAGTATGTTACCAAATTTGACCTTCTGAAAGGATTTTGTAAATTCCACTAACAGAAAGAGTAAAGGAAGTTTTGGTATTTGTGACTCCAGATGGACTTTACCAATATAAGGTAATGCCATTTGGGATGAAAGGGTCGCCAAGTACATTGCAACATCCCATAAATATGATTACCTCTGGTCTAGACAATTGTGATGCTTACATTGATGATGTTATCATCTACAATGACTCATGAAAAGAACATTCAGCAACAATTCGGAAATTCTTTGACAGACTCAGAGATGCATGTTTGACAATTCATTTATCTAAAAGTGAGTTCTGCCATGCTAGTGTAACTTTTCTAGAACACATCATGGGACATGGACAAGTTAAACCTACAGATGCTAAGGTCAAGGCTATATCTGAATTTCCTGGCCTATTACTGAAAAGCAACTTATGTGATTTTTGGGTATGGCCAGATACCATTGAAAATTTTGCTCCATTTTTTCTATAACTGCAGATTTTGTTGTTGTTGTCGGGTTTAACGCCATTTTTCAGCACACAATAGGCTATGCATGGCGGCCAGTATTACTGGTGGAGAAAGAACCCGGGAAAACGCTGGGAAGAACCACCGACCCACGAGAAGCTACTGGCAAGCTTTCTCACATACCCACATTGGCCGAATCCTAGACACTAACCCACACAGACAGAGGTGAGATGGCAGTGATCCATAACGAAGAGCGCTTTAGACCACTTGGGGCCCCTATAACTGCGGAACCTCTAACAAATTTTTTTTTTAGTAAGAAAAACAAGTTCCTTTGGGATGAAAAATGTCAGGAGGCTCTTGACAAGTTGAAAGCCATACCTAAAAGTGCACCAGTTCTTACAGCTCCAAATTTCAGCCAATCGTTTAAATTGTCTGTTGATGCAAGTGATGTTGGGGTTGAAGCAGTTTTGATTCAAGAAGATGAAAATGGTATTGATCATCTAGTGTGCTGTTTTTCTAAGAAATTAAATAAGTACCAAAGAAATTATTCAACAATCAAGGAGGAATGTTTGGCTTTGATATTGGCATTACATTTTGATGCTTACCTTAGTTCAGTTCCTTCTTTGATTATTGTGTTTAGTGACCACAGCCCCCTTACTTTCATCAGCAAGATGAAAAATAAAAAAAATCAAAGACTATTAAGATGGAGTTTGTTGTTACAGGAATATAACCTTGACATCAGGCACATCAAGAGGAAAGATAATTTAATAGCAGATGCACTTTCCCGTGTATAACAATGTATTATTTCATGTACACTAAGTGTAATTTATACACGTTCTTTTTAACCTCATGTATAATTAGTCTGTGGTAAAAAGAAAGCTTTATGTATAAATCTTTCTTTTTCCTTGTGGGGGAATTGCTATGTATATTTGATTTAATTATATCTGATTTAATATATATTTATTTCAATTTAATTGTTTGTTTGTCAGTTTTAATTTTTTTATATTTTTCATTACATGCTATTGTAATGTAAATGTATTCACTGGAGATGATACTTTTTCCAAAAATTAGTTTGACCTTGACTGTTCGTTTTGTAAACACCAGGCATTGATCTAGATCGTGACCTTGATTCAAAATTAGTGGCAACCACATAAATAAGTTCTATTTTAATTTTAAAATGACTGGTTGTTTTTGAGGTCATGATGGGACTACTAATTTAAGATGTAAACAATTTTTTTAAATTTTTTATTTCTTAGAGTAAAATGATTGGTTTTTATCAGGGCCACAGTGGGTGTACGTGATCTTTAACAAGTACATAATTTCAAGCAACTATTGTGCTGACATGCCATAAAATGCTACAACATACACATCATTTGCTAACATGTACATTCTAAACTTTGGTTCTAATTCACATGTATAAAAGTTTAGCATAATTTTGGTTATCTCATTAACTTTACAAAAAATTAAAACCCATTAAACTTTTTTACCTATTAAGACTGTGTAGTCTGTTCCCATGTCTGGTAAACTTAATAAAAGTTTGTGGCACCTATAAATGGTCAAAAGATTAAAAGTAAACTTAAAAAATTAAGTTTTGAACACTTTTGGTAAATTTACTTCTAGCACAGCTGACATGCTCAAAATTGCTTCTCCATTGATAAGCCATAAGGGCTGCCATTGTAAATTTTGTTTGGTGGAGGGGGTCAGCAGTTCGATGGGAGGGGTTGGGTTTGGGTTATAAGTAAGTTTATTTATTCATATTACTGCAAAATGTTTTGTATAAAACAGGATGGATGGAAAGCTTTCATTTCTAATTTGTCAAATGACTATTCCATCACTATTCCATGGGTTTTTGTGTGCAGATTTTATTTTCAGCATGGAAAATTTTGATCCCCAGGGGCATGCCTCTGCAGACCACCATGATGAGCATTATGAGACTGGCAATTCACTTCATTTAATTCTGTTTAATAATTCAAAGAGTGCTACAAACAGAAAATAATTCTCAATGGAAATTGTCTCATTTACACAATCAGCTGTAAACATCTGATGCACATAAAAGCAAAACATCTCATAATCTAATGTCATGAAATGTACAACCATATCAAAACTGCTTATAATCTAATGTTAGGAAATGTACCACAATATCAAAACTGCTCATAATCCAATGTTAGGAAATGTACAACCATATCAAAACTGCTCATAATCTAATGTTAGGAAATGTAAAACCATATCAAAACTGCTCATAATCTAATGTTAGGAATTGTACCACCATATCAAAATTGCTTATAATCTAATGTTAGGAAATGTACATCATATCAAAATTGCTCATAATCTAATGTCATGAAATGTACAACCATATAAAAACTGCTCATAATTTAATGTTAGGAATTGTACCACCATATCAAAATTGCTCATAATCCAATGTCATGAAATGTACAACCATATCAAAACTGCTCATAATCTAATGTTAGGAATTGTACCACCATATCAAAACTGCTCATAATCTGATGTCATGAAATGTACAACCAATTCAAAACTGCTCATAATCTAATGTTAGGAATTGTACCACCATATCAAAACTACTCATAATCTAATGTTAGGAAATGTAAAACCATATCAAAACTGCTCACAATCTAATGTTAGGAATTGTACCACCATATCAAAATTGCTTATAATCTAATGTTAGGAAATGTAGACCATATCAAAATTGCTCATAATCTAATGTCATGAAATGTACAACCATATAAAAACTGCTCATAATTTAATGTTAGGAATTGTACCACCATATCAAAATTGCTCATAATCCAATGTCATGAAATGTACAACCATATCAAAACTGCTCATAATCTAATGTTAGGAATTGTACCACCATATCAAAACTGCTCATAATCTGATGTCATGAAATGTACAACCAATTCAAAACTGCCCATAATCTAATGTTAGGAATTGTACCACCATATCAAAACTACTCATAGTCTAATGTTAGGAAATGTAAAACCATATCAAAACTGCTCATAATCTAATGTTAGGAATTGTACCACCATATCAAAACTGCTCATAATCTAATGTTAGGAAATGTACAACCATATCAAAATTGCTCATAATCTGATGTCATGAAATGTACAACCAATTCAAAACTGCTCATAATCTAATGTTAGGAATTGTACCACCTTATCAAAACTGCTCATAATCTAATGTTAGGAAATGTACCACCATATCAAAACTGCTCATAATCTGATGTCATGAAATGTACAACCATATCAAAACTACTCATAATCTAATGTTAGGAATTGTACCACCATATCAAAACTGCTCATAATCTAATGTTAGGAAATGTACAACCATATCAAAGCTGCTCATAATCTAATGTTAGGAAATGTACAACCATATCAAAACTGCTCATAATCATATGTCATGAAATGTACCACCATATCAAAACTGCTCATAATCTTATGTCATGAAATGTACAACCATATCAAAACTGCTCATAATGTAATGTTAGGAAATGTACCACCATATCAAAACTGCTTATAATCTAATGTTAGGAAATGTACAACAATATCAAAATTGCTCGTAATCTAATGTTATGAAATGTACAACCATATCAAAACTGCTCATAATTTAATGTTAGGAATTGTACCACCATATCAAAACTGCTCATAATCTAATGTTAGGAAATGTACCACCATATCAAAACTGCTCATAATCTAATTTTAGGAATTGTACCTATCAAAACTGCTCATAATCTAATGTTAGGAAATGTACCTATCAAAACTGCTCATAATCTAATGTTAGGAAATGTACCACCATATCAAAATTGCTCATAATCCAATGTTTGGAAATGTACAACCATATCAAAACTGCTCATAATCTAATGTTAGGAATTGTACCACCATATCAAAATTGCTCATAATCTAATGTTAGGAAATGTACAACCAATTCAAAACCGGGAACTGAAATGGTGCTGCACCACTTCTGGGTGCTGTGCACACTAACTTTCAGCCCACACCCACTCACATTTGGGGCAAGCATGACTTACTCAATACCCTTCTGGATGAAAGAGGGTGCTGTTCCTCCCCGAGGGAAATGTACAACTCCCTCTCTGTCCTAGTGGAAAAGAGAATGCTGCCTTTCCCTCTTGAGAGGTAGTAGACAACTCACTATTTGCCTTCAAGGAATGGGAAGAATGCTGCTCCTCCCTAATGGTACAGTGTGACTCACTTTCCACCCTTTAATAACCTCTTTAGGGATTGGCTCACTGACCATAAGAATCTCGCGAGACCTGGGAAGTTGTGCGAAACTTGAGTGACTCAGAGAACCAGAAAACCAAGAAAGACAAGGTAGGAACCTTCAGAATTCTTAACTCTGCAAGTACATCTATACTCGGCAAGATCCCAATCCTTGCCCAACCATTGCATATCGAAGGGACAACCATCTGTCTTCTTGCACTGCATGTGCAAGATAAGCAATTGGGGGGTGTCCCTGGGGATTTTCTGTGACCACACCTATCCACACCTGGATTGGACATTGTTCCTCTAAAAGAAAGCTGAAAAGACTTTTTTATACAAAAAACTTCTGTGCATCTAAATATAAACACATGGTAATACATGTACAAGGACTAAATCTGTGCTAATTGATATAAAAACAAAAGGTAATTCAAACATGTATATGTATTTACAGTTGATCTAAGTCACTATTATGATTTAATTAACATTGCTACTGATCATACAACTGTTTCCATCCTCCATTTCTATCTCTACCTTTTATGTTGGTCCATGTGACCATACATTTTATTATCATTCAAAGGCGAAGAGACATCACTGTATGACTGCATGACAGTCGAAAATCTGCCATGCTTGCTTTTTCACTGACCAGTATCTTCCAACAGTGGTTCAAAGAGAGATACACTGATATAATGGTAAAACTGAATTGCTTACAGACCATCCAAAGAAAGAGAGAGAGAGAGAGAGAAATATTAAAGGGTTGTTATTTTCTTATGTCACTAATGATTAATCAGTGGAAATTCATCATTGATTTAGAAGAGATAGACTTAACTGTTCAAACAGAACCTACAGTTGCAGCAATACTCAAATATGCATATTAATGAGTGGATCGTAATTTGATATACCAACAGTATAATGGTATATCAAATAGCTTTATATGAACACTTTTAAAAACAGTTTATGATTATATATATACATATAGCTACTCCATTGGTTTGTGTGTGTCTGTGTATTGTTTCTTTAGACATTTTCTTAAAACTGATATCATTTCAGAGGTCCAACTAGAGCATGAATATGAAATGAATGAATCGAAATAATTCCTAAGTAAAATAAAAATACATAACCAGTATGATTCCTCTTAGCTACATGATTTAGTAAACTTCACCAAAATCAGGATTTGTAATTTTAGGTTTATTATCCAATTTCCTAAAAGTGGAATTTCTACTCTAACACACTACTGTATCCTAATAACAGTACTAAATGGTGTGCATGCTACAAGATCAATTTTCATGGGGGGAGGGGAGTCAGTACTTAGGTACTACATGAAATACACAGTCAAATCAATGACTGCCCTAGAGACGACCATCCAAATCCAGCATGAAATTGTATGCTACAATTACTCCATTATATGGGAAGTGAAAACTGATGAACAGCTGATCAAACATGTGACTAGTCATCATCTCCAGGGGTCCTTTATAGCGGCATCAGATATAATGAAAATTTTAATCAAACCAACCATTATTCTACTTTGTATTATTAACTGAATCTTGGCATAATGGCCCTTTAGAAACGATGTTGGCCAGGGATCATTATTTATGGCATGTAAAGGCAGTCTTACACTGGTGGCATGCAGAGTCTTTCAGACTCTCACTTTGAATAAAAACAACTGTGCAAATAATTTTCATATCATGCAATATATTATACAAATGGCATTTGAACATAACAAATGCATTGATTTGTATTGTGATTTTTAGATGAGGAAATAATGAAAGTGTTTCAGGAAAGAAAGATGACAAGATGCTCTTCAGAGTAAATTTTTCTTAAACAGAAAGGATGTAAAAACAAAAGCACATGGCAAAACACAATGATTCTTTACAAAGCTTATGAAATATGTCGATGATGATGATGATGATGATGATGACAAAGATGATGATGATGATTTCTCCTCACTCCTCAACTGGTACAGTTATGGCACCCTTGATTTATGAACTGACCACTAATAATGATACAGAAAAAGGAAAGGTAGGATGCTACAACAGGTGTCCAAGATATAGGTCAAAGGAAGGCAACTGCCATATATGCTCACTTCTAAATCAGGTCAAACTGCAAACATCATAAATCTGGACCTACCATCGCATAAAGCTCTGGTATGTCTAGGTCTATATTGTTTGTTCTACATAATGGCCATAACAATCTGCATCAACCCAGATCTGCTGATGCATTATGTGATGTCAGATTTGGGTCTATGCAGTTTACAGTGTGATTTGACTAGTATATGCAAGAATATGGTAATCACAAATATCTGCAATTTTGATATATTTCACTAACCAACCTACCCATCATAAATTTGGGAGTCTGCATCCAGGTCATGAAACTACGACACTGACTCATCATTGGAAATCTGATTGCACTATTACAATATGAACTTGCTCTAGATGGTGCTCTGGTTTTAAGCAAAGTCACCATATCTGATTCCCCTCACCCCCATATATAAGATCCAAAAACTTCATCTTCTACTACACCATTCTGTAACATTATACCCAACAATCACCCTCTCCTCATTTTGTGTAACAGAGGTAATATGTAGAACTGAATGATAGACTGAAGCATGAGCAGATCAATGCACAGAAGCATGGAGATTGGTGCATAGAAGCATGGACAGATTGGTGCACAGAAGCATGGACAGATTGGTGCACAGAAGAATGGACAGATTGGTGCACAGAAGCATGGACAGATTGTTGCACAGAAGAATGGACAGATTGGTGCACAGAAGAATGGACAGATTGGTGCACAGAAGCATGGACCGATAGATGCACAGAAGCATGGACAGATAACAGGCACAGATGTACAAACAGAGGCATGGGCAGATCGATGTACAGAAGCATGGACAGATAGATGCACAGATGTACAAACATAAGCATGGACAGATTGATGCACAGAAGCATGGACAGATAACTGGCACAGATGTACAAACAGAGGCATGGGCAGATCGATGTACAGAAGCATGGGCAGATCAATGTACAGAAGCATGAGCAGATCGATGTAAAGAAGCATGGACCGATAGATGCATAGAAGCATGGAAAGATAACTGGCACAGATGTACAAACAGAGGCATGGGCAGATTGATGTACATAAGCATGGGCAGATCAATGTACAAAAGCATGGACAGATAGGTGCACAGATGTACAAACATAAGCACGGACAGATTGATGTACAGAAGTATGGACAGATAGATGCACAGATGTACAAACTGAAGCATGGACAGATTGATGTACAGATGCACAAATAAAATCATGGATAGATAGATGTACAAATGCATGGACAAATAGATACTCCTTTCTGACAACTATACATTAACCTATAGTCTTCTGACAACAATGCATTAACCTGCACCCCTCTGACAACAATGCATTAACTGTTGAGTCCAAGAGCTCAGAGTATGAAAGGCAATTGAATTTGCTGTTGTCCAATAATTATCTCTTTTGATATTTAAAAATGTCTGACTAACTTGTACTTTTGTTGTTTTTATACACTCCAGTCCTTTGTTGCATGGACTGACATTAACTATGGCAGACAGCTTCAAACTCTATTTAGCAGTGTATAACTCAGTTTGCAGTTGAAAGCACATTATTTACAAGCAAATATGGTATTCAAAAATTCTTTGCCAGTTAAGTATTAGGGATTATTAAACATGACAACACCAGAATGTGGGCAAATATGATACTGTATGACATCAAGATTATGCCACACCCAAACAAAACATCTCCCTATCATTGTTCTACTTCCTGAAAATACTGTCAACTTATGCACTTTGACATAAAATCCTCACTCCCACTGGTTATGTTTGAAGGTACCAATATATGTACTACATTTACTACAAATTCTGGACTTGAAAATCAGGTCATGAATAGCAAATAGCAATTTCAAGGACTATAGCATTAGTTCTTTTGTTTAGCATACCTACTGTTATGGTAACAAATTAGTTTCATCAACAAGAAAAATTAATTACTGATGTTGTCTCAACCATATAAACAGGTAATTTCTAATCTTCAACCCACACACAAGTGTATAACCGCATTACTGATAAAGGTATAACAATCATAAAATCTCTATAATGACTGTGCACAGGTAGACTATATATAATACTACTGAAAAAAGAGTGACAAAAACACATCAGAACACTACCAGAAAATAGATGACTATGAGCATTCCCAGTTAGCTGAACCTGTAAGAAATCTGATAATTGATTAATATAAGGATTGGTGGTGTTGTCAGCTTGTAAAATATATTTGTAGTGGCAAGCAGGAATTTAAATTTTATCACTGGGTGTCTGGTTGCTAATTTAATACTTTGAATTAATATTGGGATCAAAGATTATAAGCAAAGTCAAACTATTAAGATCAGTCTGCTGGAGGTGATGTAATTTGTACCTGAAGACCCTGCTTAAAAATAATTATCATGGATACATGGAGTACATTAGATTAGTGCAGGGTATTACAAACACTTCATCACATTTTCTTGACAATTACATTATTTTCCCTATAGCAAGCCAAGAAGGCCTGGGTCATCAGGTGTGTGTGATTTGGATTTTTAATGTAGTTTCAACAATTTTTCAGCCATATCACTATGATGACTGCACTGTGACAGTTTATAGTGATGACTAGCATTGGGGCATCATGTCCCACCTGGTCACGTTATCCTGACACCTGGCCAACCAGTCCTAATACTAACCTATTAATGTTGAGTGCAAAGCAAGGCAGATGCTACTACCATTTTTTAAAGTCTTTGGTATGACTCAGTCAGGGTTCAAACCCACAACCTCCCTCATCCAATGCAGGCGCTCTAATCACTAGGCCACCGGAGGGTCATCAGGTAACTTTTTAACAAAATGTAAATACCCTGTGTTTAATTTTATGTGCAGAAACAATTATTGTCTTATTAGACTTACCATGATCTTTGATATGTTCACCAAGAATTAATGGGTATATTTACTACCTTAACAGCAACTCATCCAAAGTTTGGTCAATGGAATTACTCTAACACTAATTATTCAGCAATATCTTTTTTATTGTTTGCTTCAATTACCATAACTTTTAATCCCTAAATCAACAGTCCCTTTCCATCCTTTAAGTGCAAGCCCTCCACGAGCTTTGATGAAGGTGCTTGCTTGAGAACAATTATGCAAAACCATTTCCCTTCTTTCAGTTCATGATCGTGACCTTTTACCTTTGAACCCAAAAAATTGATTGGCTTCTTTCTTACTCTTGAGTGCAAGCCAACCACAAAGATTGAGAAGTATGTGATGAAAAACTGATGTTTTTGTGCAGAAACCACTTTGATTCTTTCAGTAAAGCTGATCTTTATCTTTCAACATTTTTACCCAAAAATCCTTAGGGTTATTCCTTACCCCAAGATCAAGTTATCCACCAACTTTGGTAACTGCAGATGATGAAGTACTCAAGTTGTTTGCAAAAACTATTTTTCTTCCAGTGACAGTGACCTTGATTTTTGACCCTAAAATTAATTGGGCTCTTTTTTACCCCATGTTTGAGCTTTCTGAAAAGTTTGGTTTCAACAGATGGTGTACACCTCGAGTTATTATGCAGAAATTGTTTTTCCTCTGTCAGTTATATTGATCTTGACCTTTGTGTTTTAGAAACCAGATGGTGAGCATATACAAAGTAAGAGTGAGCTCACTGTCAACTAAAGTTTTATTTAAAATATCTGCAATTTAGTATTTAAAAAAAACTGAAAGAAGTTATTATCAAACATGGATCTATCAGGGAAACTAAACAGCATGCAAAATGAAAGACAGCATGTATAGATCAGTCTTAAAACAAACTGAAATACTCTGGGCCAAATACATTATCTACATTATCTGTGAAATATTTGAATATTAATTTATACCATTCATCAGAAATCTGTGATCAAAACCATCAAATAAAAATCTCGCAACAAAAGTCATGCATGAATAACAATGCATAACGTAAACACAAGTTCCTTGAATGGACTGATGCTCTACTAGACTAAAAAAATCTCAAGGACTTCAAGATAGGACAAATTCTTCCTTTCAACTGTGGAGTGTTGAAACCATCTCTGATACTTTTAGCTATAATAAAAGTTTAAAAGTAGCAGCCGTGATACACATATTGGATGTCAGCTTGGCACCATCTTTATTTAAGACTAAACAGATATCAATTAAAGTCTTTTGCTGAAAACCCCATATAGTAATGATAATCAATTCAGGGGCAGTAGTGACAACAAGAGTTTTAAGATAGTTGTTATAGCAGCTATTATTGAATGTATGATTGGTACCATTTTCATTTATGATCATTTATGTACTGAAATAAAAAAATATATTGGTGAAAACTGTAAAAAGTGTAAATAACAACATTTTCATGATATAACTTTCCATTCAGGAGAAATAGAAAAACAAGAATTAAAATATGGCTGCTGGGTTGGCCATATTGGACATCAGATCAGCACTATTTTCATCTAAGACCATCATAAGATGTCTTCTGGGAACAAACACCATGTCAACATTGCTTTCTCTTCAAGTGGAGTTGTGATAAGATTTTTAAGATGCAGCCATGGTGGCCATATTGGATGTCAGATCAGCACCATTTTTATTTAGGACGACTTGGACATCAAAAGAAGTCTTTTAGCAAAACTTCCGACCTGACAAGACCATCAATTCACCAGGAGTAACAATAACAAGATTTTCAAGAAGGCAACTGCAGTAGCCATATTGGTTGTCCAAGCATTTCGGATGAAAAAGCCTGTAAAGTTTCAAGGCAAATAGTTCAGGAGTAGTAGTGATAGCAAGCTTGTGCTAAGAGACAAATGGACAACAAAATGATGGACAAAAGACCATGGGTCTCAAACTCAAACCACCAAACGGGCCTCATGAGGGCATCTTTTATGACCCAAGGGTTGCACCACCTTTGCTATCTCTCATGACAATCATTTTGTGGGCCACAGGATATATGGCTTGGTGGGCCACATGTGGCAAGCAGGCCACATGCAGCCAGTGGGCTGTACGTTTGAGACCCCTGCAACAGACCATCACATGAACTCTTCTTTTCTATGACCAGTAGAGCTAAAAATAAACTTAAGAAAGCAATATCTGCAATTTAATGGATGCATGATATTTTTGCCATACTTGGACCATACAAGTAGACTCTTTTTAATTAAATTAACATAATGAATGTTGGCTGACATTTTTGCTCACCCTATGATCATCAGTGGGAATGGATTTCCCCATCTGCTACATACTTCTCAAAGTGGGAGGTTGGCTTATATTTGCGCATGAGAATATCACTGAAAAAATACGATAGTTGTGGACTAAGAAAACCCAATATTAAATGCTGCATAACTTACATTAACATTAATTTACCCAAATGCTGTAAGGCTGTGCAATATTCAATTTATTCTTTGATTTTGGAAAGGAAAAAACAAAACCTAATTTAAGAATCAAGAATATTCTTTACAAACTGAGCAAGTGTGGGATAAATGCAAGGTGGGACGTTTTCTTGACATGATTAAACAAAATTGGATTTCTAAGGCAAAGGAAATCCCTTTAACATGTAATATCAGTGCATGGATTGCATTACCTCTGAAAGAGAAAATCTCAACAAATTAGGTTAACTCTAGTTAAATACATGTGGTTTTGGCATGATGCAACTGATGCAATGCAGTTTCCTATTTTTTTTTTTTAAAATGACAGAAAAGAGAAGCACATTTTTTTAAGCACATCACAAAGACTAGAATGAGACCAAAGTGCTTTCACATTTATTCAAGCATTGGCAGATATTTAAGTATAACTTTAGTGTGGCACTTTCACATATTAAAATGTAAGATTTTGGGGGGCAAGCATTCAAAACTAAATTTAGTTGTGTAATTTCTGCCTGCCATTATTGTGTTAATTTGAGAGGGGTAATGAGGGAGGGAAAATACTAATTTTTATGCTATAATATTTACCTGTCATTATTACCTAGCTTATCTTTTCTAGGATGGAATTACCCTCATCCACGTAAAAGAATTCATCCTCCCATGGGTAAATGTTCCGGTATATTCTGGAAGTAGAACACAGACCTAGTCTGCCTCCCATGCACAATAGCCATCATCTTTTTTAAGAACAGACTACTTATGAGACATCAAAGTGGGATGGGAAGACAGACAGACAGACACACAGACACACACACAGTTAGATGGGAGACTAAAGGCTCAAAATCTTGTAAAAACAAGGAATTACTCGCCATTGTGGGAGGAATACCCACTACTGTAAAGATAGTACATGTATTTACTAATGTGTGATTATTAATTATTAAGACTATGTCCTTGAAGAAAATATGCATTCACTCTGCATGCACCAAAGACTGATGGTAGAACAAGAACCTGGGACTTTGTGATCATGCACATGGCCTTCAACACATCCTCCTATAATGAGTGAATTGGCTAGGCCCATGAGGCCACAAAGCTCAAACCTCATGGGCTTTAATCTCAATGAAGGTCCCTCTCAGAAAGGGACTGATAAGTTCTCTTTAATGTTATGACAATCCATCTAGAAATAGTGGATGCCAAAACCTAAGCCATGCTCTTTAGGGAAGGAAAAGGTACCTACCCTTTCTTCTTCCTCATAAGTGGCCAAAAAGAATTGTAAAAGCCCTAACTTGGCATAAGAGTCCATCTTGATCATTCACAGCATTGTGATCAATTTATTAAAGTCACCCTCAAATATATTCACTTCTTCCTGTTTTGCCAAGAGGAAGAAGTACTTTCTTTTGTCTCAAGGACCCTGGAAATAATATTTTGGTCTCTGAATTGTTACATCATTTGCTCAGTTTTAATTTTGGATCTCAAAGGATGATAACCCATTAAAATGTGATTAACAATAAAATCACCTGTCATAATGTACTTTTGAATACTTATACATGTAATGTAGGCCATTATAACATCAAGACTTTCCTGTGTCCTACCAGAGTAAGGAGGTTCAAGCCATAAAGTGCACTTTGGCTGGTATAAACAGGGCCATAAGAAGGCAAAATTACTTTATAATGAGCACTGAACTGAACCTATCTTGTTTTCACTTGCTCATTACATACCTATTTAATCTAACATGATTTGGCATTCAATATGACTGATGTTAAATCCACATTTCTGTAGGACACCTAGCCTGGAACAAGGGGTTGTCACTTGCATTGACACATCAACTTTGTGAGATGCTTTAAATCAAACTATTTTATGCACTCCATTATACATGTATTTTGAATTCCATTCATAATATAAAGAGAAAATATTTGATTGTATGAAAATGCAAATAGAACCACATTTCATTTAGTTAGAGCCAGGGGAAATAACTCATTTGATAAAATATATTACAGTTAGGCCTTACAACCTTGACATATTACTACATCCATATCCAATTCATTCTTTTTGCTGACACTGAACAAAAAACATAGGTAATTTTGTGCATAGATTTCAACACAGATGAAAGTATAATTTCCTGCAAACTCCAAGAAAAAAATGTGTGTTTCGTACTGCACTGGTTTTAAAATTAGGGTAGACAGGGTGGGATTTCATTATATTTTCTTTTTAAACATTATATTTACTTGATGTGATTTTTTTAATAAAAATTTTACCATTAGAGTTTTTAAAAAAGTGATAGCATCAGCAAATAAGAAATCGGGACAGTCAGCTGACCATAAACACATTTCTGTTTGACCTAAAGAAACATTTTGAAAAAGCAGGGACTGGACAATGTTTCTTTATCACTTTGTCCAAAATTTGTTAAATTTTAGTTACTAGATACACAACCATAGCAGCTAGGGTCAAGTGAAAAGAGAACAGTATTTTAACTAACTGTATACAATTAAGTAACTGACAACTGAACAACATTGAAAACTTGATGAGTGAAAGCAACAAAAGGCAAAAGGCAAAAGGCAATATGAAATGTTACTTTTCTTAATGTTCATTATTAATGAGGACTGAGACACATGACCTTTACCCTTTACAAGCTCTTTTTTCCAGCATGGTTTATTATGGACCTCAAACTTTTCAGGCTGTTGCACATTGCTCCATCCTTTGGAAATCCTATTAACACCAGGAAACACTGCTCAACAGGGCCTGAGCCTTAACATTTTTTAAGCAAAATCTTATTGCAAAGACTTTTGGTTTCAGCCATATTGCCATTATTACATATGTATGTATTCTGCAATTCAGGAGTTTGGGAATCAAAACAAACTACAGCTGTGCAATATTTTTTTATCAATTTTAAATTTTAGCAACAAAGTCTTTATGTACCAGTGAATTTTTTTTCTTGTTCATAATTTAAGATGGATTTATACACACATCCAAGTTTGTATATTCCAAGCGTGTATTTTCCCCGTGAGTATATTCCAGGTGTGTGTATTCTAAATGAGTATTTTCCAGGTACATATATTTGGGACATTTACCAGAATTGAATAAGAACATGTTGGCAACTACTATGACTCAGTAAATTTAGTATCCAAGAATTTCAATAAGATAAAGTAATAATAACAAACGTAAAAACATTAGAAATTCTTGGTTATTTGTTTCTTTAAATATACCATCTGTGCTCACTTATAAGTCGAGTCCAACTGCAAAACAACATAGATCCTGATCTACCATAGCATAATGTGCCTGCAGATCAGAGTCTATTTTGTTTGTTCAACTGATTACTCTTAACAAACTACACAGACACAGTTTGGTTGACACACTATGCAACAGCAGATCTGGGTATGTGCAGCCTGCAGTTGGACTCATAAGCAAGTATAATTCGGTATATGATGTATTAAGATAACTGTTGTTGTTGCTCTGGAATTTAATTATATTTTTGAGCACATGATAGGCTATGGTGGCCAGTATAAACTGTGATGGAAGATCATGGGAAAACCCCAGGAAGAACCACTGATTCATGGGAAGCAACTAGCAAGCTTTCTCACATTACCCTCGTTCGCGCTCGAGACTTGAAAACACACGCACATAGGAAATATGTCAGTGATCTGTAAAGGTGAGTGCCTAGGACCACTTGACTACCCAGGGCCCCCCAAAAATGACTGTAATCTATCATGTGCATGTGCTACATTTGGAATGAATTTATACTTTGTTATATGTGAACATGTACCTTGCAAAATCATTTGGATGATATGGACCAAACAGGAAATTGACTCAAAGAAATCACATGCATGTGAAATCTGGCAAAAGTCTGGCATATGCTGCATCCATTTATATGCTACACTAGTGGTGTATATCAAACTTATAAAAACCATGGCATATCATGGCCATATTATAAAGGATGTCACAGTGACCTTATTTTGATTTAAATAACTAACTCATGACAGAAGGTAGGAATCCTGTTGATGCACCAGCTGTAACACAAAGACTAAGAAATATAGAACTTGCAGTTTAGCACATTGACTGTAAAGCTAGTAATATATGAAAAGAGGTCAAAGTGATCTAATATTATTTTAGGGTCAAAGTGATCTAATATTGTTTTTAGGGTCAAAGTGATCTAAAACTGTTTTAGGGTCAAAGTGATCTAATATTGTTTTAGGGTCAAAGTGATCTAAAACTGTTTTAGGGTCAAAGTGATCTAATACTGTTTTAGGGTCAAAGTGATCTAATATTGTTTTAGGGTCAAAGTGATCTAATATTGTTTTAGGGTCAAAGTGATCTAAAACTGTTTTAGGGTCAAAGTGATCTAATACTGTTTTAGGGTCAAAGCAATCTAATATTAAGGGTCAAAGTGATCTGATATTGATTTAGGGTCAGGGTGATTTAATATTGTTTTAATAACATTTAATTTTGTAATGAGACTTTCAATTTAATGTTCTAAATTTAACATTGCAGAATACACAAAAATCAAAGGAGTGGGACAATATGGACATAAAGAAAGAAAAGCGTTAAAGCCTCACTGCGCTCATGAAAATGAATAGAAGTTTTGTATAATTACACAGAATTTAAGATGCATCCACAAAACAAGAGGTCCAAATGAACCAGAGATTGCTCACTAAGCTGACATCTAACAAGAAATCTTGGTCAAGAAGATACTTACTTTAGAAATTTATTCCAGGTTTCTGATTCCATATGTTTTGAAAACAGTCAGTTTAATGTTTCCCAGGAATCGCAGTTGCTCAGAATTAAGCATGCCATAGTCATGAACGAAAGAGTTCTGGTTCAAATCCAACCGTCAAATCAGACATGGTGGGCTAACTTGGTGGCCCTGGACATGGCACTTTACTCCAATGGCCTCAACACTAAACAACCTCCTTTTGTTGGTTAAAAACCTACCAAATCAGAATACATGCACACCATGCTTCAATGTTTTTCTATTCTTTTTATCCCTTGATACACATCTGATGGCAAGTGAGCATGAAAAACCTTCACGTCAAGATGTTTCTTGTCAAAGTCGGTCAAAGTCTGTTAGGTAGCTTTTTCTATATATAAATAAAGCATTATAAATGTTTTCTTCTGTTTCTAGTCACAGTAGTCATATATGACATCAGATCAGTATCATATGACTAAATCTGAAAGCCCTTCAATCTTGAATGCTTCCTGAAACTTTTGTCAAATTCAGTTGAGCAGTTTTAGAGAATTTGTTCAAGGTTATCTTACTTTAAATAACAGGAGTCGTACCATCTATACTCAGAGTCAAGTCCAACTACAAATAACAAAAATCCTCATCTGCCATAGCATAATGCACCTGCAGATCAGGGTTGATGTTATTATTCTACTGATTAATCCTACCAAACTGTACAAACCCAGATCTACCAGTGCAGTATGCAACCACAGATCTGGGTTGGGTCTGTGCAGTTTGCAGTTGGTCTTGTCTTATCACTGAGTATATACAGTATGTTATGAGACCAGATCAATATCATTTAATGGCCTCCTATGCAAAGATGCTGTCAAATTTAGTGAAATTTTAATGATTGGTTTAAGAAAAGATATAATTTTAAAGTTACACTAAACCTGAAAGCCTTTTATGCCAGAATTATTTTATGTCATATCTGGTCAAAATTCTGTTTTTTGGGAAAAGTCACTTAATTTTATTTTTCATTTTCTGCAGCAAATTGGTATAATTTTTGTGTAGATTTTAAAGGACTTTATTTCTAGACATTTTCTGTTAAATTTGGTTCAATTCTGTTCATTGATTTTTGAGAAATCATGGTTGCCATATCTGACACGTAATCCACATCATTTGTACAAGGGGGGGTATGACATCGTAACGTGCTAAATGTCATATCTTGCAGAGGCAAATAATGTGTATGTACATGTATCTATTAAGATTAAAGTGCCTTGCCAAAGGATATATACAATTATAGCCAATCCAGGATAATGTGTACTGGCAGGAATTAAACCCATTTTCTTCTGGCCAGAAATGCAAAGTCTTGACAAGTCATGCAGTCTTTTGCATCTGTACACATCTAAAAGCTGTGCATGTTAGGATGCTTTCTATGAAACTGTCAAATGCCATTCAGCAGTCAACAAGAAGTCGTTTAAAGGTTTCCCTATTGTTAGCATCAGTGGTCTTTATAAAGGCAGATCAGCATGAATTGTACAATTTATCAATTCTTTTCAACAGGATGCTTTCTGACAATTTTTAAATTTGGTTAAGAAGAGTTGTTCAAGTTTTTAGCAAACCATTTTCTATTTTAGTAATGGTGGCCATATCTGATGGAGGATCAGCATCATCAGTACAAAACTTAAAGCATTTCGGTCAAGTTCTGATAGAAGTTCTTTGAGAAGTCATTTAAAAGTTTTTCTATTAGTTACTATGGTTACTAATATGACATTTAAGTTATTATATGTACAAATTTTAATCTCTACTTGCTAGAAAAAGTCATTTGAAAGCTTTTCATTTTTAATTACAAGTAGAGTGGTCATATTTAAAGGTGAATTGATATGTACAAATCTGAAAGGCCTTTTATACAGACGGCATGTACAAACCTGAAAACCTATTATACTGACCGACATGTAAGAATCTGAAAGGCCTTTATACAGATAGACATGTAAGAATCTGAAAGGCCTTTATACAGATAGACATGTACAAATCTGAGGCCTTTATACAGACAGGCATACAATTCTGAAAGGCTTTTGTACAGACAGACATGTACAATTCTGAAAGGCCTTTGTACAGACATTTCACTTATTTCATTACATATTTAAAATGCGTGTATAAGCAACTTATAAGTGATCTGTAAGTCCCCGTACAAGTCAAGTATATCCCACTTGCAAGTCTATTTATTTCAAATATTTTGATTTACATGTGCATAAAATCATGCTACCCATTTCACTTACAGATAATAATAATAATAATAATAATAATGATGATTTTATTTAAACAAAAAGCTCATTTGGTAAATAAACCACTCTTCCATGAAGCCTTCAGTTTGTAAGTCAAGTCACCAGAAATATTTAAACTATATTAATAATATCTGGTTTCTTAAATTTTTTTTTTTTAAAATCTTGCTTTTCATTATTAACCAATTATGGACTTCCAACTGTATTTTATGTTCATCTGTTTCTAGTCTGGTTCCTATATTTTCCATGCAATTAATACCATGAGTCTTAAAAGCCCACACTTTTTATGGAAGTTGGTTTTCCATATTTTTATCAAATTTATACAAATGCTTCATTCCCACTCTTTTGTACCAGTACATGTTAGCCATGGTGAGAGGAGACTAGTCTCCATTTGTAATTAATTTTACAACTAGTAATGACCGCTTCCATGGCATTATTGTTTAGAGCATCTGCCTTGGATGTGGGAGGTTGCAGGTTTGATCCCTGGCCAAGTCATACCAAAGACTTATGAAAATGGCACCAACAGCTGCCTCACTAGGCCTTCAGCATTAGGAGTTTAGTGTTAGGACTGGTTGGCCTGGTATCAAGATAATGTGACTGGGTGGAACATCATGATACATGTCTGCGGCAATATACCCCAGTGCTAGGCATCACTATAAACTGTGACATGGCAGATATCATAGTGATATGGCTAATTTTTTTAAAGCTACGTTAAAAATCTAAATCACACACACACACGCACACAACTGGTGTTAGGAAGATCAAAGAATGATAGTTCCCAAAAACCTTTCATACTATCAAGTTTCGATAATTAACTTTTTCAACAAAAGCTGATTTTGTAATGGTTTATTCTGTGCAAGTAAATATGTTTACTTCTTGCCTGATTCGTTGAATTTACTGTTTTTAAAACCCTGTTACCAGACTGGCAATATCCCAATAAAAGCAAACATTATATCTGATAAAATGAATGACAAAAAACTAGTAAAAGACAGGAAAACAATTTATTATTCCTGACAATACATAAGCAGTGTCAATTTAAAGTGTTTTATAAGCTTCTAATGCTATGGTCAATAAAAACTGGGATCACACTGGCAAGAATCTGGCAGCACAGTGGACAAAAATCTGACAATTGGCTAGTTCTAATCTTTGCTTTCAAAACTGATATTAATTGATCAACTGACAAAGCACTGGGAACAATAAAACTTAGTGTTCTGATTCACGTGCTTTATTAAAGATCATATCAGCAATATATATTGTCCGCTTATTGCTAGAGTGATGCATATCCGTAGCACCGTAAGCTGAGTCTTTGTAATCTGTGAAAGCATCTGGAAACATACGCTAGCCAAACAGCCAGTCATGATACATTAGAGAGGTAGTTATGAATCATAAGATGAACAGTTTAGCCACATAAAATGTGAGCAACCATTCTAGCTGGACCAGAAATATAGTATTTCCAACCATATTAACGCTGATGATTGTAAGTGATTAAGTCAATCCATATTACGCATAAATATTCCAACCAAAACTGTGACCCAAGAGTTGAAGATGAAATTAAGATTCTGTACTCGTATGCTTCAAATATGGATCAAAAATTATTTTTTAAATTGATTAATTAAAACATTTGAATGCAAGCATGTAAATCATGAAAACCAGCTTTCTTTCTTGTAAAACCATCTCTAAAGGAATTATAGGCAAGATTTTTAACTATTACACACTAAAATAGTGCTTTTTATATCTGACAGAAAGCTAAAGAAATGGTGTCCTATTCACACAATGGAGAGGAGTCAAAAGTCAAACAAGGTTACCATAAGGGATGCTAGATACCTTTTCATGGTAAATAGACTTATGGTATCATATTTCTTTTCATGTAAATCCTCTTTCACTGTCATATATGTAATCCTTAACCTTCAGAATCTGAAATTGTGCAGATATCTTCCTTGTCTTACATGCAAGCCATCTACAAAATATTGTCATGGTAAAAGACACTGAACTCAAATTGTTTTTTGGAAACCATTTTTCTTCTTTCAATCTGTGAGCTTCACTGGTTGACCCCCAAATCAATATGTGCCTTCTTGTCTCAAATGAAAACAATAAAGTCTGGTAATGGTTTGTTGCACAGGCACAAATTCTTTTGTAGAAACAATTTTCCTTCTTGGCATGAAGTACTGAACTGGATTTGTTTCAATCCATGTAACCATGATCCCAGACCTTCAGATTCCAATATGAATAGTTGTCGCTCTTGTCTCACAAGCCAACCATCCAAAATGTTCCTTCAAAGCAAGTGATAACAAATTCAAGATATCATGCAGAAACAATTTTTATTCTCTGACTCACTGTGATGTTTGACATTTTGATCCTAAAATCAATAGTGTTATCTTAAATTAAGGCTGCACTGTTAACTAAAATTCCTGAACAAGTGCATGGTATGCAATAACTGAAACAATTTAAAACTCAACCTTACCCCACTCCGAATGTACAGATAACAGCTGACACTATTTATTTGTAAACCTTTGATAAACGTACATGCCATACCAACTTCCAATCATTTCATTTGTTGTACATCCTTATCCTCTAATTATAAAAAGATTTAATTTGTAATATGTGTCTACACTGAATATATCTAACAATATCAATGAGATTGTCATGCTGTTGTTTAATATTGCTATGTGTTTCAAGGCAAGACCGTTTTAACTTTTTAATTGCATAGTATTGAAACCATTTTCTGTGATTATAAGATTTTCAAAATAGCAGCTGTGGTGTGGATACTGGACACCAGAATGGTGCCATTTTCATTCAGGAAAACAGTTTTCCTTCTGTGAGTTACTGTGACCTTGACTTTTACCTTTTCAGTCCAAAATCTAGCTGTTTCTTCTTTGTTCCAAATGAAAGCTACTTACAAAGTTTGATAACTGTAGCTGGTGGAGAACTCAAGTTACTGAGCAGAAACAAAATGAGGATGGATGGCCAGACAGATGGATGAACACTTAAACATTATAATATGATGTGTTCCACCTTCACGTAGGCACGTAAAAAGAACCTAACTCGTCCCCAACAAGTTCATGAAGAATGACTGGTCAACCATCATATCTTGTGAAGATGACCAGTATATATCATAACTTTCACAAAAATCCAATAGGAAAACTGCATTCACTAACAAGGCCCCGAGTGGCCGAGTGGTCTAAAGCGCACTCCATTACGGATCACTGCCATCTCACCACTGCCTGCGTGGGTTCGAGTCTTGGATTCGGCCAATGTGGGTATGTGAGAAAACTTGCCAGTAGCTTCTCGTGGGTCGGTGGTTCTTTCCGGGGTTTTCCCGGGTTCTTCCTCCGCCATTAATACTGGCCGCCATGTATAGCCTATCGTGTGCTGAAAAATGGTGTTAAACCACACAGCAACAACAGCAACAGCATTCACTAACATAACCTGCAAGTTAAATTGGGCAAAAACACTTCTATAAAATGCAGAAACAAAAAGATTTGTCAAGAAACACATCTTTAAATGATGACCACAGTAAGTACATGTACCAAGTTTCACAGCAATCCATGAAAATCTGCAAGACAAGTTGTATTTACAAGATTTTGCTTATACTGTCTGTATTCAGTGGCATTACAAAAGGGCCATAACTCTAACTAATAAGAGTTTTATCAACAGCACATTATATGCCCACCCCAAGTTTAACAGTCAACCATGTCTCCAAATTAAATTTTTGTACAGAAACCATTTTTTTTCTTTCAGATTAACCTTGACCAGGTTTCTTCCTTATCCTACATGGAAGCCATCCACAATTTTTGGGCCAGGTCTGAGCTGTGAAAACCAATATTACTGTGTGGAAACCATTTTTCTTGTTAAAGTCACAGTGACCTTGACCTATATAAATTTGACTACAGATCAATATTTTTTTTACTTACATCAGGTGCAAGCCAGTTGCAGATCGAGTTTGGCACATGTTGATGATGGGCAACTAAAGTTATTGTGCACAAATATTTTTTTCTTTCTGTTGTGAACTTGATCTCTGCATTTTTTAGCTTAAAATTGATAAGGTATAATGTATATACTTTAATCAGTGATAGGGTCACCTCAGTAATATGCATGAATGCTTCTATTTGTTAAATTCCTCAGCGATTCTGATGATATTAGCATATATTCCACATGACGACAATTGGACCAGACACAGATGTTAACAAACTCAGTCAATCTGATGCAAGATCATGCTCATCTTCAGAGTTATCTGAGATCTTGATGACATAAACCTACATTCCAAGTTTGATCAAAACTGGATCAAAAACATGGCCTACAGACTGGAAAAAAGCAAATGCTGACAAAACAGACAATGGACACAGGACTGCCACAAGCGCTCTTAGCTTTTGGGCAAGGAGAACTAGAATTGTCAGGCCATCGTAATTTGCCAATATAAATAGAGTAAAATCTGTCTTGAAAGACCACAGTTATGAATGACCATCTGTCTTGAGAGACCGGGTCCTCTTAAAACAGACTGATTATATAGTATTATGACCTTTAATGAAAGACCACCATAATTTGTGGCAAAAGGGGTGGTCTTTCAATACAGGTTCTACTGTACATTCTTAATATCTACCAAGATTTACAGTGATCCATCAAAAGTTCTGAGACAAGTTGCATTACGAGAACCTTTTAAACACTGCATTCACTGCATGACAAAGTGAGCAGTCAGTTTAACAACAACTGAGGGAGCAAAATGATTAACTGAAATTTGCACGTAACATTTACCAAGTTTCATGGCAATACTTTGAAAACTAAGACTAGCTGTTTCTTGTCTGAGTGGTTTCAAGATTCAGTTCAGCTAATGTGCATCACAAGAAAGATTGCCAGTAGCTGGTGATCCTTCTCAGGATTTTCCAGTGTTATTCCTCATGCTGGCTACCATGTATAGCCTATCATGTGCTGAAAATGGCAGTAAATCCACAAATCAAATTTCATCCAAAACAGTAGTCTAACTGCATTAAAAAAAATTGTGGAAAGGACAGAAAAACTGATGGATAGACACACAGATTATTATATAAATGTACACCTGCATCTTAGAGGTGGGAATAACAATACAAAGATTAGCATAAATTAGTGCACTGATAAATGTGTATAAATGGTTCTGAATGTTAGGCCTGTGTATCCGACTAAGACATTTTAATGCAGAAGTTAACTGAGCACAGACACTGGATGGAGATTGAAATCAAGCTTTTATTCAAAAGCAAATTCGGAAACTAGAACCAAACCATTTGTAAATCTGTTTCTTAATATTGTGGTGTCATTTTCTGCCATGTATACTACTACTCAATGGAATCTGTCAATAAAATATACTATAGAAACCATGCAATTTTATAATTTATGGATGGGTATCCTTTATACACATCATTGGCAGCAGACAATCAAGCAAACAAAACGAGCTTGAAAGTCTTTATGAACAGATGCCATTTTATAAATGATCTGCTAATGCAAGTTTTACTGCATTTTATTTTATTATAAAATATTAACTGAAGGCAGTAGTGATAGACACATTGTAAAGGGCCTTGACCTCTACAGAACACTTTGGGAAATCAAAGTAAACAGCTCTCAGAAATATCTTCCAAAAGGATGATATGGAAAGCTAAAATCCCAACTCATTAAAAAGGTGCATTATAATTGGCTGATATGCAGTATCCTTGGTCACGTTATGCTGAAGAAAGCAAAGTTATGTGAAATAGGCAAGCAGGGGCCATAACTCTACTAAATGATAACATGGAACACTTGAAATTAAACTCATTCACTGTCTCAGCAATATATAGCTACATGCCAAATTTGGTTGAAATGCAACAAAGTTTAGTGAAAATTATACGGTGAAAACCAAAGCCAGGAAGATAGGCCATTAATAGAGGCTTTAAGTACAGTATACTATAAATGTCATCAAATGACTGAAATTAAGTTCACTCATGGTGTCATTTTGAAGCCACATGAAACTTGTTTAAAACTCCAATAATGTTTGGAGAAGTAACCACTTGTGAACAAGCAATATGGGGGTCATAACTCTTAGAAATGAGACCAAAATCCCATAAAAGAAACATGCAAGCAAGTCTATGAGACAATGTTCAAACCAAATTCTATGAGAATTTGTTTATAGCAGATTAGAACAGAAACTATTGAATGGTTCTCAATTTATGCCAGTGACAAGCAGCATCATACAAAGTTAAGTGTCAAGGGTCATAACTCTAACCAAAATGTAGATGATGAGACAAAACACGGAACACTGATCTTCCTGCAATAAGTAATTCGCCTACAACATGGAATTCAATTGTTTAAGGTATGCTGAGTTATGCTGATAACGAGAAACATACCATGTGAACATATGAAATTCATTGTCAAGGAATTATAACTCTACCCAAATGGTGATGTACACACTAAACTGTATCAGAATATGTTAAATGTTTCCTGAGCTATGCTGGTTGCAGGGCTCTATTATAGCGGAAATGTAACATAGATTGAAAAGGGCCATAACTCTGTCAAAATTCAACTTGAAAGCACATCTATACATGATGGTCAATTTATTTACCAAATGGCAACCAATTATGTACAAGGCTTACAGACACATTTTAGTTACAAGAAACATCCAATGTAAAGAGATGAAGTTAAATGTCAAGGGACATAACTCTAATATGGAGATGATGAGATAAAACCAGTGTAAAGGCACAACAAGGTCTATGAGAGAATATAAATACTAACTTACATCACAATATGCTGAATGGTGTTTGACCTATGCTGGTTTCAAATAACATGTAAAACTACAAGACCCAAAAAATAATATGGGCATGTTATGCATATTCAATTTGAATTGTTTGTAAGTTTTATTTGTTCATTACATGCTACGTATTAATTGTATTTTGTATCTGACCTTGTCCAAAATCAAGTTCATTGATTACCTGCTCAGTTGGTCTTTTTATGAATGTAGGATAAATATTAGGATCATTTTCTTGGTCTCAGCCTAGGACATTATATTTACCAGTTTCTTGATTATAATTTTAGTAAAAGAATCTTCTAGAACGGACTTTCTCATTGTGACCTAGGTCAAGTAGATGGTTCTATAATCTTGTTTACTGGAAAAATTACTCATACCTGTAATAACATCTGAAGCAGAAATCAGTCCTATTGTTGTGTTCATTATTTCATTTGGGTTGGAATTTTTTTTATTAAAATTATTTATTTGCTGAAAATACAAAGTGCTTATCAATAATATTCTTGGACAAAAACATTAACTGGGAATTATAGCAAAATCAAACAAGGACATATTGGATTATATTATTGTGCTTAATTGTTAGACTATTAGCACATCATTACTCTTCAGGTTACTTGTAAATTAGTAAATTCGAGACTACAAGCATATAAACACTTTGCGCACTGGATCTTATTTCAAACAAGACTCAAATTTAATTAAAACTTTATTCTTTAGGACCAGTGATAAAACTTTTTGGACTATTTGGGACTTAATTTGCAATACTGTAAGTTCTTTTTAAATTTTCACTTCATATTCAAGGGAGATAAATTATTTGTTGAATTGTACAAAACTTGTTGGCTTTAACCCTTTTCTATTACTTAGTTTTAGACAAAAGAATCATAATAGTGTATTTCTAGTCAGTCAATCAATCCTGTTTCTCATTGCCAACCATAGCACTAACCCCCCTTGTAAAAAAATTTTTTTTTTTAAATCACATTAAATAAAAACAACCTGCTTACCCAAATTTCAAATCCAGTACTTCGGGAAACACATGGGGGGGGGGCAAATAAAGATATAATAGCCATGACAAAAGACTATAACCCCATCAAAAATGGATCTGAAAATATGAAATCTTTTGATATGGGACCCACAATAATCAATTAAATGGCCATTAATTAAGGTTCATAACTGCTTGAGAAATTGTTGTTGTTGTTGCTGTTGTAGGGTTTAATGCCATTTTTCAGGCTATACAAGGCGGCGAGTATTAATGGTGGAGGAAGAACCTGAGAAAATCTTGGACAGAACCACCAACACATGAGAAGCTACTGGCAAGCTTTCTCACATACCCACATTGGCCAAATCGGAGACTTGAACCCACGCAGACAGAGGTTAGATGGCAGTGATCCATAAAGGAGAGCGCTTTAGACCACTCGGCCACTCTGAACATGAGGTCCAAGTAGGCATTATATCATTAACCTGGATAGTTGACATAGCTCAGTTTGTCATTCACACATCACTGAAATTGTAGAGGGTTTAATGCCATTTATCAGCACCCAATAGGCTATTCATGTTGGCCAGTATAGCTGGTGGAGGAAGAACCCGGAAATCCCCCAGGAAAAATGACAAGCCCATGAGAAGCTACTGGCAAGCTTTTTCATATACCCATATCCCACATTGTCTGAGCCCAAGACTTGAAACAACATGGACAGGTGAGAATTGGCACTGATCAGCAAAAGTGAGTGCTTCAAACCACTTTGCCTCCTGGGACCCCAAACTGTAGATGAAAAAGTAAAGCTTGGAGAATATAATTGCTATATTGTCTATAAATACAAGTGAATACAACATTTCTCAGTGATTTTCTTTTTTTTTTCCAAAGGTCATGGCCTTCTTTGCATTTCAGTCTGGACTAGGACAATGCTATATACAGAACAATTCAAATTCTGTTTAGGAGGTAACCAAATACAGTGTAAGTAGAATCCATAAAGAGTCTTCAAATGTTTTAAAACCATCCTCATTTCTTCTGCCATTTTAACCTTCATCTACTCTGACACATCAAGTTATCAGCAATTACTTGAATATATCAAGCTACTTTTGTTAGGTTAATTAGATAAGGTCTCCTGAAAAGCAATGATGGAGATAAGGTAATTAACTAGTTGCAGCAGGATATGAGGCTGAAAGAGAGTGGTTATGTTTTATTCAAAGCTATCTTCTGCAATTCTTTAGTAAGACTGGAAATTTTAGAATCCCTTGATGAATTAGTCTGGCTACAGCTGCCATCTCCATACAATGTGCACTGCTTGTTTTGAGTTTTTTTTTTTACAAATTGATTCCATTTACACAATAGACACAATCAATATAAAAAATAAATGTGGAGATACATAATAAGCAAGGACATAGCTCCTTCTTCATCACACTGTTCATGGAAGCCATAAAATGTCACTGCATGATGATGACTGTGTCATACCAAATACTTGCTAATAAATCCAACTGCAAACAATATAGACCCTGATCTGCCATTGGCTATTGTCCTGGCAGATCAGGGTCTATGATGTTTATTCTACTGATTACTCCTTGTTCACTAGTTACTCAGACAAACTGCATAGAAACAGATCTCTCAGTGCATTATGCGACAACAGATCTGGGTCTTAACAGTCTACTTTTGGACTGGACTTATAAGTGAATACATACAGTAATATGGAGGCCCCAAATGGCTGAGTGGTCTAAAGCACTCACCATTACGGATCGCTGCCATCCCTGTGTTGGTTCAAGTCTTGGGTTCAGCCAATGTGGGTATGTGAGAAAACTTGCCAGTAGCTTCTTGTGGGTCGGTGGTTCTTTCCGGGGTTTTCCCAGGTTCTTGCTCCATCATTTATAATGGCTGCCATGTATAGCCTATCTTGTGCTGAAAAATGGCATTAAACCCTACAACATTAACAACAACAATATATAGTAATAATACATACAACACAAAAAACTGGGCATGAAATGATGTGAAATGAAATTATTATTTTCATTAGCCAGGAAATTAAGTGAAATAATTCAAGCAGCAATGATGAAACTAAATTCAAACAATTTAACACATTTGTATATTGTCATTACTTGCTTACTTCTGCTGAACTGCAAAACATCACAAATATTTACCTGCATACTGGTGTCTTCTTGTCATGTTCTACAAATGAATTCAGAAGAAAAGGGTAGACCCCATTACACTGGACCATTACATTATGTCACAGTATATCCAGCACTGCCCTCTTCAGAGACTCCATATTTGATACCAATATTAAAGGTAACATGTAAATATGAAAAATTTATCAAGTTTTCATTTGCTGAATCTAAAGGACATGTTCCCACTTCACAAATGAAATTTTTCCATGTATTTGCTGTCCACAAAAAAATGTAGATTTCGTTTTTTTATTTTGTATCATGGATCAATGAAATTCCCTTTGATGAGCACAGAAGAACATGAAAATTTCCGACAGTAAGCCATTATATGGGCCATGTAGGGAATAGGCAGGCACATTCTTCATTCTAACCCAACTTGTGGACTATGCTCATCTGCAGGGTCAAATGGGAATATATGTATGTATGTATGTATGTATGTATATATATATATATATATATATATATATATATATATATATATATATATATATATATATATATATATATATATCTTTAAAGGCAGAAAAGACAGCATTATATTAATTTTTCCCATTCTGTTTAAACCAAAATGATTAAAATTATAGCTGAGCTAGCGCACGAGCAGTGGCATACTACCAGGTGCCAGAGGTCTTGGGTCGCCCAAAAACCCATGTTGCCTGGATATTTAATATACCGCTGCGTGGAAGTATCTTCATAACATCAATAAAAAGATCTGAAATTTTACAATTTATCCATTACCATGTACAGTATCTTGTCTGTTTCTTTTAGAAACACTTTATTTGTTTTGATCAACACTGGAGTTGGGACATTATTTACACTGCTACCTGAAGCTGTTATACTGGTAGCTAAGCATCATTTGCAGGCAAGTCCTTATTTGTGTGTTCTGTCCGTAGAGAAAAGTCATTTGTGAAATCCATGTAGCAATAGGCCTAAAATAGACCCCTGGGGAACTTTAGAGAAATTTATAAATTTGGCAATGAATGGTCAACTCATCGAAAATATTAAGAAAGAGTGATAGTTGAGAGTGATTTAAAGCAAGTCACATATACTATGTCTGTAGAGAGTGATTTAAAGCAAGTCACACATACTATGTCTGTAGAGAGTGATTTAAAGCAAGTCACACATACTGTGTCTGTAGAGAGTGATTTAATGCAAGTCACACATACTATGTCTGTAGATCTGTATCAAGTCAAATAACTTTACTAAGTAAAATTAAGAAATACCAATCCACACAAACTCAAATAACATACACTATGCTATAATGCCTACATTTTGCAACAAGATCTGGGGAAACTGCCCCAAGAGTCAGAAAGAATAGGTGACATACAAAAGAGAGTAGCTTGCCTAACTCAGGATGCCACTTTTGACACACCATCTAGTCCTCTTTTCCATGAACTGGGTGGCTTCAAAATAAATGACAGAATAAACTTTCAAAACATGTTTCAAGCTTAATGTCACCACACCTCCCAACAGTTTTCCTAATGTAACAAATATCTAAGAGAGCTTCAAACAATACCATACTGTTGATAAAACTTAATCCAAGTATAATCCTCATAATGTCTTAGAAGAATATAGCACAAAAATTAATCTAGTAATTCACTCGATGAACCATGAAGCAGTGGCTATCTTCTAATCAAGTGAAGCCAATGAACCATCCAACTTCACATGCAAGAAAAGAAAGATGAAATCAAGGGAATGTCAGAGTGCATGGTCCATGGTCCTGTGTTCTGGAATTATATATATATATATATATAATTTCAAGACTTCAAGCTAGTGAATTTGCATCATTGAAAGTATTCTTCTGATATTTTAACAAACTAGGTTTGAAACAATTTAATTTATACTCGTTTGTGTTATCATGCTCACAACCCATCACATAAAAACCACAGTCAAGGCTTCTGACAAGTTCAAATCTAAGTTAAAATGCTGACTAACAACTTGTTTATTGAAAAATAGCTAAATATAAAATCTGGTCAAAATTCTTATGTGTCACAGAATTGTGTACATAAAAAAGCTTTCTTTATACTAAATATGAACATAAATGGTGTATAATATTTAAGTCTGACCATTTTGAAACAGTATTTTACGCTACCCTGCTGCAGCAAGAACAAAGTGCCAGCAAGGAGAGCAGACCAGTTTATCCAGTGTTCTCAGACCATGTATCTGACCACACCCAAAATACAATCTTATTTTCCTTATATCCTGACACATGCATAGGTGCCTGTTAGACAATTGACGACCTTACAGAAGCAATGAGGGGCCCCGAGTGGCCGAGTGGTCTAAAGTGCTGACCGTTCTGGATCACTGCCATCTCACCTCTGTCTGTGTATGTTCGAGTCCAAGGCTCGGCTAGTGTGGGTACATGGGAAAGCCTGCCAGTAGCTTATCGTGGGTCGGTGGTTCTTCCCTGGGTTTTCCAGGGTTCTTCCTCCACCAGTTATACTGGCCGCCATGTATAGCCTATCTTGTGCTGAAAAATGGCGTTAAACCCTAGAACAACAACTACAGAAGCAATGTTCAGCTGTATACTGACTGTTTCAGGGAGTTTTTACTGTAACTCCATGGATACTGTTACTCAATGGTGGCTTCAATCTCATTTAACTGACAATACTGATCTAGGGGCCAAACGTTCTGGAACAATGGGTCTGCTATGTCCAAGGGATCATTGAGCAGACCTCATAGATCATTCCTCAACCACTCCTTGGGAGTGATGGATTGAGAGTATTAATGGTTGTTGTCCAAATATATTAGGTCTTGATGTTTTATATTAAATATAAAAATTACTTTTTTATTTTTTAGCTTGTCATTGACTCACCTTGAACATATTATTTAACTTTTCATAACTTTATTCTATGTTCCCAGTTTGCTAATCTCCACTATAAGAAAATTTGTTAATGGTACAAATTTTGAAATTCTAGGAGTAAAAGTATCATCTCAATTTGAAGAAACAAGAACTATTAGCAATGGGTACATGTAAAAGGGCCCTTCCAATTTAATATTTTCTCCATTCGTTTACCTTAAAACAAACTTGCATAATATAATGAAAGTGCTCACTCAGTAGATAGCCCTTAGGTAAATTTACATATTACAACTTGGACCCTCTAGTGGCCTAGTGGTTAGAGCATCCACTTGAGATACGGGAGATTGCAGGTTCAAACCGTCATATCAAAGACATAACAATTGTACTAGCAGCTGCCTCGCTTGGTGCTCAGCGTTAAGAGGTTAGTGTTAGGGCTGGTTGGCCTGGTGTCAGGATAATGCAACTGGGTGCAGCATGATGCCCCAGTGCTAGACATCACTTTAAACTTTTACACTGCAGACATAGTAGCAATATGACTGAAAATATTTTAAATCTATGTTAAAAAAATCCAAATCACACACACTTGACGTGAATGGTCTTAATGTAATGACCCTTCCATCGGAATGCTAACAAAACAGAGATTAGCAAGCACCCATCTTGCTTGCATGGTTTAATAATTCCTTCATGCGCATTCAGTGGCACCAATGCATGCATGACAACCACTTTACCTTTTCTCCAGTGAACAGGGACTTATTATATTCATTGTAATGAAAATGTCAAACTTAGGGCCAAAGCTTAAAGGACTGACAAATCAGAAAGGTCCATTGCAATGCAAATATTATATTCAACGGAATTTAGCCTAATGTTTTGTGCCTTTTAATCCTAATAAATCTCAGGATACCATTACAAGAGACAGGTTCTGAATAAATGTGCCCAAATGTTTGAAAACATATAAATACAGAGTATGGGTACAAAATTATGATGCTATGCTGATGAATGCAAATTCACACCTCAGTTTGGTCTCGTCAAATCTAAAATAAATGCAATGTAACAATCTTTCAATTCTGACAAAGTAGGGTTGAATTAGATTTTATTTTAAAACGGAACAAACGTTACACATAATGCCCAGCAAATGTAAGGTTTCAGGTGGAATGAATACAGTACACTTCACGTACACATGAAAAACATGTACACACACAGTTCCAACAGTTCTACCAATGTTACATCCATTTTGGAACGTTTCTGGCCTAAACTTTTCCTAGAACAAAGTTGTTCAGCCCTTCTTTTACATACCAATAGTGTTTTCTTCAAATTGGCTGCCGTAAAATTCAGTTATAATCCAGAAATGAAATGCAAGTCAAAAATCTATTGATACCAACGCTGACCTTGAATATAAGCCACTGACCTCCAAAACTGATAAGGCTCTTTCTTTGGTAAAAAGATTGCAATGAAAGTACATATTCCATTGAAATGGGTGAGACTTTCTTAAATTCTGGTCTAGAATGAAATGCAATGACTAAATATATATTTCAATTACAGTTACCTTGATCCTAAAGCTTCACAGACATAAATAAATAGGCATCTTACATATGCAGACCAAAAGACAAGCACATTGCATGCAAATGTATTATCTGGGAAAAAATTTTATTTTGACATATCAGCCCTGCAAGGAAAATGGTCCCCAAACTCTAATTTTCTTCGTTATTTCTAAGTACAATTTAGGCAAGTTATGTGTTGGGAAATTGCCATTGCCCAAATTGCCATAATGTGCAATGCCAAAGTTATTGTCCAGTAATGAAATGCAATGGCCAAATTTATTTGTAGCTATTGACATTGATCTCTCAGATTTACTGATCCCTGGGAATCAATCAGATTTGATTTCTGCTTATGTGTATACAGAAATTCCATTTTTTATCAAAAAGCATAAGAATCAATATTTCAGATGTTAGGCAGCAAACGTGGAATGGAGGATAACATGTCTGTAAATGACCAACTTCTATACATAATCATGTTGAATCTTCTTATGAATTTATGCAATATCAACCATGGTCCAATGAGAATAAATGGTTTCTTCATTCTTTCAGTTACAAATCATAATTCCTTCAACATTTCTAGACAATATAATAACTATACACATTAACTTTCCTCATAAATTATATACATCATTATTATGTATATTTAATTTAATT
Organism: Sinohyriopsis cumingii; assembly: GCA_028554795.2. Taxonomy (NCBI): domain Eukaryota; kingdom Metazoa; phylum Mollusca; class Bivalvia; order Unionida; family Unionidae; genus Sinohyriopsis; species Sinohyriopsis cumingii. Next base: position 974,291 of record JAPYKE020000060.1, on the reverse strand, counting down.
GTTTGTTAGTTTTTTATAATTTATTTGTTTATTTCATAGCATGCTATTGTAATGCAACATTGTATGCTGGACATACCCTTGTCCAAAATTGAGTTCGTTTCTGCTTGACATGACTGACCTTTTTTATTTCATTTTGCGTAAATAATACATTGCTAAATTACTCTCTGTGTATGGGCCTAATATAAGCATCGTTATTAACAGAAGTAAATATATGTGTATTTGGGTCAAAGTTTTGGAATTTCCCAAGCGAATTATATATAATCCAGGTTATTGTTTTGTAAACATCAGGATCAATCTAGAAGGTTTTTCCCCATTAGGTAATGACTTTTTGTTAGAAAATGTTATTTGTGACCTGAGGTCAAGTAGAGAACTATATGTAGTGTAACTGTGAGGACTTGGTCATTTGTGCTGTTGTTGTTGTTGTTGTGGGGTTTAATGCTATTTTTCAGCACACGATAGGCTATGCATGAGAAGAACCACCGACCCACGAGAAGCTACTGGTAAGCTTTCTCACATACCCACATTGGCTGAATCCTAGACTCGAACCCATGCAGACAGAGGTGAGATGGCAGTGATCCGTAACGGAGAGCGCTTTAGAACACTCAGCCACTTGGGGCCCCGTCATCTGTGCTGTAACATTTAGCACTTTTAGGTAATGACTTTTTGTTAGAAAATGCTATTTGTGACCCGAGGTCAAGTAGAGAGCTATATGTAGTGTAACTGTGAGGACTTGGTCATTCATGTTGTAACATTTAGCACTTTTAAGTTGTCTTATGTGTTGTCCAGTTGGGTTACATTTTACTTTGGTCAAATTATTGAATTCAAGGATTATTTTCTCTGGAAATACAAAAATGCTCTGATAAAATTCTTGGATAAAGACATTCACTGGAATTTATACTGAATTCAAACCTGAAATTATATTATTGTGATTAAGCTGAAGGAAGAACCCAGAAAAGAAACACCAACCCCTAGTATCTGTGATCTCTCTGAAGCAAAAAGGTCACAAAAAATGAAGGTTATTGCTAATAGTCAAAACCATCTTAGGAAAAAAATCTTTTATTCATAATGTTATAATGTCAATACTCATGTACAAGTTGGATCAGCTACATAGTGCACTGTCCCTGATCTATTATTAAATACTGCATCAGCAGATATGGGTCAATACAGTTTGTTAGGAGTATCAGTCAAACCAACAATATAAACTTTGATCTGCCAGCACATTATGTAACATCTGATCAGGGTCTTTGATTTTTGCAGTTACACTCAGTTTGCAAATGATTATTTCAAGTATTTCAAGTAAATTCCCAACAGAAAAAGGATTAAATAAGAAATTATGCACTCATCTATAGTACAAGTCACATGGGTCATGTAGGCATTCAACACTATTTCAGTAATGGGTGTCATTTTTTTGTTAATTTGATTCTACATAACTTGGAGTGGCATTGGTATTCACTTCATTAGGATTCTTATACATACATATTACTTTGAAAGGTCATAATAAATGCCCAGAGTGATGCTTAACGCAAAATCAATGTTAAAGTACGTAGACATTTTTGGACAAAATGAACATAAAGGTTGATCCAGTACAATCCGGATTGAATGTCACATGCTGTGATGTCACAATGAAAGCTAAACAATTTGATAAACAAATTCGGAATACCCTCTTACTGTGACGATTCCACTAGGTGCTCTTATTTTGATGTAATTTTAATACATGGCCACCATTGTAAAAGTCATAGTGATTGATAATTTTCGTCTGGATGTTTCTTGGTGATAGTTAAGGTGCAGAACATTCAATAATCAGGACTGAATAGATTTTGGTTAAATAAAATTAGTGTTAACTTTTAAAAGAACAATTTATATTTAATTTTAATGAGTAAATGCACATACATGAGCCATTGTGACTTGTACAATAATCACTGCATTAATTCTCTACATAAGCATGATTACAGACCTGAGTCAACCCAGACATATCCATTGCTTGCATTACTCTATATCTAACCTTGGAGCAATGAAACACAGAAAAAAATAAGTCAAATAGTAATGGAATGCAACAAAATAAACAAAATCAGACATTTACCTTACCCCAAGTGGAAAAACTGGTCAACAACCAGTTGTTTGATATGTGAAATTTGTGGAAACCTGTGTAATGTACCTGTGTCTTAGAGCCGTCAAACTTGTTTACTTGCTTTATCTAACAGTGAAAGAAAAATTCTCACAGCTGATAAATGTTGGATGAACATGTACACAGCATTATCAAAATTCCTAAATTACAGAGAGATCTGAACTTGCAAAAGAAATCGCTTTGCACCAAGCAAAAGTGTACAAGTTTATTGTACTTGTTCTATGTTGATAATAATTAAGTAATAGTCATGAACAAAGAGGGCAATATAACTGGGTCTGTGTCAAATGCACCAATATTGCCTGCCATAATTTTTCTGATATCGGGAACTGCTTCTTTTTCTAAATGCCATATTTTCAAAATTAGTAATAATTTTAAATAGTACACATTTCATGACATCATTTACATTCTTGTAAATAAAATTCAGGTTGAAATGTACACCATTTTTTATGTCAGATCAGTGCTCTTTTGCAAGGCTATTTTCATTTATGTACATATGTAATGGCATGTCAATGGATGTATGGTGCTCATTAAAGGTAAAATTCTACAACTGTTACATAGAAAATTAGGAATATAAACCCTTTCAAATAAATGTAAAAATGAAGTACTAGAAGAAATAAATAAAAAGGTAAAAATTCAAAAATAAATATTGAACAATTTTATCAAGATGACACATTCTGAACAGACATAAAATGATGTCCTACAAAATAAAAGGAAAATATGTTAAACTTATGCAAAATGTACATAAAATAAAATAAGTAAACAAGAGGAAATAGAATGACATATTGTACACCCACCCCACCTTTAATAATCATCTATGTAGCAAACTAAAATGTTCATGCAGAAACAATTTTCTTCAAGTCAAAGTGACTTTGACCTTTGACCTTCAGACCCACAATATCAATAGGCTTCTTCCTTGCCTCAAGTGCAAACCCATCCATAAAGCTTGGGTCAGGTCAGTGATGTAGATACCAATTTTTTTCAACCAGTAACCTTAATCTTTGACCTTTTGACACCAAAATAATAATCTTAATTACCCAAAGTGCAGACAATCAAAAGTTTGAAGTATGCTTTGCAGAACTAATATACAGAGACCGTCTTTCTTCTTTCAGTTAAATGAACTCAATCTTTGATCTCTTGACTTCATCCACAAGGTTTGATATCCTCAGACAACGGAGAACTCAAATTATTATACACATCCCATTTTAATTCTTTCAGTCACAGTGATCCTAACCTCTGACCTTTTGAGCCCAAAAACAATAAAGTGCTTCCTTACATCAAGTTCAAGCCATTCAAAATGTCTGGTAAATGAAGATAGTAGACAACAACTATAAGTGTGCAGAAACCTTTAATCTTCATTCAATTATAGTGACCTTGAATTCTGACCTTTTACTGAAAAATTGATTATGTCTTTCCATACCTTATGTGCCATCTATCTAAAAAGTTTGGTAACTATAGATACTGGAGAACTCAAGTTATTGTTCATACACCATTTCCCTTCTTTCAGTCACAGTGACCTTGACTTGAACATGAAATCCATAGCATTCTTCCTTATCCCAAGTGCAAAGCATTCACAGTATGGTAACTGTCAATGGTTGACAACTAAAGCTATTGTGAAGAAACCAAATTGGCTGAGTGGAGAACATTACATGACTATATCAGATTTCCAAAGGCATGTACAATGGGCATCATTTTCATGTAGGAACAACTAACTATACATAAGTACAAGTAACAGACAATATTCTATTCTACAAGAATCACCAGGAATTCATGATAAGATCATTTGTTCTTATTAAGTGATGAGTGTTGAAACTATCTCTTCTTGAACCATAAGATTTTCAACTTATGCAATGACACAGACATAGTGGATGTAAGATCAGCACAATTTTCATTCAGGACAAACCTGATACTTGCAAAATCCCCATGTTGATCTTACCATCCATGCAGGGAAATTAGTGCATAGACTTTCAAGATGTTCATTGTGGCAACTATATCTTAAGTAAAGTTGTCACAGTTTTCATTCGGGACCAACTAGATATCATAATCTTCTCTCAAAAACCCAATGTCAATATTACCATTAAGGAGTAGCAAATAAAAAAGATTTCAAGATGCCCATAATGGAAGTCAGATAGGTAGTATTTCATTTAGTGCTAATTTAAGACATCATAAAATGTCTCCTGATAAAAAAGTCATCACTGACATGACTTTCCATCCAGAAGTAGCAAATAAATTTTCGACATGACCACTGTGGTGGCCATATTGTTTATCAGACTGGCATAATTCTTGTTCAAGACAAACTAAACATGACAAGAAGCCTTCCAATGAAAATCCCAGGCTGATATGTTCATTATGCCAATCATACCTGAGGTCAGATCAGCACCATTTTCATTTAAGGCCAACTAGACAACAGAACTTCAGATGTAAAGCCATGTTAATATGACTCTGCATTCAGTTAGCCTTTGCAAAAAGAACAATTTCAAAATCACTTGTGGTGGTCATTATTGATCACCAGTTTCATTTAGAACCAAAAGAAATCATTTTAGTGAAAAACCAATGTTGATTTGACCATTGATTCAGAAGCAACAATACAATTTTCAAGACAGCAAGCATGGTATATATATTAAATGTCTGAATGGCACCAGTTTCATTTAGAGCAAACTTAACATCATAAAAAAAAATCTTTTACAGGTACTAATAATCCGGGGCCCCGAGTGGCCGAGTGGTCTAAAGCGCTCACCGTTCCAGATCACTGCCATCTCACCTCTGTCTGCATTGGTTCGAGTTCAAGGCTTGGCTAGCGTGGGTACGTGGGAAAGCCTGCCAGTAGCTTCTCGTGGGTCGGTGGTTCTTCCCTTAGTTTTCCAGGGTTCTTCCTCCACCAGTTATACTGGCCGCCATGTATAGCCTATCTAGTGCTGAAAAATGGCGTTAAACCCTACAACAACAACAACAACAACTAATAATCCCAAGTCACTATAACCATCTCTTCAGAGTAGCAAAAAAACAAACATTTTCAACATGGCCACCTGGTAGCCATATTGGATGTCTAATCTGTGCCATTTTCATTTAGGACCAACCAGAAGATCTTCTATAAAGTCCTTTGGTGAAATTCCCATGATGATTCGATCTGGACTGTTACTGCTAAAGATAATAAGATTTCCAAGATGGTTGCCTTACTGGTTGCAACCAGGACATCATTTTTATTCAAGATGAACTAAACCTTGGGATGAAAGCATTTGTGAAGTGTTGTGGCAATTCCCCCAATAGTTCAATGACAGTAGCAATAAACAATGTACTAAGGTCTCACTGGATAGTTTCGTATTTTGACACCACCATCATTTTTAAGGTAGAAGGCATGAACCTAATTATCACAAGCCTAGCAATTATAAATTCACACAGAAGCTAAATCTGTAATGTAGTTTAGATTTACTTTGAGTTAGACTTGGAAATGGGTTGGCTTGTTGGTGACTGCCTGTCACAGTTAGACGAGCATTGGAAATCAAATGCATAACTTGGGCTGCAAATGAGCAGCCGAATTGGCTTATGTATTTACATGTGTCTGCTACAGAGGTAAATATCTAAAAATCTAGATGGCTCAGGGGTGATGAAAAGTATGCTAATTTGTTAGCGAACTTGATTTGTGCATAAGGCACATACTGATTCTTTTAGCTGCCTTGTCACAGGAAAATATTCAAAATAGCTCTTTCCTGTCAAAAATGAATGTAAAAAAGAGGGGTTGGTGGCAGTGGTGGTTCAGTATAAAAGCCACCAGTTGCATTAGGAATTAACCTGATTGCCGCAGTCAGAATCTCACATGTATGCTTTCTACAAAAATCCTTAGTTTGTTTTTAGTTGTATCTTCAGTGTAAAATTATTCTCATTTTTCTGCAATAGGTCATTGTTGGATGAAAATTCACCAGATAAACTGTCCAGTGAGACCTAAGAAACCCTGGATGGATATGAAACAAAATGTCCCTGTATAAACTCTTCACTAGCAGGACTAAAAATTAATTTACAATGTGAACTATCAGACTGGTCTGCCAACTGTTACACTTGTCTTCCAAAAGATCAAGATCTAGACCCAACAAATTAATGTCTACACCAAATATGTAGAGATATGATCTCATTACATGCTGTAATGGATGTAGGTCTGAACTGTGATCATAATTTTATATTATTAGAAAGTAGGAGTAAAAATTCACTGCATATACTCTCTTATAAGACATATCATAATGTACTGGGTCCATGCAGTTTGCTAGGAATAGTCAATAAAACAAATAACACTGACTCTGATCTGCCAGGACATTATACAATGGTAGGTCAGGGTCCAAGTTGTTTAACATGATTTATTAGCAAGTACATATTGGACACTGCAGCCTATGCCATAATTTCCCCCCCAGTGATGAATATAAATTAAGATACATCAAAAGATAGTTCTGCATAATCTACATTAATTTGCATCATAGCCAATAGACCTAGGAAATGTTTGGTAAAGGTTTCCGTTTGACATTGATTGATTCATATAATAAATCTATCCACCAAACATAAATAACTCAAACTGATATATGCATGTTTACACCATTTCAATATTCTGTTCTAGAAGAAACACATCATAGATAACAATGTAATATGGCAGTTTTGTCAGAATAGGTAATACCTCCACGACTCTAGACCTAACCATACTAAAAATTTGTTCTTTAACAGCTCAACTAATGTTTTACATATTGGTCATCTGTTGGGTCAGTGCTGATGTGCTTTAAATGTTAAATCACATTTTAAATTGGAATTGCAGATTAAGTACCATACGTATTCACTTTTAAGAATAGTCTGCACACATTCAGATCTGCCATTACACAATGAGACAGCAGATCTGGGTCTGTGCAGTTTGTTATGATTAGTCAATAGAACAAACAAAAAGACCCTGACCTGCAGGTGCATTGTGCTATGGCAGATAAGGAACTTGTTTGTGGTTTGACTCGACTTGTAAGTTGGTATATACAGGTATGGTAAAAGAATAGTTTATTGTTCCAACTACATTTTCAAGTAACATCGGATTATGTGATATCCTCTGACTTTCCTCTGTTCCTTTAGTCTGTGGTTGCCACAATTCCTAAACTGCTTTGCAGAATTTCTTAAAAATTTGCAGTTACATTATTCCCAGGTGTTAATTATTTATAGTTAGGTTATTTCCAAGTTGTAAATATTTGCAGTTATGTTATTCCCAGGTGGTAAACACTTGTAATTATGTTATTCTAATGTGGTCAAAACTTGTAAATATATTATTCCCATGTGGTAAAAATACCATGTGATCAACACTTGCAAATATATTATTCCCATGTGGTAAAAATACCACGTGGTAAACACTTGTAAATATATTATTCCCATGTGGTAAAATTACCATGTGGTAAACACTTGTAATTATGTTATTCATTTCTAGTAAAAACTGTAATTAAATTATTCCCATGTGCTAAACAGGTGTAATTATGTTATCTCTGTGCAGTAAACATGTGTAATTATGTTATTCTCGGGGGGGGGGGGGAATACATTTGTAATTATATTATTCCTAGGGGGTAAAGACTTGTAATTATGCTATTCCCGGGGGGGGGGGGGGGGGGGTAAACACTTATAATTACTGTATGTTATTCACAAGGGGGTAAATACATGTAATTATGTTATTCCTAGGAGGTCAACACTTGTACTTATGCTATTCCTAGTGGGTAAACACTTGTAATTATGTTATTCCCAGGGGGTAAATATGTTATTTCCATGCAGTCAACCCTTGTAATTATATTATTCCAAGCATGTAAACACGTGTTAATACATTATTTCCATGCAATAAACACTTGTATTTATGTTATTACCAGGGGTAAATACTTGTAATTATGTTATTCCCAGGGGGTAACTACATGTAATTATGTTATGTCCATGCAGTCAACACTTGTAATTATATTATTCCCAGGGTGTAAGCACATGTGATTACATTATTTCCATGCTGTAAACACTTGTAATTATCTTATTACCAGGAGTAAATACTTGTAATTATGTTATTCCTTGGGGGTAAATGCATGTAATTATGTTATTTCCATGCAGTCAACACTTGTAATTATATTATTCCCAAGGTGTAAACACATGTGATTACATTATTTCCATGCTGTAACACTTATAATTATGTTATTACCAGGGGTAAATACTTGTAATCATGTTATTACCAGGGGTAAATACATGTAATTATGTTATTTCCATGCAGTCAACACTTGTAATTATATTATTCCCAGGGTGTAAACACTTGCTTCAAGAGTGTCATCCTTAATGACCTAAGGCCAATGGGAAGAGAAAATGTCAAAAGTTAAAAGTACCAAGTTACAATATTTTAAAATAATTTTCTGACCAAACTTCATCAATGCAATCCTAACAAGAAAATGCTTCAGACAAGTTATGCATTTTGCATTATGACGAGACATCACCAACTAGAGGTGGGGGATGAATGAGTGGGGATTTGAAATATGCAGTAACAAGTTTGGGGATTTGTCATCTTGGCCAATTGATGTTCCTCCAATTGAAATTCAGTCTCACTAAATCATTACATGTCACCAACTTGGCCTCATGGGATTTTTGTTATGCAAAAACGTTTATGGGAATTTATTAGACTCGTGTCTGGCAAGATGATTGTGTTATTTCCCAACTCAGAAGGCTTCTCTATGTTTTACTACTTGAATCCAGTAAAATTTGCCTTTTAAAAGTGCACTACTGCATAAATTTTCAAATTTTTCATTTAGATCGAAAATGTTGAAAAATAATAAAATTAACCTTGTGTTTGATCTAGAATGGCTGAAAATCGCATTTAAAGACCATTTAACTTCGACACAGATAAGGCTTTCCTTGTCTAAAAATAGAGCTTGGATTAAAGAGCTGAAATACTTAGCAATATATTAAGTCAATTTCTCCTGTGATTGGATTTTAAAGTGTTACTGACTTCTAGTTAAACTCTCTCTTCTCTCTCCTCTCTCACTTACAATAAAATTATAAAAGGACAAGCCCTTTATGTTTATTTACATGGTAAACACACTATGTGTATATCTCACATACACACTTAATAAAAGTTTACTCCTACGAAAACAAATTCATGACTTCATGAACAATCATGAACTGTTCATGAATGTTTATCAACATTCTTGAAATGTTCATGATCAGTTCATTATTTGAGTTCATGGACAAATATTCATGAAAGTTCCTTAACTAAGTTCAAAAACAATTCAAGAATTTTGATGACTCATTTACTTTAAGTTCATGAACACGCTGATGAATGTTTAAGAACTAATATAATAGCTATGAAGTTCCTGAAATGTCATAAACTTGGTTCATGAACAATTCAAGTACTTTGATGCACCACCAAGATATTTCTATAAAAAAATGTATATTAAATATCTGTATCATTATATTCATAAAATGTTCATGAAAATTTATCAAACTTCTCACAATATTAGTGAAATATAAATAAAGGTGACTATTTTTCTTTTTTTAAATGATATGATACTGTATAAATAATTTTCGCAGAGATCTTTTATTCAATACTTGTGTACTTAACCTGAGTAGTTCTGGATTAATATGGGAAAATATTTTCTGGCCAGCATGAACAATCTTGATACCTGACATGGTACTGCATCTCCGATAGGAATTGAAATGTTCAATATCATTTTCTTTTCATGACATCACTATTTCTATGATCTCATGTAATTTGGTAATTTAAAACAACAAAAAAACTAAAATAGTTAATGTGTCAAACTGTACACAATACAGGTGCAAATAAGAACATGATGAAACTGGAAACAGCTATACGCAACATGTGGAATCAGAGTGGATGCATTAGTAACATATTAAGGGCCAATACCACACAAGTCTGACGTTTTATCAATAAAAAATGGGGAACATTTTTGAAAGCACAAAATAACCTTTATCTGTAATATACCTACCTACCTACCTACCTACATACATACCTACATACAGATAAAAGGTTATTTAGTGTAAAATTGTTGTCAAATTTTTTTGTCATTTTATTGATTAAAACATCTGATTCCTGTGACTATACCTATGGCTAGCCAGCTTCATTTAAATTACAACTAGTGACAAAATTCTCCAATAATATAAATGCTCAGTCAGTTGTGTATTAAGTGTAAGGGATTAAATAATTTTGAGTTGGATCATAATTATTCCAATAAATAAAGTGGGGTACAAAAATAATGTGCTAAAAGCTGAAGACAACATTGATCAAAGGTTATCTGTAATTAACTAACTTTATCTTTCTTTCAGATAAGACAGCAGAAAAGCAAAATTATTAGAGGTTGATGTTTGTAGGTTAAGGAGGAAAATTTGAAAACTAGAGGATCCTTAGTCAAGATGGAAGAGACATTAAATAGTGACTACTACAGCAATGTTAAAGATTCAAACAGTTATCAGATGGAACAGCTTAAGTTGTAGATGGAGACTTTCAGTAGTGACAATGGGCAGGATTTGATTAAATTATAGGCCCTGAACATCTTCACAAAAGAGTTATCTGACAGTTCAGTCTCTGGTAAAAATATTGGTCAAGTCAGGAGAAACCCCAGTGGAAAGACAGCCCCTTTATGATGAAATATGCTTCAACAGTTGATTGAACACAACTGCATGTGGATAAGTCATGTTAATTTTTTTAAATATTTATTTGAACATTATGACTGTCAAAACACAAAACAATTCGTGATATAATAACTACACAACTATACACATTAACTAAACTGACAAGACTTTTATTTTTATGTTCAAAACTAATTATACTTTCATTACAATTAAAGAGAAAATCTTACTGAAACATTATTTTCCATCTAACCATATATTATGTTCCCATTGTTCATAATAAATAAATTTTGTATTCAACTGTCATGACTGTAGATGGAACGGTTTTAATGTACACACAAATAGTGAAGGGGAAAATGGAAACTTCAAGAGACAACTTGTGCACAATAGCAGTAGTTTATTATTATGAATATTATTATTATTATTACTGACCTTGAGTTTCATAATTAGAAAAATAATGTTTAAACAGTTTGTCATTTTTGTGTGAAGCTGTCAGCAGGTTAATTCACAGTATTCATGATAGCCCAGTTCTTCAGATTTCTCGATATTAAAAGTCAGCTAAAACTGGCAACAAGAAAATTTGATTTCTTCCTTTCAGATGATGATTTAAAAAGATAATGATATTATTATTTATATTAGGGTTACAACTGTAGACTGTTTTACATACAAACTTTCATACAAACCATCATTTTGCTCAGTGTCTTTTGCAATATAAACTAAACCCATTCATTACATACACTGTAGGTACAGTTTATACGATAACTGTGCAGACTGAGATGCAGTTGTTTGAAATTGTATACCTTATTCATGTACACTATTTATGAACTCAACACTTTTCAAAATCTGAAAGTTTCACTATGTATACCCAAAGATTTGAGAGTACTTCATGGATCAAAATATTGTTTTTTTTAGAAGGACCACAACTCCTTAATTTTATGGAATTTTGTATTTTTTTACATTAGGCAATTATGCTCCTTTAAATACAGTCGAGAGAATTCATGAATCTCTTATTTGTTCATTAAATTTATATCTGAGGAGAAATAAAAGAACTGCCCTCCAAAATTGTCTATATGTAATGACAAATAAAAGTTCTACCCTATGAATATTGTCTACATGTAATGACAAATAAAAGTTCTACCCTATGAATACTGTATACATGTAATGACAAATAAAAGTTTTACCCTATGAATATTGTCTACATGCAGTGACAAATAAAAGTTCTACCCTATGAATATTGTCTACATGCAATGACAAATAGAAGTTCTACCCTATGAATACTGTCTACATGTAATGACAAATAAAAGTTCTACCCTATGAATATTGTCTACATGTAATGACAAATAAAAGTTCTACCCTATGAATACTGTCTACATGTAATGACAAATAAAAGTTCTACCCTATGAATACTGTCTACATGTAATGACAAATAAAAGTTCTACCCTATGAATATTGTCTAAATGTAATGAGAAAAAAAATTATACCAATGAATACTGTCTACATGTAATGGGAAATAAAAGTTCTACCTACAAATACTGTCTACAGCTAATGTGAAATAACAGTTCTACCCATGAATACTGTCTACATGTAATAAGAAATAACCATCTACATGTAATAAGAAAAAAGTTCTATCCACAAATACTGTCTACATGTAGTAAGAAAAATGTTCTATCCACAAATACTGTCTACATGTAATGAGAAATAAAAGTTCTACTCACAAATATTCTCTAGATGTAATAAGAAAAAAGTTCTATCCACAAATACTGTCTACATGTAATGAGAAATAAAAGTTCTACTCACAAATATGTCTAGATGTAATAAGAAAAAAGTTCTATCCACAAATACTGTCTACATGTAATGAGAAATAAAAGTTCTACTCACAAATATTGTCTAGATCTAATAAGAAAAAAGTTCTATCCACAAATACTGTCTACATGTAATGAGAAATAAAAGTTCTACTCACAAATATTGTCTAGATGTAATAAGAAAAAAGTTCTATCCACAAATACTGTCTACATGTAATGAGAAGTAAAAGTTCTATCCACAAATACTGTCTACTAAAAGCTCTTCCCATGAATATTGTCTACAAGGTAATGAGAAATAAAAACTCAACTAGATGTCAACAAGTATTAAAGAAAATGACTAGCTTCTCATATGTACATCCCTTAAGAGAAGTTGGACTAACATATAATGGAAAGACTATAATTATCAATGACTAAACTATTTCACTCATCTGTACCATAAAATACTTCGCTTTCTTAACTGGATTATACTTGGCACTATTCTGCACAACACAAATTGGCAGACTGGTATCAGATCTACCATACACACACACACTTTAAGTCGAGTACAACAGCATAATGCACAGACCCAGATCTGCCATGACATGAGCTGGAAAATATGGGCCTAAGCGGTTTGTTAGGAGTAATCAGTAAAACAAACAATACAGACTCTGATCTGCTGGCGCATTATGCGATGGCATATCATGATCAATGTTGTTTGCAGTTGGACTTGACTTATAAGCAAGTACAGATGTAATTTCGACTTGCCATACACTGAGTTTTATGGTAAGCCAAAATGGCATTTATTCTGTAAACCATATCTCGTGTATGATATCTTGAACATTTTATAAGATACATGCATCTTATATAATTATTCATTATACATATATCATATATTATATTTTGTATGATGTCTGATACACTTCATCAGATATCTAAATAATCTTTAGAAGATCACATCAGAGATATGTGTGTGTGTGTGTGTGTAATTTGGATTTTTAACATAGCTTTTTTTTAAAATTCAGTCATACTACTACGATGTCTGCAGTGTGGCAATTTATAGTGATGTCTAACACTGGGGCATCATGCACCACCTGAAGTCACATTATCATGACACCAAGCCAATGAGTCCTAACACTACCCTCTTAATGCTGAGTGCCAAGCATGGCAGCTGCAAGTTAACATTATTATAATTCTCTGATATGATGTCTGCAAGAATGTATTGAAACTGTAGCAGGAGAGGATCTGAGTTTTTCACTGCATAAAAATAATCAGTTATTCATAAAGTCAGTCAGCAATCTGCCATCAATGATCTCCCTTTCTTCTGGGAACTCAGCCCCGATTTCATAGCATAAAAATAATCAGTTATTTATATAGCCAGTATTGTACCCTGAATCTCTTCCTCAGAACTAGGCCCTGATTCATAACTCGGAAACTGCTCAAGGCTCCAAAAATATATACTTGCTTGTAAGTCCAATCAAACTGCACACAAAAAAGATTCTGATCTGCCTTACCATAATGCGACTGCAGATCAGGGTCTATCTTATTTGTTCTACTGCCAGCGCATTATTCCATGGCAGATCAGGGTCTCTGCAAGTTGGAATCGACTTAATGAGTATATATGGTACTCTCTTTGGCATTACATGGAGTTAATTTATGCAGTCATCAAAAATCCTTGGGTCTGTTCTTACCCAACTAGGGACCCATTCCCCAAGCCATAACTTGGAAAAATTTGAGACCCCCAGCTCCCAGTTGCAGTTGTTAGTGTTCAAGGTACCAAACTTGGATCCAAAGCCTCCATGACTGTTTCTCACCTCCTGATCACTGGATCAGCTACCAAATGTGTCAGGATTTTTATATTGCCAAGATTTTCTTTGCTCTTAGTAATTAAATTTGGAAGTATTTAAAATGAAAACCATATTGTTGTTTTTGTTTAGTTTTTTTCAATAATATAATGTACAATACATGAAATAACACATAAATGATAAATGTTTCAGGCACTCTGATCGAAGTAATATAGCAATATTAGCAACTTCTGTTTAACCAAAAATATCAAACTTGCTACAAAATATTCAAGAATTTCAAACATGGTCAAGTATTTAGGACACTTTTGTGCAAATAAATTGTTGTTGTTGTAGAGTTTAATGCAATTTTTCAGCACATGAAAGGCTATACATGGCAGCCAGTATTAATGGTGGAGGAACAACCCAGGAAAACCCCATTAAGAACCACCGACCCAGTGCAAATAGATTAAATTGGACATGGTTTTTATAAAAAGAAATACCGGTATGTTTATATTAAAGTAAAATTGTTTTATGGCATAAAAAATAAATATGCCAAGATATTCAAATATGTGTGGCTGTTGCTCATAATCAATTGTATTTTAAATCTTAAGATACAAGCTTACATATAAAGTCTGATAAAAAATAATGCCTCAACAGTGTTTACAAGCTTACATATAAAGTCTGATAAAAAATAATGTCTCAACAGTGTTCACAAGCTCAGTTAATGAGGTGCAAGATCAAGGGAATGATTACTCAATTTTCGCCCAAGGGGTGGGGTGGGGGCTGGGATATTTTTATAAAAAAAAGACATTTTCAGACCCTAATTAGATATATTGCTCTGATTTAAAGAGAGAGAGAAAAAAAACTATTGTGTTCATGACATCAGTTAAAATGAATTATCAAGAAGTCTATAAATATCCCTGTTTGAACAGCACATACCCACACCCACCTCCTGAAAATTAAATGATTGATCACCAAACTAGTATGTGAATGCTGCTCATAACTGAACCAAAGCAAGAACTTGTTGATATAAGTTTATACATAGGCTGTCATAATCAGATGAGAAATGTGGCATATGGAGTGTTCACAAACTCTGTAAGATCACAACATTAATATTCATAATTGCTCATAATCAGACTCCTAGGAGACCTAAATGATAAAAGATTATACAACCAATCAATCCAATGAGGGACAAGAACTATACCATAAGCTGGTTTGGCCTCTGGCCAGAGGAGCTAAAACCTGATGCATCCTTTGTGGAAAATAGAAATGAGTTAATCTGAGACACTGAGCCTAAGACACCTGCTAAAGAGAAAGGCTTAACAGATAAATAGGAGGTTGGAAGATTACACTAATTATGGTAAGACCTGTAAATATTTCAACAATGAAAAATAATTTCTTTTTGTTCATGTTTTTTCCCCACATCTTTGAATAGTTTTACTGTTCTAAATTGTTACTTCACTAGAAATTACAGCATCAAGATCAGCACAAATCTAAATCGTGGAATCACAGAAATATGAGATCTGTTTTTATCTGTCCCAGGTAACTCTCAAATAACTAAATAAATCAAGCAATCAATAAATAACTAAATGTTCCTAACATCAAAAGCAATGAACCACAAACACTGACACATGTATCCATCATCTACCTCCCATGCATCTTGCTGTCATGCAGTCAAGCATACTTCTTTCAATAGTGTATAATTAAAGCAACCGATTATCAAGGTGAACTTCAAGGGATATTCTAATCCTTTGGTTTTTTTTTATTGATATATAAAGTCTATCATTACTCAGTTGAGGGTGTTTGTTTTGTTTTAACTCTCTTTTCATGATTTTGTTAATGATTTTGCCATTTCACCATTTAATTTTTCATATCATTCTCCTTTTTATATATGCATATACAATGTATGTTTAATTATGGGCTGAATGTAAGTTTTGAAAAAATACTTTAAAAAAAATAAAGTCAATGATTATCTGCAATAATTCTACATGAATTTGCCATCTTATCTGAGAATATCAGTTGTGTCAGTAAGAAGTTGTCTTATCACAGACTTTACACAAATTGGGCACTTTGACACTGCAAAACAGCATACACAACTAACATAAAAAAGTGTGGGAAAATTCCATTTGGATTTAACTGAATTATAAAACAGTCTTTGAGATGGATGAGAATAGGATGAACTTTCCTGCAGCAATGTCAGCCTATAACAGTAGTCATGCAAAGGTACACTGAGTTTGCAAAATGGGTTTCCCGTACAGATTTTGTAAAAATATTAATCTAAGAATGACTGAAGTTGTGATAATTATTGCCAAGCTAACAGGTTGCTTTTTACATGCATTTGAAGAATATTTGTGGTTCCAGTTATTCCAATAAAATGCACTACCAATTCCTTCTCTGGTGATTCTGCTGATATAAATATTATGGAAGATGAGGCCAAAAAGGTATTGGATTCAATATGCTTGGAATTTTATTCTGTTTGTTTAATATAACTGCTCCATTTGTTATAAAACCATTTAAAATTACTAATCCAGAGGCCTGGTGAATTGTTTTTATTGTTCCAATACATAAAATGGATGATATAAAATGATGTAGACAACTATATGGGTGTAATGCTTAATAACATTCTTGGGAACTGCATTCATTTTTATTGAATGAATGACTGTTAAAATGTTCCAATATGTACAATTCATTTACCATATATAACTCACTTTTAAGCATACTCCAAGTACACAATGCACCAACTCAAGTCTGCCTTTGACAAAGTAAAATAAATCTTGCATGTGTTTAGACTGATAAAAGGAAGGTTTATTATTCAATATCATCAAGGCCTTGAGAACTGTGTATTCATCAATACAGTCATGAATACATTAAAACCAAAGGTAAAATGTCAAATTTTGGATCATCTACTGGTGTCAAGCAAGGTAAGCCTTTACCTTTATTTTTATTCGTGTGATTTAGAGTCTGTGATTTAGATTTTTAAAGAAGCTTCATCAGTTATTCACTCATATCGCCATGATTTCTGACAGCTGTGGCAGTTTTTAGTGAGGTCTAGCACTGGGCATCATGCAACAGACATGTAGCATCATGAACCAGCCAGTCACATTATCCTGACACCAGTCCGGCCAGTCCTAACACTATCCTCTTAATGCTGAGTGCCTAGAGAAGCAGCTGTTAGTACCATTTTTATGTCTTTGTTATGACTCAGCTGGGATTTGAACCTGTGACCTCACGCATCCAAGGTGGATGCTCTAACCACTAGGCCACTGAAGCCAGTCCCATTATAACAGGGGAAGGAGAATATTTTTCTAATATAGATATGAAATTGTATAATTCCAGCAGAGCAGTCTGTAAGAAATTGTAAAAGATATTTCTTTTATTTTGAAAGTTTGACTTAAATTGACATTATAATTTAAAAAATATTAAAACACGTTTCTATCTAGGTGATGTCAAATACATTTGGTAGCTATGGTGAAACAAAGTCAACTAAAACATGTCACACAGAACATTTCTTGTACAGTAGACATTGAATGAAGTGGTCTTGAGTAAGGTGTGCAAATTATGGTTCTCATTGGGACCAAGATACATACCTTTGTTTGTAGATTATGACATAATAAATATTTCATCCAGTACATGGATGAAAATGTTACCAGTTTACTTTGGCGTGAGATGTGAAAATACATATTTTTTTACCTGGTTGCTATGGGTTTTAAAGGTTGATAATTGGAAGCTATTAAACAAAGAACTTGCCTGCAAAAGACTTTTGAATGTTTAAACAAATATAGTTTTTTCTTTAGATGCCAAAGTGTATTTTTGATTTGATTGTTGGGGGAACTAAACTTCTGTCACTTCAGAAGTTTATGCAGGGCAAATGATAAATGAATAATGTATGATACTGTATGTGTCAAGTGCCTCACTCTCTATGAAGCTCCATCAGCTGGAACCCATATACTTAGCCTATTTCACAAATATGTTCATGTGAAGAGTTCTTTGTTACCAATAACTGTGTCATAATTAAATTAATAGAAAATTAGGTTAAGAAAGGAATCTTTAGAAAAGCAACATATCTGCCTGATCTTCCCTTTTATCCATTATTAACCCTATGCTGATAAGGTTCCATGTACAGTTGACAATTGATGAAAATTCCATGACACAGCTGGCTCAGCTACATCATGACTGTAAGCAGGCACAATTTCACATTAGTGTTACATGGGTTGATGGCAAAAGTATGTTAAGAAATCCTCTCAAACAGATTTGCTCTTAAAGATGGTGTTAAAACAATGAAATGTGACACAACCTTAAGGTTTAAGAAACTACACAGCACATTCTATGCCCATCTCATGCCATTTTTCCCACCAATGACCTTGATCTTGGAGCTACAAACCTGCCTGCTGTATCATAAAGTGTGGAACTGGTAAAAATTTCATCAAAATATATGAATTAGTTAAAACCTGACAGGAGAGACAAAGAAGCAGGCCACTGAACTTTGACCTTAACCTTGTGGCAAAGGATATGACCATGAATACATAAGACACTATTAAATCTAGAAACACAGCAGGCTAAAGTTGCATGAGAATAACTTTATTGGTTCAAATGTTATATATGTACGTGGATTGTTGATTTATACTTTCCTATCTGTGACCTTGAGACTGAAGTCATGACTATGGTATTTCTAATTATGATATATAACTGTTTAAAATTTCATTAAAATACCTTCAGATGTTTAAATTTTATCCTGAAGAAAATGCAAAACATCCCATTATTACAATTTCTCTTGCTTTGCTGTGAACTTAACCTAGTGGTAGGAGGCCTATATATTGTGACACACAGTCTAATCATGATTTATGCATGGACATTGTTTCTTAAAATCTCTCAAGCTATCACAAAGTTATGGGTTACACTAGCAAATGTTAACATAAGGATGGAATGACAACATGTTAACGTAATATATCTAATTCAAGACATTTTTTCTTTTTTTTAAAAATGCATCAGTAGTCACTTCATAATTTAACATGACATCACATGTGTTTCGGGCTTGACCTTGAAAAATGACAAAGAACATGGCATGCAATCTCTGTATCATGTACATGCATTCTTCCCATTTTGTCAAACAGATTTCAGTGCTACAGACTGAATAAACAAAACACTAAACATGTTAACATTAGAGATAGAACCTTGAAAGAGGTAATGTGAAATACTCTTAGATTATCATGAATATAAGCATATTCAGTTTCATCTCTCTAAATATGGGTTTTTAGTCCAAGATTTGGCAAGATATATATGCACTTTGGCATGTGACCATACCTTTGTGGCTAAGATGATGAAAGTCACAAAAAGTCGATATGTATAACTTGCACAGTGTTGGATAATGTTTTTAACACATTAACTCCTGGTGACAAATTTAAGTGGCAGGAGGTAGTAGCCTACTGCCGAGCTCTTTAGCGTCACTGTCAGGTAAGATAACTAAAGTGGGTGTTATTATAGAAAGGCAGACAGATATGGTGAGTCTACAATGATACCAAATAATCTGGAATTTCTAGTTGCACTACAAAATACGGAAGGAATAACCTCATCTTTTGGACCCAATTTTTTTCTACCCAAAATTCGCCCGTGGTCGGAATCCAATTTTGTGTCTGGATTTTAGGCCTTTTGGTCTCAGATCTAAGGCAGACCAGTATGAACTGCAAACAGACAGATGAACCTTTGCAAAAAGTAGGATAAGATGGGCATTTGGAATAAAGAGTGGTCTCCATACAAAAATAATGGGTCTGTTAAGCAAAAAAAAACCAACTAACTTTTACCCCTCTGCTCATGCACGAGCCAAATAGCCAATGAAAAACGATGTTTCTAACACAACTAGGCAGTAGGTTATTGGAAAATCACCTGGAAGTTGCTGTTTTAGGATGTATTCAGAAATAGCTTTCAAAATGTGTTTCCTACTCAATTTTCAGATGAAAACGACAAGAACCTCCAGGGGTTAATGTGTTAATGGCTTTAAGTTACAGCCAAAACAACACCAAAAAAGTAACAGTGAGATGACAGTTAACTTAACTATCATTTCTAGCGTGTCCTGGAAACTTTCCCTTAGAAGCTTTCAAGGATCATGACCAACTATGTTAAATTTTATGTCCATTATATTTTTTTTTAAAAACATTTGCAAATTACAAATCCAAATAAATATAGTATTGTCCACCTGTGACCTTCAAATGAGAACAATGAAAATGTAAAATTTTACACCCATCTCTTATATATACATCAAATCAGTTTTCATGCTTCTATCAAATTCAGAGTTACAAATGCAACACTAAATGTAACCTTAATCTGTGATTTTAACCTTTAAGAACACACTCTAATTATGGTGTGTAAATTTATTAAACATCATCCAGACAAAAGGTTAGTTTCAGGAAACCTTCCAAGCAGAATAATTTGTGAAGGGGGCCCCGAGTGGCCGAGTGGTCTTAAGTGCTATCGGTCACGGATCACTGCCATCTCACCTCTGTCTGCGTGGGTTCGAGTCTCGGGCTCGGCCAATGTGAATATGTGAGAAAGCTTGCCAGTAGCCTCTCATGGGTCGGTGGTTCTTTCCGGACTTTTCCCGGGTTCTTCCTCCACCATTAATACTGGCTGCCATGTATAGCCTATCTTGTGCTGAAAAATGGTGTTAAACCCTATAACAACAACAACAAAAAATTTGTGAAGATTTTTGTACAAAACTACATAAGTATCCATTGCACTCTCAGATTCATGATGTCCTTCAAGAAGCATGTGGACAGTGTCACTTGTACTTTTTTCACACTGGATGATTGCCTGGGTAAACATCAAATTAATTTTAATCCGCATGAGATACAGGAGAAAAAATTTAGGTAAATGATGCAACAAATTGCATATCACCATGTTTTCAATCTATAAAGCTATGGGTATTGCCTGATCCGGGGGCAAATTTTCAATACTGTAAATGCTTTTTCTCTTTTCATATCCAGTTTGTGTGTGTGTGTGTGTGTGTATATATATATATATATATATATATATATATATATATATATATATATATATATATATATATAATGTGTGTGCCCCAATTAAATGTATAAATAAGATATATAGCCAAGGGTCAAGATCACAACCACATTAGTGTAAGCTAGCACATGTGCTTGACATATCTCATTTTCTTTCCTCAAGCTAACTCCAAGCCTATAGTTACAGCCAGGGAACCTTGATCATCAATGCAAGTCCAAATGTTTGACATGTACTTTATGGGGCAGAAAGCTGTATTTTCACATGGACAACACTCCTTTTGTGTTTGCTTGATTTTTATATTGTTTCATATTATGCCATAATGCTTTTTTAATAACCCCCAAGTAAACTTACAATAATGAAATGAAGCATTTATTTTATTGCATGCAGATGCTGCTGTAGTAAATACATTTGATTAATGTTAAATGATTTGAAACCTTACTGTAACTGGTTCTCTTTACAGGTGAATACTGATAAGGCCAAACTAATGATCTTTGAAAAAGGAAGATATACAGCCACGTCATCAAATTAAACAAAAATTACCTGAACCAGTCAAAACAATAATGGAGAATTTCCTTATTTAGTAAAACGTCTTATTATGCAAAAACAATTTGAGTTGGAGTAATATATGTGTACAATTGCAAATGATAAATTTAGAATAGCTCATATCACACAATCAAATTCTTGCTGTAAACTTAAAGTATCTATTGACACATCTAGAGAAGTTTTGTGTATTGTGTAACCAGAATATGACTGAAATAGAGTATCACTTCCTTGTTTGACGTTTGTTTCATGACCTTTGAAACATATATTATTCCATTATCTTTTACTTTATATTATCTTTACAACAATTTTAACACCTTTTAACCTGTAGCACTGAATCATAAAATTTTGGAATTCTAAATGTTTTTATTATAAGTGGCAGCTAGAACTGTGCAGATATACCATTCAACCCATATGTACATGCATACATACATTTCAGTAGTTGAAGAAACTGACTGACCAATTGGTAGCACATCAGGACATGAAAGACTTTAGTGCCAAGGCCATAAGTGTTAGATTTCTTGCCCAGGGACATAAATTACAAAGCAGTCAATCTGGGATGGATTCAAACCAATATCCAGCTGATAGGGATAATAGCACATTAAAAAGTGAGCCATAATGGTTCATCTCCAGCTGAAAGGAAATGATGTGAATGGGTGAGAAGAAACTGAGACAAATTTTCATGATGGCTGCCATGTGGCCATACTGGAGGCCAGATTGGCAGCATTTTCACTTGGGATCAACTTAACACCATAGAAAGTCTTCAGATGGTCCATGTCAATATGACTTTCTATTTGGGAAGCAGTAACAAACTTTTCAAGTTGGCTAGCAATAGTGGCCATCCTTAATGTCATATCTGCACCATTTTCATTTAGGACCTGCTAGATATCTATTAAAAAGTCTTTTATTGAAAATCTCATGCTCACACAATAATCCGTTTAGACTGAATTGTGATAAAAATGATTTTCAAGATGGTTGCCATTGTACTGCTCCATGTGTAGAGCAGCACCAATTTTATCTAACACCAACTTGACATAACACTGAAATCTTTTGGTGAGAACATCATGCTGATATGACCATCCATCAAGGAAAGTAGCAATAGTAATTTTTCAAAATGGCTACAAAGGTGACCATACTGAATGTCAGATTGGCACCATCTTTATTTAGGACCATCATACATCATACAAAAGTTTTGGGTGAAAACCCCATGTCAATATGATAATCCATCGAAGAGGGAAAAAAAAATTATTATCAAGATGACCATTATGGTGGTCATAATGAATGTCAGATCAGCATCATTTTCATTTAGGACCTACTAAACATCATACATGAATCTTTCAGTAAAGAACCCCAGATAACTATGACCATCTATTAAGGAGTAGTTACATAATTTTCAAATGGCTGCAGCAGTGGCCTTACTGAATTTCTGAGCAACACCATTTTCATTAGGACCTGAGATGAATGTCTGGAACGTTTCATAATAATCCAATGAGGAGTAATGATAACAAACTTGTGCTAAAGGATAGATGGACAAACAACAGAATAATCCCATAAGCTCTTCATAAAATAAAACCCATGTTTTGCAAATGCTTGATGTAATACCCTGACAAAACAGCTTCAGCCATTCAAACTGTTCCCTCCTTTTCCAAGTCATTTCCACATTACAGCCCAGCATAAAACTGTTCCTTCAGCTTGTACTTTTTTTAGTATGAATCATGACCATAATAAAATAACCAAAACTACTCACAAGTTCATAATTTTTAATAATTTACTATACTGGTCAACAGCAATCACAAATGCACTGACAGTCAAAGTCATATATCCTGTATCATTTTTCAGATCTCCTGGAGGCTATGGTCACCAGGATGTTTCTTTAAGATAAGAAGGAATTATTGGAACAATTAGTGACCAATACAAGGACAGGGTTTACAAAATCTTTAAATATCCACTTGGCCTAGCTGTCAGGCAAATACTAAAATGTTCACTCACCCATAATGAGCTCTTACTCAATTATTTTGGACATTAAAAGTGGGAATGTACATAGAGAAGTCTAGCTTTAGATGTGCGTCTCTCAAAAGAATGATAGCTCTGTCTGGACTTGTAAATTGGAAGTATAAAAAAACAAGCAGCCCATAACTTCAGAGTAAATTTTTTTGTTGTTTTTCTAGGGTTTAACGTCATTTTTCAGCACAAGATAGGCTATACATGGCGGCCAGTATAACTGGTGGAGGAAGAACCCTGGAAAACCCAGGGAAGAACCACCGACCCACGAGAAGCTACTGGCAGGCTTTCCCATGTACCCACGTTAGCTGAGCCTTGGACTCGAACCCACGCAGACAGAGGTGAGATGGCAGTGATCCGGAACACCCGGCCCCTTTTTTTAATAACTGCTTGAGAGATAACATGGTGCAGA
The DNA here is from genome assembly GCA_028554795.2 of Sinohyriopsis cumingii. Taxonomy (NCBI): domain Eukaryota; kingdom Metazoa; phylum Mollusca; class Bivalvia; order Unionida; family Unionidae; genus Sinohyriopsis; species Sinohyriopsis cumingii. The sequence goes on along the minus strand of JAPYKE020000060.1, from coordinate 950,030 downwards.
CCTAGGGCCATCACAAATGCCCTCATGTGGCCCTCAGGGTGGTTTGAGTTTGAAACCACTGGTTTATAGTAATGTCAGCAATGGGGCATCATGCCGCAGACATGCTGCATCATGTCCCACCCAGTCACATTATCCTGACACCAGGCCAACCAGTTCTAACAATAAGCTCTTAATACTGAGCACCAAGTGAGGCAGCTGCTAGTACAAATTTTATAAGTCTTTGGCATGACTCGGCCAGGGTTTGAACCCACAACCTCCCTTCTCAGAGGTAGACACTTAAACCACTTGGCCACCATTGTAGAATAGAAGAGCTAACAATCAAAGATAGAATGAGAAGGTAGTGTGAAAAAGCCACAACATGGCTTTCATCACATCCTCCAGAGATAAATGGGTTAGATAGGCCCATGAGGCAGCAATGCTCAAACTTCATGGTCTTTAATTTTCATTAATGAAAGGTCCCTATATGTAAAGGACTTAACAGTAACTATCATGAGAGTTATTTCAGTCCTCCTTGAAATGGTGGATACTGAAATATCAGTTGAACCTTTAACAGGGAAAAGACACTTCCCACCCTTTCTACTCCCTTTAGAGCCACCAAATAAAATGTAAAGCCCTAACTGAACATAAATGTCTCTGTTGATACAACTCTAGCACTCAATATGACTGAGACTCCAGGAAGCTTCATCCAGTGGTTCAAAAGGGGATTTATTTCAAGACCACAAGACATATAGGCATTAGCAAATGAGACACTGGTATTTGCAGCTCAAAATACCTAAACAGATCTACAAAGGTCTGTCCCAGTGACAAAGCCTTTCAAAACTTTAAGAGTGTTGGATAGGGCTGCCCTATAGTCCTTAATAGTAGAAACCAAACACTGTTTCTCTCCAATCAAACTTATTCCTTCATATTCAAATGAGATGAAACTGACCTAGTACACAAATTTCCTTACTGTGCCATTAGTTGTGTATGTAAAAGTTATGAAATGTTTAATTCATGATAAAACTGTTTTTAAAATATTAAACCCTCAGGGGACAAAACTGCCTTCTGCACATAATATAGAAACATGCCAATGCAGACATCTAGAATTATCAAGTATTCTCATATCATTTTTAAAAGCATGTCTAAGATTGTTAAGATGCATGTCGCCAATTTCAAGGTGAAAACCAGATGACGTGGAAGCAGAGCAGATCTTTAAGACAACTCACCAGGGGAAAAAAGCAATGGGTTTATTCAAAGCCATAGGAATATTGAACTTATTTTGGAAACTTAGATAAATAAATGCTGTTATATACTGCAACATGATTAAAATTAAGTTAACAACATTCCATTCTTGGCTGTTACATTCAGTTTGACTGGTCTTTTATCTAAAATCATTCTTTCTTGAAAGTCTAGCTACTTCCAAACTCCTTATCCATTCATCCACTTAACTGTCTTTTACAAAATGTATATCTGCCTTGGCTCTTCCAACTATATCTGTATTTTAATCCTTCCTTTCTTTCTTCATCTACATATCAATCTACATGAACTATTTACAAACATATTTGGTAACTTTAATTATTAACATATTGTTTGGAGGGGCAATGATGTTATTTACTGTGTGTCCAAGTTAATCTCTTCACATTATGGTACATAAAGATCTATGAGGTTATTTTTACATTGAACCTGATGTCTCTGAAAGCAGATTATTCAAATCTCAGATTACATCACAACATAATGTAACAATATGTTAAGCCTGGTTTTGGTTTGGTTTGGTTTTGTGCAGCTTAAGACTATTTTTGAGCACTTGATAGGCTATACATGGCATCCAGTATGTTTGGTGGAGGAAGAAGCCACAAAGACTGCAGGAAGAACCACTGATTCATTCAGAGAAAGCTATTGACTAGATTTCTCACATGGCCCAACTGGACATTCTGAGACTCAACTCATTCTGAAAGTGGTGAGATGTGTGAGTAATTTACAAAGACAAGCACCTTAGACCACTCTGCCACCGGGAGCCCTCATCTAGTCTTGTTGGGTCCAGGATTAATATTATTTTGACTTGCTGTGTTCATGGACCATTATACATGTAGTTACAATTCCCAAATTATTCAAGTAAATATGGTCTAGTTATTCTTCAGAAATGTGCACAAAATGATCTTCATACAAAATCCATTCTTGTTTGTGCTGCCATGATCACCAGTAAATGAAGCACCAATATTACCATTGCAATGTACTGCCATCAGGTTTGATGCAATGAAAATAAACAGATGTTGAACTATTGTATACTAAGAAAATCTATCTTGGGGTTTACAATGAAATGAGGAACTCCCAGTAAAGTCAGTCTAAGTCAGTTTTGCCCGTCACCCCTGCCAGGGTATAGGCCACCCACAAAAGATCGCCAGAGGCTTCTGTCCTCTGCCATCACCTCAAGCTGACTCTAGGTGCAACCCATCATATTGAAGTCTGCCTCAAGGTCGCTTTGCCAGGTGTTTCTTGGCCAGCCCCTTCTTCGCTTGCCTAGGGTTCCACCTCAATGCCTGTCTGGTAATGTTGGTTGGCGGCTTACGTAGGGTGTGTCCTATCCAACCCCACCTTCTCTTCTTGATCTCGTCCTCTACTGGAAGCTGGGTTCAGGTGTTGGTGTCTGGCCAGCAGATCTGGAGAATTCTTCTTAGGCAGCTACTGATCAACGTCTGAACTCTATAGTCAACTTGGTGGTTCTCCAGGTCTCTGCTCAAGACAGTAGGACTGACTTCACACTGAAGTTGAACAGTCTGATCTTGGTAATCAAGGAAATTTCTTTGGAGTTCCCAAATGTTCTTGAGCTGTATGAAAGCTGCTCTTGCCTTTCCGATCCTTGCCTTGATGTCTGTGTCTGCACTACCCTGCTGGTTGATAATGCTGCCCAGGTACGTGAAGGACTCCACCTCTTCCAGGGGGCTTCCCTGCAGTGTGACTGGTTTGTTGCTGACATAATTTATCTTGAGGATCTTGGTCTTGTCTTTGTTGATGTTGAGGCCAACCTGTGCTGATGTGGCTGCAAGTACATCAGTCTTCTCTTGCATTAGCTGCTGACTATGGGACAAGAGTGCTAGGTCATCGGCAAAGTCCAGGTCCTCAAACTGACTCCACAGTGTCCACTGGATCCCATTTCTACACCGTTTGGTGGATGTCTTCATATTCCAGTCAATGGTGAGAAGGAAGAGAAATGGTGACAGCAAGCAGCCTTGCCTCACACCAGTCCACACTAGGAAACCATCTGTGTGCTGTCCTGCATGAATAACTCTGCAGTGCATTCCATTATAAGCATTCTTGATCAGGTTCACCAGCTTGGTTGGGATGCTGTAGTGGCGAAGATGTTTCTAGAGTATCTCTCGGTCCACGCTGCTAAATGCCTTCTCATAATCAACAAAGTTGATGTGGATCAAAGAATTCCGTTCCAATGATTGCTTGACTATGATACGAAGAGTAGCTATTTGGTCCGTACATGATCTGTTCTGCCAGAAGTGGGCTTACATTATTTGTCTCCCCACAATGCTCTGCTGAGGGGGTAGACAAAAAATGTTAACTCCAAGATTTCCTTGCCTTGGTGCAAATACAGACAGATTATTTTTCTCACCTAATCTTTTTTCATTTAAACTAAAATAACCATGCACTTTTTGCAAAGTAGCAGATTCAAACCAGAGTATTAATCAGGTACATTATTACTATTCACTCTATCTAAAGATAATCAGGTGTTAATGTACTAATTTATGAAAAGTGACTAATTAGCAGAATCTAGCTATATATGCTATTAGAAAAGAAACAAAACATCAAGACAAAAGTTATAACTGTTACGTGTTACAATTATTGCATTATAAGCATCTTGAGCCATGTGCTTTTATTTGTAAACACACATTAATACAAATAGATTAACGAGGTCTTTGGGGTGCCTAGTTGACTCTAAGCAGACACATGAGAAAATAAAACATAAAATCATTTGATATTATCAGTGTATTATCACATTTAATCAATGGATGTCATATGAAAATAACAATAAGTAATTAATATCTTTCATATGGATAACTTAACTTTCATCAGTTCTAATTTGGTAAATGTTCCATGATAGGCAAATGTATGATGCAGTACAATTCTAACGAAGTGTGTAGTGATGGAGGCGTTTTCTGATTAATGATTTTCTTGGAATATATATTTTCTGTCCTGGAAATACTGCAAGTGTTGCTTATTACTAGTGCATTGATAAACTACATGGAAATTTTCTGGAGGAGTAAGCATGTGGGCAGATGAATGAACCACACTGATTGGTAAGTGCAGGAATTTTCATTTGTTATTGATATTTAATTCAACTGGGGTTGGTTGGAGGTGTCTGACAAAGCCTGAAGAATGCAGGTCTGATGTAACACATTTCTGGTTGCTGTCATTTTTGTGGTAATTCTTGCAAGAGTTTAGATTTTTGTAGCCAGTATTTCTGTTATAGTTCCTTCTAGACATCACTGTATCTCAGTAAATATTTATGTCAGCATCATTAAATGTGGCTAAAAGAAACTAATTTACTTCACACAAAAATGTATTCAGGTACTTTTGGTTATTTAATGATGCTGACCTGAAAATTTACTGAGTTACAGATAGGATCAAATTGACCAAAATGAACTAAGTTTCTGCAGTAACATGTATTTGCAAATAGTTCAACCTCATGTGCTTGTCTGTCTCTCTCAAAATGTTTTGTATGATGTGTTATCAAAGTTGGAGAGACCTTAAGTAGCTTTATGAGTGAATTTTTTCTGTTGTTCTTGTTGTTTTTTAATGTTTTAAAACAATGTTCCTTCTTGCACAGTAGAAGGCAATAAAGGTTTCTTCTCCTTAAACGTAGTTCCTAACCGGTGGACACCAAGACTGAAATGTCCCGACTGAGACAAGAAAAGTAAGGTTAGCAAAATGGCTAGATTTCTCTATGGCATGGGTGAGAATCACATACACCACCCAATCCTGGCTCATGTATAGCCATTTTCTAATTCACTACAATACAGAGCACTACTGCAGAGTAGCTTATTTAGTGTGATCATATGTGTCATCAGCATAACTGTTTGTTACATATAAATAGCAAGAGTCTGCAGACAGTATTGATCTGTGAAAATTATAATAGTTTTAATACACAATGTAATTTTCAGTAAGGCAAATGGCACCTAACCAGGCAGAGGGAGCGTTAGGGCCGACCATGACCGCATGGGGCCAGAGTATCAGTATCTCAATTGGTATGCTGCTGCAAACACTGTTAATTGCGTTACGAAGTTGATTAAGTTGACTTCACAACTTTGCATGCATTACGTGCGGCCTGTATCAGCATTTCCAATTTACCAGAGAATATAGCTTGACAAACTCATAAGGACATCCTTAGAGACTGAAGCGCAGAGATCCCTCAAGAGCTGGGCCTGGGGCGGTCACCCCACTTGCCACCCCCAAATGCCATTCATGTGACCAAGTCATCATTGTGTTTTGAAAAGAAGGACTTGTACAATAGTACAATAAACTGTTGTATTATCATGATGATATTATGGGATATTGTGATATAACTTAAGGCTCATGTTACTTAGTGGGGCCCAGAGTGACTGAGTGGTCTAAAGCGCACACCATTATGGACCACTGCCATCTCACCTCTGTCTGTGTGGGTTAGAGTCTCGGGTTCGGCCAATGTGGATAAGTGAGAAAGCTTGCTGGTAGCACATTAGGCCAAACAAACAAAAATATGTTTCAGCCAACCATTCCCGTTACTCATTGCTGACCCAAGCACTTTTTCCCCCCATGGCACCAACAAAACAAAATCACATAAAATCACATTAAATATAATGTTTTTAAAAAAAACCAGTACAATAGGAAACATACATGGTTTTTTTCTTGCCCTTGTAGGCTATACATGGTGGCCAGTACAGTTGGTGGAAGAAAATAAACAGAAAAAAACAGTGAATAATGGGAAGCTACTAGCAGGCTTTTTCACATACCCACATTAGCCAAACTGAGACTCCAACCCACACAGACTGAGGTAAGACATCAGTGATCTGTAAAGATAAGCACCTTGGACCACTCACACACCCAGAATCCTATTAATACACATACATGTCACTATATTCATAAGCTCAATTAAGTTAACAGTGTTCCTGCTAGAATCTAACATCGTAATGAAAGTCTAATTACTGAGTTTTATTTAAATTGGGTCAGAAACATCATCTCCTGAGTTGGTATGTGTAGGTCGCACTAATATTAAAAACATAAACTCATCTGTCTTGATGATATAAATATTAATAATATCGGACATGAAATTGCCATTCAAATGTTGATAAGCTTAGCCAATTAGATACAAGATCATTTCCTTGGTATGTATCGAACTTGCTCAAAGTTGGCATATGTATGAGATCCTGATGACGGATGTCTACATATATTTATCATATTCAATCAAAATCAAATCAGAAATACAGCATCCAGAGTGGTAACAAGTTCAGCTAATCCGATGCAAATTCAAATAACTGGATAATGATCATTAATGAAATCATTCAAGATCTTCTTCATGTAAGGCTTTATGCCAATTCTGAATATAATTGGATCAGAAATATGCATTTGAGTAATACCATGCTGTAAAACCAGAAATATCACAAAATTAATATGCATGGATCTAGATTATAAGTGAAGTCAAACGAGATCTTAATATATTGCAAGTTTTGTCAAAATCGAATAAGAAATATGGCCCCCAGATTTGTAATGTTAGGTTAACCAATCATATGTAAGGTCATGTCATTTGTATGCATAGATTTCACACCTTATACAACTGATCTGAGATTTTGATAATATAAACCCATATTCTATATCTACAGGAAACTAGATCAGAAATAGGACTCCAGTGATAACAAGCAATTGGTGACAAATGGATGACATGTTATGCAAGGCTGATGATACAAAATCCATACCAGATGTAGGGCCACACCATAAAGACCAGCCCAACCACAGTGGCAAACTAGCCAATCACCTGGGGCACCAAGGCTTTAATGGAAGCCAAATTAGATGGCACTAATTATTTGGTTGGGGGAAGGACACCAAACCCATAGGGACAGACATGGATCCACACAGCCATCTTAAGATTGGAGCCATTTTATTTAGGACCAACTAGATTTAATATCAAGCTGTCTGTTGAAAACCTCATGTCAGTATGACCATCCATTTAGGAGGAAAACCCCAAACAAACTGGCAATGGAGGAAGAGTGGCGATAAGAAAATTGCACCAATGGCTGCTGGATACTGGATAAAAGGCAATCAAACAAGCTATTCTTGTTTTGACCAGAACATAAAACTACGCCATAAAACAACAATGATATATATGTATAATGTGATTTATTTGTACATAAAAACTTCTGTTATAATGTATACTCATGTAGGATCCAGGGATAGTACTTTCTTATGTTTGGTATATTCCTGTAATCCTATATATATATATATATATATATATATAAGGTCAGACAGCCCAATAGCCCAATGCCTGGGAATGGTTATTTTTTTTATCAGACCCCTCCTGTATTCTGTATGAGGTCCCCACTGGGTTTGTCAAACAGAAATTTATTTTCAAGAGGTTGAAAGACTAATAAATTATTAATATTTATCCCTATGTATGTCCCTTACCATTATGAAGATCCTTTTATACTTCTATCCAAAGCTGGTAAACTTTGTATATAAAATGAAGATTTTGAACAACAAATGGTGAACAAATAGCCTATGTCACCTACAATTAGTGCCTGCTTGGCTTTACCATGCATGTGATTCTACGGGAGGTAGGACAAAATACCATTTTGGATTTCTATGTGCAGTTGAGAACCAGCCTGGTGTGTGCTTAACTGTTCCAGCAAATCACTGCATCTGATAAAATGATACATGACCATGAAATGGGATTAAGGCAGACATGTATACACAACAATCTGTTAATTGATTATTTGTATGTGTGTATGTGTGATTTGGATTCTTAACTTAGCTTTAACAATTTTCCAGTCATATCACTATGATGTCTGCAGTGTGGCAGTTTATAGTGATGTCTAGCACTTGGGCATCATGCTGCAGACATGTACCATCATATCCCACCCAGTCACATTATCCTGACACCAGGCCAACCAGTCCTAACACTAACCTCTAAATCCTGAGTGCCAAGGGAAGCAGCTGCTAGTACCATATTTGTCTTTGGTATAACTTGGCCAGCATTCTAACCCATGACCTCCTGCATCCAAGGTGGACGCTCTAACCACTTAGGACACCAGAGCAGTCAATTACTTTATTGTTGTAATATGGAGAGTTTAAACTTTACACCATATGAGAGATATTTTTTGAGGTATTATAACTAATAAAGGCATTGGCTTCTGAGGCTTTAATTAAAAACTGGCTGTCCTTTGGCAGAATTGGGATAAAAGGAAAGACCGACTTAAACATTATTTCAGTAAAAACATTTGTGCATTTCAATTTTGTATGGTCTTGCTTAACTGCATTTGTTCAAGATGTTTCATGTTATAGTTTAATAAATAATAATTGAGCTGGCCCATTGCTCACACTGACACTAGTGAAAAGCCACATGGTAGGACATTGTAAGCAGCACAATGAACAACATAAAAAGTGTAAAGTGAAAATGTATAAGGCAAGACAAGCTACAAAATTTCAGATGCTAATAACCTAAAATGCTGTTGATCCACTGAGTAAGGAGGACATGTATAGAGCAATTTGACAAAGGCCTACCTCAGGACCTGGAGGAAAACATTGCTTTACATGAAATATGTTGAAATCTGAATTAACACAAGTCAATTTCAAATGGAAATTGGAGATAGGGCCTGTGGAGTTTTAGTCAGGGCTTGTGATTTCCTTTAAGACACTAGCCATGGCTAAAAATTAATTTCTTTGAGCTCTGCAATTATATTAATTTATATTAAAAAACATAAGAAAAACAACAACAAAAAACAATTTGGATTTCCATTACTCACAATGAAACCAAATGATCAAGTTGTGATGCATTTCTTTCTAATGAAACCTTTTGGAAAACTACGTTTATCTCAACAAACAAGAGTATCCTAAATAACGTCTCTATAAATGATACTAAATATGAAATGACTGTTAAAAAATATGATACGAAAAATTAAATTATGACTCTAAACATTATACTAAATGTTACCATCAAACCGGCGTAAAAATAATTTCCAGAATAAAATTAATGAAAATTGCAGTGATAAGAGTTACTATTTTTCTTTTACATCTCACGGTCTACCCTGTGTCAGTTGTCAGTTTGTGTAACCCCACTGCGTGTTTTTTGTCGTTATCCTGCAAATGACGGATTACGCCGCGATAAGGAAAAAAACCCGGCTACAAAAATTAACCTGAAGTATTTCCAATCTCGATAATCCCACGAATGGCAGTAAGAAACTACATAAATCACAGCGACCATCCAAACAGTGATATTGGTTTTTATTTGTTGTTTTTTTTCCCTCTCAGGAAATGTACATTAAATCCTCATTATTCATTGTCAGTTTTAAGATATAGCTGGTACAAGATTGTCAACTCAAACTTTTATATATTTTACAGCAAAACAAATGTGTACGTGTGCGTATGCTATTCACGTTAATAAAAAGTGGCAAACGCAAATACCAGGGTCTGAATGTTAGTATAACTAATTTACCTGTGTTGTATTCTCTGCTGTAAACTGAGCGTGCCAGATCAATGAATGGGAATGTATATCTCGCTGATAGCTATCCTTTCACATGTAAACGGAACGGGAGGGCGTGAAAAAGAAGTCTTGACCATGCAGTGGCAAGTGTCACTGTATCTACGATCCACTACCTGCGATGTGTAAGAGTCCACCTACGTGTATGTACATCGGTAATTATAATCCAGGTTTTCAAGGTGAGTTATCGCCGATAGACTTAAATGGTTTCCTAGCTGGTACCACTTAAGAGGTGTTAGCTGTTAGTCACTGCACATGCTACAAGAGTCTAGAACTGTAGCAACAGACCTGCGAGTCACGCATCACGAAAGTCAGTTCCACCTGAATGACGATTATATAGCAAAATACTTTCAGCAGCGCATGTAATAATGTTCGGACCAGTTCATTTTCAAGGGAAGGCAGGAAATAAGCTATTGTCAAAAAACAAAAAGCAACTACCTTGCTCTGATTTATAAAGAAGAAAAAAAAAGAAAATAAAACAATACAGTTAACTATATTCATTGTATAAAATGTCAACAAAATCTTGAGGTAAACAAAATCATAATAAAAAAGAGTATCCCGGACCGAATAGAAAAAGGCAACACCCCACCACAAATTAAATTATTAGTCGCTAACCGTGCTCATTGTACAAAATACAAAGCGGACATCCTGCGACAACCTTATGCATGTGTAATTGTAATGTAATGGCCACAATTAACAGCAGTCTGACGGGGGGAAATTAGAGAAGTGTAGCCCGACAGACGGATGGAGATAGGCAGTGGCAATAAGATTCTACAAGCGCACCAGATGTCAGGGGCGCCCGCAGAATTATGGAGGGGGGGGGGGGCAAATATGTAGTGGTCAACTATTCAGTTTTACGAATGTAAGCCAAAACATGTTTAGAGGTGAAGGGAGGGGGTTAAGTGTCACGTCCCAACCACCCAGCCGGCCCCTATGAGTGGTGGCCCAAATGCACTGTACAAAAACAGAAACGAAACTGGAAGTGCTAACCTTATGCATGTGATGTATTTATTTGTTACTTTGTCAGCACAGCAATGACTATTTTAATTGTGGAGCGAATCGTCAATGATGAATAATGTTGACGAAAGAGAATGTCCTTCTTGACGCATAGGCTATAACGCATGGAAACCAATCTGGCTGTTTTTCCAATGCCGAATTCCCCCCACAAAAATAAAAATGTTCGGCTATTCTGTTTAGTGTTTTGTTGATGTCATGTAAAGTATTTTTTTTTTCTTTTTCTTTTAGTAATGGTAGACATAAATGATGGACTTCGACATCATTTGTAAACAAGAGGTTCAGGTAGGCCTGGTTTCATTCATCTATCATGGTCGAAAAGGCCTTTCTTGTGATAAGCCACATGCCTTGGGTTGAAAGACGCCTATGTCAGGATAATTTTTATCTATTCAGTAGAAAATTGGCGTTTTTTAATATCTAACTCTGTTTCTGCTTTGAGTACATTTAGCTGGGCAAATGTTGAATTGTCATAGATTATATTAATATATGAATGTAAAAGGTATGCATGATAGAAGTCTACCCGTCACATCTGGTCTGATTTGGTAAGGTAGTTTATATGTATGTCTCTGGTGAACACCCCATGTCAATAACACTCTGTTTAAGACATGTAGCGACAACAGTGTTCAAGATGGCTGTTGCGGGAGTAATATTACTTGATCTCAGATCGGCACCATTTTCATTCAGAACCAAGTAGACCTCGTTCAGAAGTCGTTTCGTGGATATATGTATTAAGTTTCGTGGCAATCCTCCAAGTAGTGTAGGTGGAGTAACGATAACAGACTTGTGCTAACCGACAGCCGATGGACAACTGACCATCCCATAACAACGTCTGGTCTTTGGTCAGTAGATCCTTAATAATTGCTGCAAAATATGAAAAAAGTGCATACATTTATATGTATACAAGAAGAGTTTACACAAAATGGGTTCGCATCCGTCATTCACAGAAATACGTGACAGTTAACAGATGGGAAAACAATCCGAGAGTGGTTAAGAGCTAAGACAGGCTTTCACCTGAAAACTGTCGACATTTTGCACGATGCTTGTTTTAAAAGTTCAGAAATCAAAAGAGTATCATATGTATTTAATATTATAATTGCCTCTTGCTGATTCATCGCAAAAACGGACGGACACCATCAAATTGTCCCTACTCAATACACTAGCAATGACCAGTGTGCATTGTTTCTGCCACCAGAAACATAGTAGGAATTAGAGTTACTTTAGTGCAAATACGTATATAGACTGGATACTACGTTTCCAATAGGGGAATGTGTAATAAATCATGAATTAGACCAACTAAAGGCTTCGAGGCTGGCTGTCAGTTATCAGTTACGTTGTAAACACCGGATTGCCAAGTCAGCGAACCAGTCCAACAACTTTACCTTAAACCTGTTGAAAATCTATCACTCTGAACTACTTGTTTTTATGGGGTGTCATTTAGAACTTAAAACCAAAAAAACCAGATCTTTGATTAGTCATAAATCATAGCTGATACACCTTTTTCATGATCCATGCGTATCATGCACTCAGATCCCCATTATTTTTCCTAGACATAACCACACTCAACGTGCACTGCAAGATATTATTTTGAACGACGGAAAGGGATCGGATTAAAATAAGTAGGCATTATGTGTGGCTCAGTTTTAATAATCCTGTTTTAGTTTTTGTAAATAAGAGCTCTAAGTGGACCTGGGATTACTTTTCTTGTTGACATTTATTAAATAATCCAAAATGCAAGAGCAGTTGGCAAAGGAATCTAGGTCTAAGAAAGACTCAGAGGCTAGGATGCTTTCTGTAAAAGTCAATGCAATTGTGTTGAGTGTTTGGTATACACACACATATATATATATATATATATATATATATATATATATATATATATATATATATATATATATATATATATATATATATATATATATATTCGTTTAAAGGATTTTCCATATGTAACTCTACTGCTCATAACCTAAGTGGTTAGAGAGTCCGCCTTGAATGCGGGAGGTCGATGGCTCCGGCCGAGTCATACCAAAGATATAAAATGGTACTAACTGCTGTCTCGTTTGGCGCTCAGCATTAGGAGGTTAGCGTTAAGACTGGTCAGCCTGATGTCAGGATAACGTTACTAGGTGTGACATTATGCCACATGTCTGCGGCATGATGCCCAAGTGCTAGACATCACTATAAACTGCCACACTGCAGACATTGTAGCGATATGACTCAAATCGACCCACGAGAAGCTGCTGGCAAGCTTTCTCACATACCAACATTGGCCGAATCCAAGACTCGAACCCACGCAGGACTCAGATTGTTAAAGCTACGTTAAACATCCGAAAACACACACACACATTACTGCTCATGTGGTCTTTGCTCCCGAAAAAAAAAAGAAGTCATATTGGCATGGGGTTTTCACCAAGGCTCTTTTATGATGTCTAGGTGGTCATAAAATGATCAACGGTAATGTTGCCAATTGGACATACAAGATACCCATCAAAGCTACCATCTTGAAAATCTTGTCGTTACTTGACAGGAATGGATAGTCATATTGACATGTGTTTTCGCCAGAAGATTAAATATGATGACGAGTTGGTTAACAAGGAAAATCGCGCCGATCTGACCTCAAATATGGTCGTCCTGACCGCCATCTTGAAAATCTTCTTGTCACTTCCCCTCTAAATTTAATAGCAATATCAACATTGGGTTTTCGACCAACCAACCGCCCCTCCACCTCCAGCTCTTATTACATTTAGATGGTCCTAAATGCAAATGGTGCCCCGCAGACACCCAACATGGCTGTCGCAATGAAGATGATGAAATCTTCTTGACACTATTTCTCTAGAGTGTATGAGTGTATGATGATGTCTGCATGAGGTTTTCACCCAAAATCTTTTAACGGTGTCAAGCTTGTTCCAAATGAAAATGACGCCGATCTTATGCCCAGCATGACTGTGACAAGAGATAAATTGAAAAGATTAACGTCCTAGAATAGGACAGCAGTTAAAAAGAATGGTGATCACATCTTGAATTTCTGGAAATATCGTTTCAGACAGTCAAGCCTCAGTTCCTTCGAAGGATTCGTGTAGTAATGGTAGCTACATTTCATGGTGTACAAGTACTATTGGTACGAGTTCAAAACCACTTATTACCAAATACATTTTGTCATATTCGGTCAAATTTTGACATGAAGTGTCTGAGGAAAACAAGTATTTGGGGGTTTTTTTCTTTCTATTTTTGGTAATGGTAACATACTTGGTGGATGATTTGCATATTTACCAGGGTGCATTCTGTCAAATTCGGTCAGATTATATAGAATTGATTTTGATTTTGAAAAGATGTTGTTTAAATGTTTTTCTATTTTCGGTAAAGCTGGTTGTATTTGATTTTAATTCGGCACCATTTGAAACAAGAGGCTTAATTGATGTTAAGATCAAACACCAAGCTGACTTCCATAGAAATAGCAAAATGCACAGCATTTCGCCATGAATTCTTGTCACTAAGATGATTTTTGATGAAATTCCTTCCAATGCTGTTGATTATTACGAAAAGAACTGATTCAGGGTTTGTCTAACTATATGTATATTCACCCATAATTGAAGGCAAATTGACATCATTTGTCCAATATTGAAAGGCCCCAATACCAGGATATTGTGTGTCAAAGCTGGTCAAATTCTGTCAAGCAGTTTGTTTGATAAAGTTGTGTAAATATTTAATAATCTGATAGGAGGATTGACATCATTTGTAGAAATTTTAGAACCCTTTTTGACTGGATGATTTCAGTAATGTGCGGTCAAATTTTGTCGAATAGTTTTTCAGCAAAAGTCATTTAAACCTTGTTCTAATTTTAGCAACAGTGGCCGCACCTGATGACGGATAGGCATCATTGTTGGTAAATAGAATGGAAAGTCATCTATGCTAGAATACTTTCTGTCAATTCAGTTAAGCGGCACTCGAAGTAACAAATGATATTCAGCATTTTTGCAGACATTGTGTCAACGTTTTTCTATTTTTAGTAATGGCGGCCATGTTATATGGCAGATTGGTATTAATAGGAATAAAAGTGAAAACTCTTTGAGTCAGGATGATTGTTGTGAAAATTATTCAAACTCCATTAAGCAGTTGCTGAGAAGGATTTTTTTGAGAACAAAAAATATGCTTTTCCTTTTTAGTAACAGTGGCTATATTTAATGGCGGATCGATATCAGCTATACAATTTGAAAACCATTTAAGAAAATAATTCTAGAATTAAACACTAACCTCTTCCCCAGATGTCAAAATGTAATTGTTGTACCATTTTACATATGTCTCTCCTCCGTTAATGATGAAGATATGGGGGATTTGTTACATTTAAGGAGACACTGACAGTAGGTTCAGGGTACTAAGCTGAAAAGTTATAAAAGAGAAATCTTTATTTATACACAAGCACCTACTAATCAGTGACCATCGAACGAAGGAAATGAAATGATATTTCATCTGGAATCTTTCTTAGCTTTCGCCCACTAAAAGTACCAATCTTATAACATTTTCCATAAAGATACATTTTTCACCGACTTAAAATATGCTCGAAGTTGCTGACAGCTTACTTATACAAATCCAGACCATGGTGTACAAGGTTGGATTGTACATTTTCTTGCGGTCATAATCCAGGTAAAATGCAAAAGGTTCAAAGAATAATGCAACCTGAATGATGTAGGTCTGAAATAAGGGAAGCCATGAAAGTGCACTATTTCTGTTACAAATAACATGACGAACGAATATATGAGAACACATACATTTAGTATGAAGAAAAAAAGAATTAAACGCTAACGCTCAGTATTTATTAAGAATTGATATGACCTCTTAAAATATAGAAACATTTTCTAACTTGAACTGAAGTTTAAAAGTTCATGATTTTCCTTATAAACTAAAAACCGGTAGTAGCACTATAAGACATTGAAACCCACTAAACACCTTTCTCATATCACTCACCTCATTAACTTCAATGTTTGGAGAACATTCTTTCATATTATAAGAGTTTTCATTCCTTATATATTTAGCAAAGTCGAAAATCACATCTCATATATTATTCCGAATCATTTACATATATGTTCAAGATGCTATTGATACCGGACTAGATCTTCGCCATTGTTTACAGACATTTAATTTTCTTCAAAAGTCACAACCGGGTTTCAGAGACAATCATTCTTGCCAAACTGCATTCACAGAGTTTGCTGATGCATGGCTGGCAGCTTTATATGACAGAATAATAATCGGCGAAATTGATGTTGATTTTAAATAACGTTTGATTTATAAGATCATGAAATACTAATGAAGAAAGTGAATGCATACAAAATCAGTGATCATTCTCTTGCTTGGTTTGATTCTTACCTAATAGCAAGGCAACAATGCGATTCTGTGGTCAGTGCTACATCTTTACAATACGTCCAAAATTGAGTCCCTCAAGGCTCTATTCTTGGCCCTATACTCTTCTCGTTTATAATAAAGATTTACCACTCCATATGAATGTCACGAAAACTAATCTTTTCGCACATGACAAGGTGTAGTTATTGGCAGCCATGTATCGTAGGAAAATCAAACAGAGCGTGTGTTCTGCTGTATCTTTCAGAAAATCTTATTGAACATACATTCTTCTTACGCGCCGAATTTATGCCGAATAAATAAATAAATAAATAAATAAATAAATAAATATATATATATATATATATATATATATATATATATATATATATATATGTGTGTGTGTGTGTGTGTGTGTGAAAAATTTGGTAGATATTTCGCAGTACATTATGTCGTGGTCGGAGTAAAGGTAACCATTAAGACTGAGGTTTGAACTAGGTTCCCCATAAACTGGTAATTTTGCGATGGCTAATCTATCTTGTTTGGAGACTTGATGGGGTTTTAATTAGGACCAGCTAGAATAACGGTCTGATAGATATGTTAACCTAGGGTCAAGTGTAGGAAATGACAATGTAGAGACACTCCAGAGGCTAATTTTGGGAAATCTAGGGCCATTTGAAATATGTCATAAAATTATATTTTTCATAATAATTATTAATAAAGGGGGACAAGAAAGAATTATTCTCAATTCGACGTGAGTGTTAAAATTATGGCGGTTAGAGAAAATTAATCCAGATTGGTTAAGCTAACCGATGGGGGTGTTTCCCAGACGAAATCCAAGGTTTTTAGGCATTTCCTTGCGAAATTTGGCAGTCCAAGTTTTCCTGCCGAAAGGGAAGTCTGAGAGACTGATCAAATTAACAAGTAATTTCTCTCGTTAAAGATATCGTCGAAGGGGCGAGTGTCTGGAAAGTTGAGGACACAGCAAAGAGAGATTCTGCTTCATAAGAAAGGGGGAGCCCCGAGTGGCCGAGTGGTCTAAAGCGCTCTCCGTTACGGATCACTGCCATCTCACCTCTGTCTGCGTGGGTTCGAGTCTCGGATTCGGCTAATGTGGGTATGTGAGAAAGCTTGCCAGTAGCTTCTCGTGGGTCGGTGGTTCTTTCCGGGTTTTTTCCGGGTTCTTCCTCCACCATTAATACTGGCCGCCATGTATAGCCTATCGTGTGCTGAAAAATGGCGTTAAACCATACAACAACAACAACAATCATACGAAAGGGAACGAGTCTTGTGAAAGCACAAAGTATTGTCTCAATCACACAGAAAATGTTCCTTTATGTAAGTTTATAAAAAAAAAAATAATTCATTCCTTTTAAATTCACACTTAAATTTTCCTTGAGTTCAGAAGTTAATTGTGCATTCCATGTCTCGAATGTTACACTTTTCATGTATTGCAACAATGTCATACAATATTTCATTGGTATGACTGTGTTGTGATTTAGTGGTTTGTATGTAACAGAAACCGTGTATTGTAGGAATTTCATGCATTACTCTGATACGAATTGTACTAATTAATTTATCTGTCTTAAAGAATACGTAGCATGTATTCTAAGAATTTTACCATGTCCACGTTAATGAATCGCTAATTAGCAGGTAATGTAGTTAAGACAAGACGTGAAGTCTGTTAATTCATTTGGGTAATTAAGTTGTGAATTCTCTTAACCGAGGAAAATCGGAATGTATCGACCGACATCGTTCAGCTTGTAATTACACCCCACAGTGGGATGTGATAGTTATAAATGAGGTTTAGTTATGTCATTTCTCTGTTCGGAATGCGGATAGCTGCTAGAGAGACATTACATTTATGTTATTATGATTGTTTATCAGCATCAGGTTGCGAACTGACCATAGCCTTAGTCTGTTGAGTTACGATAAGACGATATCTGACATATCAAGTACGTGAATATTGTTCGACGCCAGAAAAGAAAAACCTGACAAATATTTAGGCTGCCTTTCATTTATTTTAAGGTAAAACTAGCTCCATACCATTTCAATCCATAGTGGGAAAAGACTGCAAACAAGATACGGTTGATGACCCGAAGAGATTGGGCAGTAAGAGACAGACAGACAGGGAAACAGAGAGAGAGAGAGAGAAGAAATACGGCATCACTGACATGACACCAACGGTGATTGAGAAAGGACCGGAAGGAACCAAGGTATGTTGACATGCCGGCAATTTGAGTTCGATCATTCACTCGATTCTGTGATGATTTTTTTCCCCTCTGTATCAGAATGGCTAATCGCATTCACATTAATTTTGTAGTTCTATTTCTAAGAGAACATTATCATTCAAATGCCATGTTCAATTTCATTTTGTTTACCTAATTGATTAAACTGGTCTTTTTAATACGGGGACTCGTGTTGTTCTATTCTGTATCATTGCTTAGATCAATGTTACTCCATCCATTATTTTCATATTCATTCTTATTGTTTGCTCGATCGGGGCAATAACACCGTGGTCGATCATCTCCTAGTTAAGCCCCGTAGAATTGGGGGATCATATCACATAATAACATATCACACCCAACTCCTCTCTCTCTCTCTCTCTCTCTCTCTCTCTCTCTCTCTTCTCTTCTTCATTATGGTTGCACTTTCTTCAACCCTTTTACAGTTGTGAACTGTTATCAGAGGTTAAAGAATTGTCACTGGAGTTACATTATTAGGTCCAAAGCGAACTCCACTGTAATGTAGTCTGTCAGCATTATAATGACGGACACAATACTAATAAAAATGATCTGGAACGTATGATGATAATTATGAAGTAGTAACGTGGTATACCGTTGTACTCGCTTTTAAGCTGAGGAAAACTGCAAACAACAAAGATCCTGATCTGTCGTAGTATAATGCGCCTGCAGATCATGGTCTATGATCTTTCTTCTACTGATTATTCCTAACAAAGTGCAGGGACCCAGATCTTCCGGCGCATCATGCGACGCAGATCTGGGTCTATGCAGTTTGCAGTTGGACTTCACTTATAAGCAAGTACTTACAGCGTATTTCAAGTCTGCCTTAAATAATGTTTATTCGACTTGAAATGGGAAGAGACAGCTAATTAAATTCCCGCATAATGTAATATCAGTGTTTCGAAAAATTACCGTACTTTCATGATAAGACAGGAAAATATGCTAACATTCTTTGAATGATGTATCCAAGAATAAAGTTTAAAACGACAACAACGATATATTACTCAGCTCATTTTGATAATGATTCCCTTCGGGTGCCCACTATTAAACTCCAGCCTAGTCGGATATGGTAGAACCTGTGCTGCAACAGCGATAAAATGAAAATAGTTTTTGGATGAAGCCTGCTACTGTGTATAATTCACATATTTACAGCACATCGATGCTAATTTTTCTATTAATTGTTTTCATCAAGTCACCATCTTTCATTATTTTATTTATTTTTTAATATTTAAGGTTCCTCGACACAACGGCTAGTTGTAAAGCGTGTATTAATTCAATAATAATTCATCACACATTGGCTGTTTGATAGCTCGTAATATTTAATATTCCATCGCACATAGGTTTGGTTCCGTAACTCGTAAAATAACTGCAACCTCAATACAATAAATTCACTTTAAGGGAATGAAACCAATGGGGCTCGTATCGTTGCTTAAAACTGACCTATCATGCATGTACTATATAATACTGTAGCTAGTAATTTTATTATAGTACGTGTATGATAGGTCAATTTTAAGCAATGATACTAGCCCCTGTGAATGAAACATGTATTATCAAATAATAGATACTTTCAGTTACATCAATTTAATCTGCCCGTGTATAGAGCAGACAAGACCCATCCCCAGTATCAACATTTGACATTTTTTTTATATAAATAAATGTACACAATGTTTCACACCAAGACCTATGCGAAATGAACAGATTATCAGATGTATTGTCATTTTTGCGTTTTACTGATTCATGCAAACAGGCGCAAACAACTGATGGGCATCATTTAATTTCCACTGCTAAATACATTAGCAATGACCGTTGTGTATTGTTTAAATATACTAAGAATGGCCAGTATGTATTGTTTAAATACATTAGCAATGGCCAGTGTGTATTGTTTAAATACACTAGCAATGGCCAGTGTGTATTGTTTAATTACACTAGCAATAACCAGTATGTATTGTTTAAATACACTAGCAATGGCCAGTGTGTATTGTTTAAATACACTAGCAATAACCAGTATGTATTGTTTAAATACACTAGCAATAACCAGTATGTATTGTTTAAATACACTAGCAATAACCAGTATGTATTGTTTAAATACACTAGCAATAACCAGTATGTATTGTTTAAATACACTAGCAATAACCAGTGTGTATTGTTTAAATACACTAGCAATAACCAGTATGTATTGTTTAAATACACTAGCAATAACCAGTATGTATTGTTTAAATACACTAGCAATAACCAGTATGTATTGTTTAAATACACTAGCAATAACCAGTATGTATTGTTTAAATACACTAGCAATGGCCAGTGTGTATTGTTTAAATACACTAGCAATGGCCAGTGTGTATTGTTTAATTACACTAGCAATAACCAGTATGTATTGTTTAAATATACTAAGAATGGCCAGTATGTATTGTTTAAATACACTAGCAATAACCAGTATGTATTGTTTAAATATACTAAGAATGGCCAGTGTGTATTGTTTAAATACACTAAGAATGGCCAGTATGTATTGTTTAAATACACTAGCAATGGCCAGTGTGTATTGTTTAAATACACTAGCAATAACCAGTATGTATTGTTTAAATACACTAAGAATGGCCAGTATGTATTGTTTAAATACACTAGCAATGGCCAGTGTGTATTGTTTAAATACACTAAGAATGGCCAGTATGTATTGTTTAAATACACTAGCAATAACCAGTATGTATTGTTTAAATACACTAAGAATGGCCAGTATGTATTGTTTAAATACACTAGCAATGGCCAGTGTGTATTGTTTAAATACACTAAGAATGGCCAGTATGTATTGTTTAAATACACTAGCAATAACCAGTATGTATTGTTTAAATATACTAAGAATGGCCAGTGTGTATTGTTTAAATACACTAGCAATAACCAGTATGTATTGTTTAAATATACTAGCAATAACCAGTATGTATTGTTTAAATATACTAAGAATGGCCAGTGTGTATTGTTTAAATACACTAAGAATGGCCAGTATGTATTGTTTAAATACACTAGCAATGGCCAGTGTGTATTGTTTAAATACACTAAGAATGGCCAGTATGTATTGTTTAATTACACTAGCAATAACCAGTATGTATTGTTTAAATATACTAAGAATGGCCAGTATGTATTGTTTAAATACACTAGCAATAACCAGTATGTATTGTTTAAATATACTAAGAATGGCCAGTGTGTATTGTTTAAATACACTAAGAATGGCCAGTATGTATTGTTTAAATACACTAGCAATGGCCAGTGTGTATTGTTTAAATACACTAAGAATGGCCAGTATGTATTGTTTAAATACACTAGCAATGGCCAGTGTGTATTGTTTAAATACACTAGCAATGGCCAGTATGTATTGTTTAAATACACTAGCAATGGCCAGTGTGTATTGTTTCTGCCAACTAGAGAGGTTGCGATGAATAACCGTTCTCCATTGGGAGAATGAGCCTTTATATCGGGGGTCTCAAAAATAAATATCTGTATTAAATATAGCCGTGGAAAAATAACAGTTACATTTTCCGGCCATGATGGTACATATGTCCGAACAAAACATTCAAGGCGGCAGAGAGGGCTGTGTCCACTCATATAGAGAAGCATGATGGAAAAATAAAAAGTAGTGCAGCTCCATAAATAGGAAATAGCTTTCTCAACTTTGAATAACTCTGAAGAAAATTGAGAAACGTCTCACAAATACTACACACACCAAAGCATTAAGGATTTTATTTTATTTTGTAATAGCAACCGTTTCTCATTCAAAATCTTAATTAAAAAATAATGAACTCCCCCCCCCCAAAAAAAAGAGAAAAAAAGGAGAACGAAATTTTAATTGTTTCCAAAACAAACTCTTTTTCAAACTTATATATATATATATATATATATATATATATATATATATATATATATATATATATATATATATATATATATATATATATATATATATATATAAACCATAGATATACAACCTGGGTGAAGTTTGACATAAATGCTGTCCCCAACAGCACAATCTATAGCACACAAACAATATAGTACAAACTCATATGGCATAAGAGATCCTTAGCAAAGATCACTAGAACAAACAAGGGAATGGACTCCGACTTGGACAATGATACCCAACATCGGATGAACAACCATTTAGACAGTCAAGGTTCTTCTGATACACTAGGGAAATATATATACCCCGTTAAAAATTCTTATCTAACAAAATCTTTAAGCAAAATTCTTTTTGGAATAAAAAACGCAATATAACACACCTTAGGGGTACACTAACACATAAAACACTTTATTTTGTGGGGAAATGGGGGAGGCAACTGTCCGGTGACACACATACCCCCAAAGCAAAGCCTCTCATGTGGCCCACAAAATCAATGGCGTCACACGGTGTCATGAGAGATAACAAAGGTGGTATGACCCTTTTGCCATCGAAAATGCCTTCATGTGGCCCTCAGGGTGGTTTGAGTTTGAGACCCCTGATTTAGATTAACTGTGCTTCCAGGATGATTTTCAACACGTGTAAAAACCAGTTTACCTGTTCAGTAAACCAGTTAAACAACATTCCTTTAAAAACTGAAGAACACGAATCGCTCCATTCCACTTTTTTTTTACCTGCTTGTAGTGCCATTCAGGATTTTGAAAATACCAATTATGTGATGCAGTCATATAAAATCACACGCTGATACGTCTCTTTAATAATCCAATTTTACGTCGCACTAATATCTTTAGTTTATTTAGATATAACCAAGTGCAATTGCAAGCCACAATCGCACACATCAGAAAATGGTAGGATTAACATACCTAGGCTTCCCGTGTGTGTGTGTGTGTGTGTGTGTGTGTGTGTGTACACTCTTAATGATTTTTGCATGCGATAGTCCAAAGAGGACTTGAGACTGCACATCTGACCGACCGACATTTATGTAATAGCCAATGCAAGGGCAGTTGGCCAAAAACATTTGTGAGGCGGGAAGGCCCTGATACCAGAATGCTTTCTGTAAAATTTTGTCAAATTCGTTTGAGTTGTTTCTATCAATTAGGCATTTTTTTCAAAAAAGTTATTTCAACGATTTTCTATTTGTAGTAATGCTGGCCTTATTTGATGGCAAATCGGCATCGTTTTTGTATAAAACTGAAAACCGTCCAAATCAGGATGTGTTTTATTAAAGCTGGTTCAATTATGTTAGGCAATTTTGAGAAGAAGTAATTTATATGTTTCTTCTATTTTAGTAACAGTGCCGAAAAAGCATCCGCTACATACTCTGATTGACCTCGTTGCTAGGATGCTCTCCGTCACATTTTGGTCAAATTTTGTTGAATGGTTTCTATAATGTTCTTTCAGAATTGTATGATTTTACTAACAGCGGCCATATTGTCATGGACGATTCACATACTTTCTACTGTAAAATTCACTCTATGTTAGGAGACTTTCCGTCAAATTTGGGCAACTTCTATTGAGCAGTTTGATAAAAAGAGGTCATTTAAAGGTTTTTCTATTTTTGGTAATGGTGACCATATGTTCCAGGATGCTTTCAGTCAAACTTTGTTGAGTGGATAAGTTAAATAAAGGTCTTTCCTATATTTTGTTTTAGTAACAGTGTCTTTACTGGACAAAGGATTGGTATCCGCTGAACAAATTTTAAAGGCCTTTATGCCTGAATACCAAGTGTTAAATCATGTGCAAAATTGTCATACAGACTTGAAAAAGTTGTAAATAACAACTATGAAGTGATAACACGCGAAGAACAAAGAGCAATAACATAACCTCGCCTAGCCTCATGGCCAGGTGAGTTAAAAATAACAAATCTGTTCACGCGTCTCCCCTTTCTCTCTCTCTCTCTCTGTCTCTGTCTCTCTCTGTCTCTGTCTCTCTCTCTCCATTAACTGTTACGATCTAGTTGTCCTCATTGTGCAATATGGATATATGAGTGATATAGTAGCAAATACGATGAGTCAGGTGACTGTCAAGGTTATTTTATTTACCTAACCCCCAGGGGCCAAAGAGATAAAATGCTAAAAAAAAAAATATATATAACAATTCAGTAAAAGATAGAATTGGAACATGTGCACCTGGATTCTGTTATTCTGGTAGATCTTTACACCTTTCCTGTGCTCATGCCACTCCAAAGGGAAAGAAACGAGAATTTTTAAATAAATAAAATCAAAAGAAATAAAATAGATGCATAGTTTACAAAAAATGATAAACCACACAAATTACCAGAATAATGACACATGTGCACAGGTTCCAATACTGTTAATAAAGACTATATATTTGGGAAAAAATTAGGTATTAATCTGAAAACACAAGCATGAATCAAATGATGACTTGCAACCGATATGGGCTACAACTCCACTGTCATGACATTTGGAAGGAGGGGTCAATTGATAGAGTGGATGTAGATGTGACTGGAAGAATTGAAGAATATCATTCAATATTATAACAAAATGTTACAACGAAAACAAAGTAAAAAAATATAAAGGTGGCTTATAAGTAAAAAATGTCAGCAAATATTTAAGACTGTCATGATTGTATGATTATTATTATTATTATTATTATTATTATTATTATTATTATTATTATACTGAATGCCGAGTAAGCTGATCTATTCGAATTGGACAAGACATTTATCATTTTATTTTGTGCAAAGGGTAATTAATGACCTAAAAATTAAGTCATCCGCATGAATCTATAATACAAAGTTAAAATGGAGGTACGGATCACTGCCATCTCATCTCTGTCAGCGTGGGTTCGAGTCTCGGACTCGGCCAATGTGGATCGCTGTCTGGAGTTGGTAGTAGGCGCTCAGTGTTGTTAGAATCCCAGGGTCACTGTCTGGAGGTGGAAGTAAGCACTGAGTGACATTATGATCCCATGGTCACTTGTAGAGGTGGGAATAAGTACTAGCTGAGGTATAGAAGTGAAGTTATATATTTGCTCTAGTTCACTTATATGATAACAATTCTCTACACACGATCAATAAGTCCAGTATAGTAAATATGATTGCATGCCCTGTCCTGTACGTAGGGAGGACACCATTGCAAACCCTGCCATGTACGTAGGAAGGACACCACTGCAAACCCTACCATGTACGTAGGGAGGACACCACTGCATGCCCTGCCATGTACGTAGAGGGGACACCATTGCATGCCCAGCCATGTGCGTAGGGAGAACACCATTGCATGCCCTGCCATGTACGTAGGGGGGACACCATTGCATGCCCTACCATGTACGTAGAGGGGACACCATTGCATGCCCTGCCATGTACGTAGGGGGGACACCTTTGAATGCCCTGCCATGTACCTAGGGAGAACACCATTGCATGCCATGCCATGTACGTAGGGGGGACACCATTGCATGCCCTACCATGTACGTAGCGGGACACCATTACATGCCCTGACATTTACGTAGGTGGATACCATTGCATGCCCTGCCATGTACGTAGGGAGTACACCATTGCATGCCCTGCCATGTACGTGGGGGGGGGGAGGGGCACCATTGCATGCCCTGCCATGTACGTAGGGGTATACCATTGCATGCCCTGCCATGTACGTGTGGGGGGGAGGGGCACCATTACATGCCCTGACATTTACGTAGGGGGATACCATTGCATGCCCTGCCATGTACGTAGGGAGTACACCATTGCATGCCCTGCCATGTACGTGGGGGGTGGTGGTGAGGGGCACCATCGCATGCCCTGTCATGTACGTATGAGGGAACCATTGCAGATCAAAATATACTACTGCAATATGAAATACTGGCCATAGTTTATTTCCTCAGTTAATAGAAAATATGGGATAGAGAGATAGAGACACCGCCCTCCCACCACCAGTAAAATGAACGATAGGACTCGATCCCCTCACCCATACTAAGCTTAGCCCTCTTTATGCTTAAACCATTACAGATATACATCTTTTGCGTCAGCTTGAGCCCTATGAAATTTTGATTCGACTTCTCTTAAGCAGATGAAAAACGTTTCGTGTACAAGTTACATGTTAAATTTTAACAAAGAGATTAAGATGCCTAATGATGGGTTTTATCTAAAGACTAATTGCACGCACAGGGGCTCGTATCTTTGCTTACAATTTAACTATCAGTCATATATATAATAATAATAATAATAATAATAATAATAATAATAATAATAATATTATTATTATTATTATTATTATTATTTATATACTACATGTATGACTAACAGTTACATTGTAAGCAACGATTGGAGCCCCTGTGATTGCACGTGCATGTGCTTTGTTACCTACGTTTCATAGGAACTGAGTTGTTGTTGTTGTTGTTGTAGGTTTAACGCCATTTTTCAGCACACGATATAGTCTATACATGGCGGCCAGTATTAATGGTGGAGGAAGAACCCGGGAAAACCCCGGAAAGAACCACCGACCCTCGAGAAGCTACTGGCAAGCTTTCTCACATACCCACATTGGCTGAATCTTAGGCTCGAACCGCCGCAGACAGAGGTGAGATGGCAGTGATCCGTAACGAAGAGCGCTTTAGACCACTCGGCCACTGGGGGCCCCCGGAACTGAGTTACTCTATGTACCATTTTTGTTATATTGAAAGCTAAGCCATATTTGTATTGTATAAAATTAAATTTCATAATTAAAATAAATATGAGGTATATTAATGATATTTCACAATCCTCTTTTCTCATGGTGTAAGTACTTAAAAACTAAGCCATAATTGAATTTAAATGGGGTATATTGACGTCATATCACATATTTAGTTTTGTCACTATTACGTTTCAAAATGGGCCAGTATATTTGTAACGGTTTAAAAGGTTTAAAATCTTGGACTGGGGGAGGGGATTATGTCATATCTTTCAATTTGCAAGGGAGAGGGGGTCCCGGAAGGGAGGAGTTTTTCCTACACTTTGAAAATATATGCGTGTATGTGATATGTAATCTAATGTTTATTGACATAGAAAGCCATCTTGAAAAGAAAATAATGGGCATCGTTAGTCAGGGGTTTATTAAATAGCTGTTGTCTGTGGGAAGTGTGGATACATCATGCTTTTGGGAACATAAAGGTTTTCTTATCTTTGGTCAAACAACGGCTAACTGACCAGTTTATCCAAAACTGGAATCTAGAATCAAAAAGTCTTCATAAGCTATATTATATAGAAAGTTTTCAATATGTTTTGCCAATAAGGAGTATTTGGATATAGCAATAGTGAAAACAAAATTAAAATTCCCTTTAAAAAAGATAAAGATGCCTGCCTATCCTTCAAATACTGAATCAAGGATATAGTAGAGATCACAATTCCTTTTTGCAATGTGATGGAAGACAAGTATAGTTTTGTACTAGAATGGCAATGTTGTTTGCCGATATGAAAGCATTATATAAACTCTCAATTTTGGACAGGCCCGAGTAGGTTGAAATGTACTGAAAGACTAAATTCCACGAAATCAACCGAGGCTAGAAATCGGGGAAATTATATTCATAGATCACTAATTAAACGTAATGTTATAATGAATCCTACTTAAAATTACATAACATTAAATGTTTTCATTAATTTAGTATTAACTGTAATTAGTACTGTATTATTAAATCCGCTGTTGCTTTCATCTCTTCTCTATCTCGTTGTTTAATACATGCATATGTCTACTCCGGAACCAGCTCGTATTCAAGCACGCGCATGTGACTGGACAGTAGTAATATGGGGCGATATAGGGTCTATGGGAATTAGCATTAAAAAAAACCCTGGGCCTGTATAGGGTCTATGTAAATTTAACATGGACAAAAACCCTGGGCCTGTGTAGAGTCTAGGGGAATTAGCATTACAGACCTCCCTGGGTCTGTACAGGGTCTATGTAAATTTAACATGGACAAAAACCCCTGAAGCCTGTATAGGTTCTATGTAAAATTGAAACAGGGAGGGTCTCTATTTTTTTTTTTTATAAATAAAAATAAAAAAGGGGTAGGCAATGAAAGTCAAGGTCTTTTCGAGATATTGGAGTGGCCCTGAAAAGGGCCTTTGGGTTTCTTCTTCTTCTAACTCCTCCACTTCTTCAACCATCTTCTCACTTTTGCCACTATTCCTGTCTTCTTTTTCTCCTTTTCTGGCATCCAGTCAGGACGGCCTAGAGCTCTGAACTTTTCCTGAACTTTTATCCAATTCTGATTCAGCCTCTCAAACTCTGCCTCTTTCTTTTTGTTTTCCTCATCCTTTCTTTCTTTACTCCATGTCTCCTTTATCTTCTTTACTTCTTCCACCATAACTTTTCTGATTAATTCTTCAGCTTTCTTCAGTTTTTCCAGACCTCTTTTGACAACGGGCCAATCTAACCATTTCACCATTCCTTCCAAAAAACACCTTACTTCTACAACATTATCCAAGGCCTCTTTTAACATTCCAATTTTGACATATGGAGGATTAATAAACCCTCTCAACATCTTCACTTCTTCTTCTATTAACTCCTCTGTCTTCTCCCTGGCTACTTTTAGTTTGTTAGCAAAGTCCAGACTGTTTCTTATCCTCCATTCTCTTTCAGTTCTTTCCACTACATATTCACTGTCTATCATCCAGTAGTATGTTTCCTTTAAGTTGTTGAACAGGTCAGATACAGCTACCATTTTCTTTCCGTTATTCCGTAGAATGGTGTGAATGAAGAACGTTGTGGGTTCTTATAGTTAAAGCGCGGACGTGAAGGAAAACACCCCCCTAAGACCCGAATCTTATATTACCTAGATCATCACTTAAAACGCGCGGACGTGAAGGAAAACATCCCCTAAGACAAAACTTATATTACCTAGATCATGACCAAACAACGCGCGGACGTGAAGGAAAACATCCCCTACTTTTCACTTCTCATATTATCTACTATCCACATACGCGAAGCAGCAATAAACAAACCCAAAATCTACCATGCACACACGCAAAGCATTAAAATCAAATCCCAATAATCTACTATCCACACTAACCTATGCTAGCGCTTATAAACACACAATCATATACATAAACACATACACTCACACTAGCAAAAAAGAGTCAGTGTTTATATTCACACAACTCTACATACACACATTGGCAAATGGATTACTATATCTTTTCTAGAGTATTGGGTAGCTCTGAAAAGGGCTGTTTGTTTTGAACTCCAGGGCACCTGGTTAATGGTTGCACCTCCCCGGCCTGGCACCGCAAACGCATCTCCGACTCCAATCTCCTTTCACTCTTTTTGCTGGGAGTGCAGAGGCGGAATGAGTGGCTTCAGAATCCCAATCTTCTGTCTCTGGGATTCTGAAATTTCCTTGTTGTGTCTGTGGTACAGCCATTCCTCTCTCCTTTTCCTCCTCTTCTTTTTTTCTTCTCTCCTTCTCTTTCATCCTTCCTTCTTCCACTATAGCTTCTGTGGCCAGCTCATTCAGTATGAGCCTGGCATATTCCAGGTGCACATGAAGTTCTAACAGTTTCGCTAGCCTTCTGCTCATTCTCTACTGTTGATCAATCAACAAGGGTAGCTAGACTGCCGAGCGATTTTCAATTTATAGTTAAAGCGCGGACGTGAAGGAAAACGTCCCCCTAAGACCCAAAACTAATATTACCTAGATCATCACTTAAAACGCGCGGACGTGAAGGAAAACATCCCCTTAAGACAAAACTTATATTACCTAGATCATAACCAAACAACGCGCCGACCTAAAAGAAACACTTAGTCACTTTTTTATACTACCCATCACTGTTCTAAAACATGTTGACAAGCCACTTAAAGAAAATACTTATACACACACACACAAACACACTTTCTAAGCAAGAAAAACAATTCATGTGCTTATACACGCACTTCTATTTTTTAACTTATTATAGGCAATCGATTGTTATTTCTTTTCTAGAGATTGGGGTAGCCCTGAAAAGGGCTGTTTTTTGTGTGCGAAGTTGAAGCTAGGGCGATCTTTTATATTCTAAGAATGCGACGTCCTCTGACGATAGGCTTTCTGACGATAGGTCTGCTTCTTCGGAAAGAGAAGAAGAACTCTTTGGTGTCGATACGACAGTCGACAAAGCCTCTGTCAGGTTCAGGTTGCTGCTGCTGCTGTTGTTGTTGCTGTTGCTGCTCTCTCTGCTGTTTCTGAAGTCTGTACTTCTCTGTCCATTCTTCTTTCTCCCTGTTAATTTCTTCTCTGAAGACCTCTTCTATCAGGTCTTCAGTGACTTTTAACATTCTCACATTCTCTATCTCTTCTGGCTTCGGTATCAGACTGTGTCTGACCCTATGCAAATTCACGTAGGCTTCGTTTAGCTTAGCTAGTCAGGAGCACATCTTCGTAGGAGGATGAGTCGACAATGGATGGTTAGACTGGAGACTAACCCGGTTTTTAAAGTCAAAGCGCGGACGCGAAGGAAAACATCCCTACACGGTTTTCGAGTCGGAACGTTTAATGAGTGTCATGAGAGGGATAGAGAGAAGTCGAAGAGCATGAATCAAGATTCCTATAGCCAAACAAACCACAAAGGCATTTTTTTCTTCAAAACACAACATTTTTATTCAAAATCACTTAACACTAACAAACAACTATAACATTTGTAACAATAATCAAACATAACATCAAACATTTGTTCAAATCACAAACATTTTTTTTTCAACTAACACATTATTTTAGACAGGGCTGACAACGTTGTGAATGAAGTTGTGATTTCCACTGTTGGAAGTCATTAGGCCATTGATGGACACTACGTTTCCTAGCTTGAGACAAAAGATAAGCATAATGGTCACAAAACCATCGATCTACTTTCACATCGTTTCTAGAAGAAGAACGAGGATCAAAATGAGTCACTAAATGTTCTAAGGAATAGCCCAGGCTACGATGATGCAGAAAATACACACAATATTGTCCACACACCAAGGAATCTGTGCCTTGTAATTTCACATTATTGAATCGTGTGGTGTGAGCATTTCTTCTCATAAAGTCAATGATATCGTCTTCCAAAGATGGCAATCCATAGGAATCAAAATATTCCACACATCCTTCTTGAGGAAAGTAGACGGCTACCCAGTGGGTTCCTGGGAGATGACTGTCGTCCGTGTTGATCACATAAGCTTGATGGTCTTGAGGTTTGCGATGAGGGAGTTCATCTTTAGCACAGACGACAAGATTCCAAGAAGCCGTGTACGAACTGTGGTTCAAAAGATAATAAAGTTCCCAGGTATCCATTGATTTGTGTGTTTTTTTTTCTTTTTCTTCTTCACAGGTAATAATAAGTGATCAATTCGATCCTGACTTTTTGCTTGAAAATGTCTGACAAATAACCGTTTCTTCGCTTCGTCTCCCCACTCTGATTCAGTAGAGCTTCGATACGATGGATCTCTTGAGTGGTTAACGGTGGACAAGAATGTTCACGCAAGTCTTTATACCACTCATGCAACACGACTTCGTCCGAGATGAGACTCCAAGCTTCGTCCAGATATTCGTCCAATTTTTCTTCTTGACTCAGCGTCAGGCATTTATCGTGTTGAATTTGACTGGGATGATCGTTTTGACATCCATAGCAATCTTTCTTGATCAATTCCGTAATTTTTTCGACCAAGTGTTTGGCAAAACAGGAGACTAAATTGGCTTCTTGTTCTGGCCATCTTGACTTCATCATGATAAGTTCTTCCACAGTTTCCTCACATTCCATGTCTAAAGTTTCTCCACTAGGTAAAGAGGGATAACAGTCTTCCATGGTTTCTAATAATCTAGAATGACTTCTCTCAAACTGTTGATTTCTATGGTATTGTCAAACTCTGCATACAGGATGACGTTCACCGTTTCATCAGGGACTCGGTTTGCAAACTGAATTTCCACACGAATCTGACCGGATTTTATAGGGTGGAAATGTCCCTCGTCGCTGCCTTGGTCTGGAGTGAAATCAAAAGCCCACAAAGCATAGCCTCCTGCATAATCTTCGTACGTAATGCCATGACTGGTGTTGGTTCCTAACTGACCGGTGGCTTCGTACAGGGACAAGTACGACCTCAAGTAATTCATCTTCGTGGTACTAAAGTCAGGTTCGAAGGGTCGGGTACACAAGGTCTTGCCATCGCGACTGACTTCAATCTTGGACACACCAAAGTGTTGAAAGTAGAAAGGATTTTTAGTGATAGCTCCGTTGAAGGCTTCATTGCTCACGATACCAACGATTAAACGTTTGGGTAGCTGTCCTTGGAACAGATGATCTTCGATCATGGATCGTTGCCCCTTGGGAATGGTGAAGGTTTTCACTTCCACGCGTCGGATCGGATACTTGGCGGTCGTTCTGCTCAATGTGTGACTGATGTCGTTACTCACTTTAGGTAACACTTCCACAAGTCGTACGTAGAGTCTGGCTTCCTCGATGACAGTTTTGCAAGTGGCAGCAGTAGCAGCATTACTCATCAAATGGAAAGCGGTACTACTACGATTCAGTCTCAGGCGGACATTCACCCCGTTCAGCAAATACTTTTCTTGCAACCACATGTCCAAATGCAAACGATCCATCAGTTCTAAACTTTTGTTGAGTCCTATGATTCTGTTTCTTCGTTCTACAAATCCCTCATTGTGTGCTTTGCTTGTAGTAATTTCAAATTCTTCAAACTGACCTGCATCGTCAGCTTCCCATATCACACAGGCATTGAGATGAGTGTTCTTGGCGTCTATTCCGTACGTCAAGAGATTTTCCAGGTAGGCATGATAAGGGAAAGTATCCATGCTGCTACTGACTAGTTTGTTATTCAAGTAAAAGTCCACTCCACTGAACAAGGAATGCATGAAATTGTTGACGGGAGCTATTACCTCATCACCTTCTAGGGACATATTGTCCTCATCTACAACTTTGACTTTCAGGTACAGGTAACTGCTATTCAGATTGATGTAATCTTCGGGTTGTCCTTTGATTTCAAACTCGATGGGAGCTGAGGCTGTCAAAGAGGAGACGGGATGAAATTCCACCCATTTGGATTATTGCATCGTCATCATGGTGGGTGGCATGGCAAACAGATCCAGTTCCGACTTGGAACAGGCGCAAGACTCTCGGTGCATCATTTTTCTCTTTCTCAATAATCGAAAACGTCTAAGTCTCGAACGGTTCTTCTTTTCTTTGTCTTTCTAGCTTTAGAAGTATGAAGTCTGGTGAAAGGGTGTTTTCTTCGTCGTCTCTTTCTGCCTTGTCCTTGCTGTGGCTTCAGGGAAGTAGGAATGCCTGACTCGGTAGCGTGCAGGGCATTTATAGGTGTTTCTCGTCGACCCAAGAGGTCTTTACCCGTTTGCAACAAGACATTTTTGCCTGCCCTCAAAAAGGCTTCTTTGGGGTTTTGTTTGTCGATGATGACATTTTGGAGAAATTCTTTGCCTTGCATCAGTGCGGCATCTTTCAAGGCGTGCAATCCGCGTGTCACCATCGGTTTAAACACTGGGGCCACCGAACGAAAGGCTGATTTTAACGTATCTCCTAAACCGTGTCCTCGCTGTCGAGCAACCCCTTGGTACACTGGATACATGACTTACGAGTCGTGAGAGAACCGTTTTCGAAAATGGAGTTTCACCGTGACTTTTCCTTTGGTGAATGGAATATTTTGTCCCAGATCTCCTTTTATAGCAATGTTGACCGTGTCCAAATAAGACTTGCTGACAGGCAAATAATGAGGATGTACAAATTCGCGGTGAACGTGATAAGTGTTTCCACCTTCCTCGTCAGCGGCCGTGGCAGAATCCACTTTGAAAGGAATGACACGCAGTAACGGTACGGAGGTGTGTCCCACCACGTTGTACTCCACCACATCGGAGTACACAAAGATCAAATTCAGTCCTTGGTTCAGTTCTACCGGGGTACGAAAATACTTGGCAAAAGTATCGTTGTCGGAAATGACTACTAATTGGTTTTGTTCTTGTTCTGTTTTCTTCTTCATCTCCATGTCCCCACCCAACATGGCAAACAATTAAGGACAAAATAAAAAAGACATGATTTTACCCCCCTCAGGAAATTTTATTAGGAAGCGACGAGCTACTTTATGGTATTCCAGGGTGACACTTTTTTTTACACTCTCCAAAGCTTTTAAAAACACGGCATTAAACCTGGAAGCTATGGTGCTGACTAAATGTTGACCACTAAAATAATAGCCTGAAGGAATGGACAAGAGATAGGTGGTCCACTTTTGATTTGTTATGATAGGGGCTTTCTTGTCATATTTGCCATGGCTATCCAAGTACTGTTGCAATTGTTCGTCATAAACTTCCACCTCAAATTTGTTTTGATTGGGAAGGACATTGAGGACTTGGGTCGGGTGAATGATTTCTACCAAAGCCACTTCACAATGGGCTTCGTGATCTAATTGGATGGCCTGAGGTAATTTGTCCGTGTAACAGCACAACGTGTTCTTGGGAAACACCTACATGGAACTGTCACTGGGTAAGGTTAAGTAAAATTGGTTGTTAGTGTGACTCATAATTCCAGAGTTCTGTGGCTGTCGGAGGGGTTACTAGAAGTCAGAGGCGTGTCTCCGCCCAAAATAGTGTTGGTGTTGTTGTTGGAGTGGTGACTGGCGCTGACACTGGACACAAGGTTCCCGTTGTTCCCGTTCGAGGTGAATTTCAGGAAGGGATTGGGAAGCAGGTAACCGATGCAACTGCTCAATAAAATGGTCCACAATTGTTTGTCTCCTTGTTGCAAACTCAAATTGGCAATGGCTACCCCGATGACACAATACACCACGAAGATTTGGCAGAAAAAGACGATTTGCGTTTTAGGCACACGTTCTCCACACCACACCCACAAGGGTTGTTTTTGTAAATCTTGCAGAGAAGAACTGGGGGAAGGAGTGGTCGACGTAGCTGTGTCTGTGTGAAAGGGCATGATGGTCACTTCTTTGTATAGTCGATGACTTGCGAAGCGTCGATCCAAGAATCAAAACTGGGAGGATATCCTTTCCAACGTACTTTGACTTCTTTGACACGTCGTTTGCCCACTTTAAGGGTTCTGCGTTCGAGAATGCTTTCGATGTCGTACACGTCGTCTTCTTTTTTGGTGACACGTTGTAACTCGGGTAAGTAAAACGTTCCTTTGAGCACTTCTCCGTTCATGTCTTCCAATTTATAGACGGCAGGATGACGGCCATGCACTCGTCCAGTGACACGAAACAATTCGGTAGTCCAGTTAGGTAAGTAACCTTTGTCGAAGGTGCGTTTGGTTTTGCCAATGCGTACCCAATCTCCTACGTCCAACACTCCGCTTTTCTTGGGGACAGCCCTCGTCGGGGAAGTACCAAACAGGCAATCAGACACCAGCACTTCGTTCTCGGGAGTCACCTCTTGCGGGGCACGTCCGATGCTTCGATGGTAAGATTGGTTGTACGCTTGCACCAGGTGCGGTAAGATGTCGATATTCTTCAGAGTGTGATGACGCGTAAAATATTTCCACATGCGTAGTTTCAAAGTGCGTTGAAAACGTTCCACGATGCTGGCTTTGGTTTCGGGATTCTCGGTGGTAAAAAAATGAATGTCACGTTTCTTTAATTCTTTTTGGAAAGCTTGGTTCAGAAATTCGGTGCCTTTGTCCGTTTGCCATCGAAGAGGGTGACACCGCTTTGTTTGAACACTCGTTGCAGGGCTCGCACTAACTCACTGCTCCATTTGGAAGTCAAGGGTACGACCCAGGCAAATTTGGAAAAGACGTCGATGACACAAAACAAATATTTGTAGCCACGATTGTAGCTGGCCAAATGAGAGACATCGGCCAAATCGGTTTGCCATTCATGATCGATGCCTTCCACTCGGGTGCGACTTCTGGAAAACTTGCGTCGAATGGGTTTGTGTAAAGTGTAAGTAGCTTGTTCTTGTAACCATCGTCGCACTTGAGGTAAACGGAGACTTTTCAGTCGGGTTTTGGCAGCACGATACAATTTTTGAACTCCTGCGTAACCTGCAGGATGGGACGGATCGTAGTAAATGCTGGCTAACACGTTTTCCATTTTTTTTGTTTCTTAATAAGGCACCCACTCTTCGAGGATGCTACTTTGGGTGGGACGAAAGGGTGGTTTGGAAACGGATTTACGTGTCCGATGGGCTACGGGAGAAGAAGTCAAAGGTAGTGGTGGAGGTGGCAATGGAATGGCTTTGGTCTTCTTTTCTTTTTTCACTTCTGGTTTCCCTTCTTTCTTTTTCACTTCTGTCGAAGGAGGAGTGGACATCATCTTTTTAACCCAAGCTTTCATTTCTTCTCGTTGGGGTGTGGGGGACGGGGTCAACAAGGATGCTGCAATCTTACTTGATATGGGAGCTGCTGACAGTGTTTGAAACACTTCTCGTATCTCTTCTTCCTCAGGCCTTCGTGGGGTAGCATCTCTGGTAACCCCTGGGGATGGTAGTAGTGGTGGTGGTGGTAGTGATGATGGTGCTGGACTTTTCATCAAGGTCTTAAAATCTTTCAGAGTGGGAAGAGCTGTTTCGTCTAAAGCTTTTTGGTGAAAGAGTTGCAGTCGTTGCAAGAGTTGACCACACTTTTGCGATTTTTCTGTTTCGGACAAATCTTGGCGATCCATCAAGGACTGAAATTCGTGTTGTAACTGGGACATCTCAGTCAAATTGGGATAGGGAGGTAAATGCGGGGTGCGTTGTTCTTGCCAACGATGGTATTCCATCCATAGTTTGTAAGGCACTAAAGCTAGTTTTCGTCCTTCCATGGGATGTCAGAGGTCGATTCTGAGATCTTGGGACTTCAGAGGGTCTTTTTATCTTGCTCCCATCAGTCCTCCCAACATGGTTCCCAAGACTCCTTTCAGTAATGGGCCTAACAAGAGGGGTAAAATTCCTCCACGTTGGACCAACATCTTGTTTTTTTGTCCGATTCGGAATTTTCTTTTGAACCATTTGGCGAAGAACGTGACGATGTTTGCCTAAGCATTGTTTCTGGTGTTTGGACAAAGGGATCGTGCCTTTCAAGACGTTCAAACAACATTCGCACACGGTATCGATGACCTCTTTGGAGGCCGATTGAATGAGTTTTTTTCGTAGGGGTGGAGAAGCTTTGGACAGGACAGATAACATGTCCCCATGTTTGACTAAACGTGGAGGCAGTCCTTTCCTTTTCTTTCCTTGGGGTTGTTTAGAAGAGGGATGTTTTCTGGAGGGTGACATCTTCAGAGCACCAAAACACTGATACCCCTACTCGGTCACACACCTTTTTTATACTGGAACGCGTCGCCACTGGTTGTCTTTACGTCGTATTAACTTCAGGATAGGCATGACACGTCGTGCAGGGGTACGCAACGGACTAAATCGAGCCAGTTCTTGCTTGGACAAATCCAGTAAACTTTGTAACATGCCCGATCTTTCTTGAACTTTGATTTTGGGAGAAGGTACTTTGTGAGCAGCAGCCACTGTCACTAAATTGGAGGGTCGTGCCACTGGAGAAGTTCTTGGGGTCATCAACGGTGAAGTTCTTGGTGTGATCAACGTCTCCAAGTACTTTTCAGTTCTTGGTGTCATCAACGGAGAAGTGAATGAACCTGAGGCTAGTTTTTTGAGGACTTTTCTTTTTCTGGGGACTTTTTCTCTGCTTCTTTTTCTGGGGACTTTTCTTTTTCCGGGGTGGTGTCTGGTAAGAGGAGGGTCCTGCCATTGGAGAAGTTCTTGGAGACACAGGTCTCCTTGGGGACATGGTCTTGACACCGTGGCTCTTTTTCTTCTTCTTGGAGCTTCGTTTGACTCTTTTCTTGGGGAGAACTTTGGGGGCATTAGGATTCCATCTTAAGAGAGAGCGAATGATGATCCCTCCTAGAGTACCGCTCCCTCCAGGTTTCAAAATGATTTGTTTTTTGGTTTGAGTGTCGATGCGGAGATCGGCCAGTTGGGTCAAAGCGACTTTGTTTCGATCAAAAAAGCAGTTGGTTTGATGAGGAATCTGAATGATCCCTTGTAGTAATTGACGTGCTGTCACTGTGAACCATCGTAAGACTTCTTTGAGACTAGCTTCTAAGACACGAGCCCGTATTTGTGGATTTTTTTCTCGACTGATGCCATGCAAGGCACGAATCAATTTCACTGGAAGATGCGACTGAAGGGACGTCATGTTCAAACTGTGTGAGACAGACGAAAAGTGTCTGAGGTTTTTACAGATTTTTTGTAGGGGTTAAGTCGAGGACAGAGACGTGTACAGGACAGGCCCTCCGTCTTGGCACCAGTGGTGAAACAAGTGGGTACGAAATCGCAAATCATCGGGGGTTGTAGATTTCAAATCGACGAGTAAATAAGCGTGTGGAGTTTGAGTGGCATCGTCGTACGCCTGAGTCAGCCAAGGCGTTCCTAACTGTTTGGCTAAGACTTGCACTTGCGATTTATCTCGAGGGCTTTTAAACAAGACCACGTAATGTGCATTGAGACTGATGGTGCGATGGGCTTTACTTTGTTGAAACAAATTTTGGGTGATGTAAACGGCACTGGCATTACGATGATGCCCTTTGCGCGTGAACCAAAGTTTAATTTCTTCTTCGTCTTCTCCTAACATGTCGTCGAAAATGACCAAATGGGCTTAACGGGAGTCAGAGACGATTCCGTCGTCTTCTTTAGGAATGCCTTCCACAAACACGATGGAATCGCCTTGACTTTCTCGCAAGAGGCTGTACGCCGATTGCCACTCTTTGTAACAACACACGATGCGCTGAGGTGGTCGATCGATCAAATGATGTTTATGTTCGATCAAACGTTTGACAAATTCGGTTTTGCCTGAACCGCTAGGTCCAGCAATGAGCATGTTAAAGGAATGGCGAAGATACAAAGCCTCCCAACTGGCACGATCTAAGTGTTCGTCGATGACTTTGACAGTGGAGGAAGAGGGAGCAGAGACAGCAGAGGTAGCCATAGTGTCAGGAATGTCACTTGTGACACGAAAACGAACAAGACAAGAGTTTATATACTTTTTTCAGTACACGTTTATTGAATGTTTTAAACATGAGTACGAAAGACAAAAATACATAAAAGCCAAAGGCTTAAGTACAACGATAAAAGGCACATGAAAACCATTAGCGTGGAATAAAAACAAGTTTCTGTACAACATGTTTTGGGTAATGTTCTGACCAGTTCTATAGGGGGTAAGGTCACACAAGTGTCCTCCCGAAAGGGTCTTTCAGACATGTCCACGACAGTCCTGTCCTGGGTGACGGGTTCTTCTTCTTCTGGCACTGTCACTAACACTGTTTGAAAAGTGACTTTTTTCCTTGAACAGCTCTCGTGCATACTGAGCAACTTTTTGGGTCCAAGCCTCAAAAACCCCTTTTTTCCAGGCACGGACATCTGTCCAATGGAGGTGTAAGTTACAAGCTACACACACACCGTCATACACGTCTTCGGTAGCTAAAAGTTGACGAATCTTTTTTTCCCGTAGAGGTCGAGAAGTATCCAAATGAAAACGCAAGGCTTTGAGCAAAAGGAGTCTTTCGTGACCATTTAAGGACATTTGGGTGGTAAGTACTGTTCGTAAAGAGTCTACAAGGAATCGGCTGGTAAACGAAATCCCAGAAAACAAGTCACTAAAACACACACTATGCGTCGTCCCAAATTGATTGGATACAGTTCTTGTAATAATTGATGGTAATGATCCACGGTTTGAATATGGTCATTGAGTTCCTTCCACGGAATCTGTTCAATCACATGTGATAAAAGTCTTGGCATTGATTCCTGTTTTTATAGTCTCGTTGTTTCGGAAGCAATACACGTACTTGCTAGCCAGAGATCTTCGTTCTCCAGTTGGGAATCTAAATGCTCCAAACTGTAACCTACAGTTCAAACTTCGTTTAGAAGTTTCCTCTTCCGCTAAGCAGATTCCACGTAATAGACCTTTGTAATCCTTTAACTCGTCTTCCTCAATGCGTTGCACTAGGTGAATCTCGAAGTAACCAAAATGATGAACATTTCGATCATTCACTAACTCAAAGTGTTGAACAAGATCTGACCACTGAAACAATTTCTGACGAATCAGTTCTCTTATACCATTCAGGTACCAGTGGTTCAAACACCGGTGACGTAACGGATGCAAGTGTTCTTTACGTTTGACTTGTATTTTGACCAGCTCTCGGTAAATGCGTTCTCTCAACTCCACAGGCAAAGCACAAATGTTCTCTTGTAAAGTATCCATGAATAGGTCATACTAAATCCTCTTTCTGACACAAGAAATGTACCGTTTGCACAGACATGTTTTTAATTCAGTGTCGAATCTAAATCGTTTAATCACTAATTTACACATTACAATTCGTTCAGAAGTTTCCTCTTTCACTAACTTGACATTGTGTAAAAGATGTTGGTAATTCGTTAACTCTTCCTCTGGAATTCGATGCAGTAAGTTTACAATGTAGTAGATAGAATCATCAATAGCAAACCAATCCTTTTTAAAACTAGGGGATCGTTGATCAATGTCTGTCCAATGGAACACTTTCAACTGAATCAGTCCTTGTATAGCATTCAGGTACCAGTGGTTCAAACACCGGTGACGTAACGGATGCAATTGTTCTTTACGTTTCACTTGTATTTTCACCAGCTCTCGGTAAATGCGTTCTCTCAACTCCACAGGCAAAGCACAAATGTTCTCTTGTAAAGTATCCATTTAAATATATTGTCCTACCAAGGGTAAGTAATGACAACTGGGAGACCATCGAGCATGTTCCAGGTAGGCTGAATCTTGCGGTTCCCAGTAGTGAAGTGACACACCGCAACTGAAGCACTTGACTTTATCCCCTTCGCCCAAGTAGTAAAATCCGGCTCTGGCTAATTCTTCGGGGACCGGTCCTCCCAGATACTTAGGCCATTTTCCTTTGAACGATTGAAAACGATTTTCAAAGTTGCAGTATTCCGACAAACGCACAGGGAACGAATATTCGTCTTTCACAGGTTCGTTTCGATG
The DNA here is from genome assembly GCA_028554795.2 of Sinohyriopsis cumingii. Classification (NCBI taxonomy): domain Eukaryota; kingdom Metazoa; phylum Mollusca; class Bivalvia; order Unionida; family Unionidae; genus Sinohyriopsis; species Sinohyriopsis cumingii. The sequence goes on along the minus strand of JAPYKE020000060.1, from coordinate 908,877 downwards.
AGGGTTGGGTGACATGGACAGGAGTTTGCTCAGGGCTTGATGACATCCGTAGGGAGGTAGACGTGAAGGTGGACATCCACTTTTAAAACGAAACCCAGTAAAGTGTCCAAGAGGACGAGCGGCATCGCCTTCGCATCCCTCAGGTTTGACACGCACAGCATCACTTTCCATGATAGGGGTAGTGAGAACAAAGTTCCCATGATGCTTTACGGTATCGCTAAGGTCACAACGTACAGCATCGTTCCCATCGCAAGGCTCACAATCGCATTCTACTTCAGAGTCCCCAAACTTGAATTGTGCCTGTCTGAACATGTGTTGTGTTTCTCTGAAAGTATTCATCTTGTTCGCTTGGTCTTGGTAGTCACAATGAACTATCGATCTTGACCATAGCCCCTTTTTATACTAGTCGCAATGCAGTCTCAAGCTTGTACATCGTTCCTTTTTTATGTCTAGTTTTGGAAGGTACCGTCTCTAAGGTACCGTCATAATTGTACCGTAGTGTAATGGGTGGAAAGGCCATAGAAAGGTAAGGGCAGTGCGGAGACCATCGAGTATGTTCCAGAATAGCTGAATCTTTATAGATACATAGATCCATTCGTAACTTCAGGCCACAACTGAAACACTGTACTTCGTATCCCAATCCAGTCTCAGGTCCCAAGTAGACAAATCCTGTTCTAGCTAAAACATGCGAAGTAGGTAATCCTTTCCTATCCGTAGGCCATTTTTCAAACGTGTCCAATCGACGGGCACAATCACAATAGTCAGGCAAGAAAACCGGAAAATGGTAGAGTTTGAACTTGGAGTTCTCACTGGATTTCTCACTCGATTCTTGCTGTGGCGAAGTCATCCTTCTGGTGGGTGGATATCCTCTTACAACCAATGTTTTATACCGACATGTCCATACGGCAATGTCAGTTGGTTGGGAAACCGCACTCGCTTCTGGTACACGATTTGATAGACTTTTTCTAAGGGTCGACTGACGATGTGGTGGGTGGGTAAACGTACAATTTTGTTGGGTGATAGGTGGTCACTTTAAAGTGTTCATCTTCTCTAGACTGCAAGGCTTCTTTCAATACGTCAAAGTTCACCACTCGACTGGTACGATAATTCAGAGTCAATCCTTTCACTTTACACTTCGTGTGCACTTCTCCTTGTTTGTCCCGGTATTCGTAGCGTAATGTTTTGGACCGCCACTGACGAAACTTAGAATCTTATCGTTGGGGTGCTCGTCTGTCCAGGCTCCTAAACGGTCTCCTTCGATGTCAGGGTGCTGTTGAGTCGGGTGATCGATGTAAATGCAACTGTCCGTGTCAAAGTACAGGACACGTTCCCCTAACAATTCTAAAGCTTCGTACAATTTTAAGCGAGCATGAGCTGTCACGTAAGCCGCAATGATGACATTTCCAAAGAGGTCGTCTTGTACAAAGTCCAGATCTTCTTCGTAATTGACCAAGATCAAATTCTCGCGAACGACGTCCACGTGTTTCATGAATTTGGTTTTGTCGTGAATCATCTGGAAATAGCGGGAAGGTTCGGTCAAATATTCCGTCTTGGGTAAACACGGTCGTTGTGCCATTTTACCCCACAAGCAATTTAACATCACTTTGGCAAACGATCGCCTGCCTTCGTTTTTCTCGATGTGATCTAAAGTAATGCCTTCTTGTGCCCAGTATTTCTCTTTGAATGTCTTTTGGTCTTCGGGAGTGTGACACCAGGACGGATAGCCACTGGCTTCTTGCTTCAGTTTCAAAAAGGCATCCACGTAGTCGGCGAAAATGCCTTTCTGCGTGGGGTAACCGTTGTGGTATTGTTGTGTCTTGGGAAAGTGGCAAATTTCGTACACTTCTAACAGTTGGTATCCCATGTCCAGAGCTTTGAACAATTCTACGCTGACCCACGTCCCCGTCAAGGCCCGTTCTTCCTGGGTGTGATGACAAGGTTGATCTTGGTTGCACGTTTCGGCACAAGTACGGCACAAAGGAAACATCAGTTTGCCTTGCAATGGAGAGGTAACACGGGATGGTACAAGTCCGTGGGAGGCAAAACTTTGCACTTGATCAAGCCTTCGTATTGTCGAATGTTTTTCAGGTCGATGTGTTCGGTGAACAATTGCGGGTGTCCTGCAGGAAAGTGACAATATTTGCACACGTAGGGATACAGCGAACACACGTCCAAGTATTTGATTTCTTCTCCTTTCTCTTCGTCCGCTTGGTACAGCAAACAGGTGGCATTGGTCCTTCCTCCGTACAAACTATCCCTAGGGTTCAGGAGGTCCATGAACTAGTAACTTTCCACGAGGCGTTTAAACTCGGAATCGTTTTTCACACGGTGATCGTATTCGTGTTCCCACATTTCCACCACTTGGTATCCTTCCTGTTCTAACTTTAGGCGTCGCTGACAAGTGGCCTGGTACAAGTCTTCCATGGTTCGTTGTAAAAACTGATTTTTAGTGCCACGGTCAGGGTAACAGACGGGACATCCGTGAAATAAGCAACCGTTAAACTCGTACACGATCTTGGGGTTTTCTAAGTCCCAGCCATCGACCGAATGCGTTCCGATGGTCTTTTCGCACCCCTCCGTTGCGGGCATGCTGAATCAATTTGTCTTCCTTGTCGCACAAGTAATGTAACCATCGTAGGGCTTTGACCGAGTATTGACGTTTGACATAGTTGGTCGTTTGAGGACTGATGACAGCCACGGTGTTTTCAGGCATGAATCGTTGCCGGTACACTAAGGAACACGCTTTGGCAATGGTGCAAGCTTCTTTCAAAGGATCGACCCCTCCGTGTTCCATGAACAGTTCTCGAAATTTTCCACAGCATCGCCGTAAAATGTCCACGTCGGAACGACAATACTTTAGCATTTCTTCCTGAAAGTCGAAAGGGTCGGAGGCATGGACCTGGTACCAAGCGTAGAAAGCTTCTCGTTGTTCGGTACGCATGTTGTCGGGGTCGTAATAGTGAGCCTCAGGCAAATGGGGTAGAACGGCATGTTGATTGGCTTCGGTATTGAAAAAGTGTGGAAAATACCCTTTAGCTATTTCTGTCATTCCAAACGTTTTAGGCATTCGACTCAAAGGCATGGCCAAATAGCTCATGGAATCTTTAAACTGTACTTGTCCCACTTGCATGGAAATGATTTTGGCTCCGTTCAAAATCACTTTAGGACGTTCGGTGCCTTGTTCCGTATAGTATCTGAGAAGAAACTGTCCATCGTATCCGGAGAAATTGTGAGCCATCACCGTGGCATGACGATGACAATCTCCGTAACGTTCGATGTCCTCTTGGCTCCACGCCTTGTCGATGGGGTCTAAGACCCATTTGGCAAAATCGGCTAGCGGGTTCGGTCCCCGAAAGATTTTTTCACGCCCTCCAGGAATCTTGCTGCAGTGAGGGCAATGACTGAAGATAGGTTCTTGAATGCACTTCTCGCACGCTCGATGAGCCACGCAGAAATTAGGAATGTGAATGCCGGTCTCTTGCATGCATTCGGAATCGAAAAAGATGAAATTGCCTTTCTTCTTGTGTCCATCCTCTTTCTCTGGTTGGGGTTGGTATTTTTGCACGTAGCATTCGTGTTCCAAGTCCACGATGTGGTGACAAATGTGACATTTTTTCTTTCCTCGACATACGTGAAACTTGGCACTATTGGTAAGTATGCCTTGTCCACACGCGGGGCACAATCTCAGCAGTTGACAAGCGCATTTCTTCTGTGAAACTTGTTTTTCAAATGTTGTTGGTAACAGGTAGGACTGACAAATGTGCGCAGACAAGCAGGACAATGCACTCGTTCTTGTCCTTCGTTCAGACAGGGTGGAGAGGCCAAACATCCTGAGCATTTCGATCCACAATGTTTGTGTTGCTCTCGATTGTTATAACCATAGTCACATTTCTCACAGTAATAACTGAATCCCAGGAATGCGGTGATACTGGTAATGGTATCGAAATGATCATCGTGATGATAGAGGTGAATGTATTTTCCATCTTTAAAGTCTTGGCCTCGAAACAACAGAGACCCACGCACTTCTTGAGGGTGCACTTTCAAGGTGTAGCGTGGAGCTAGGATATCTTGCAATGTTTGCATCTCAGGAATGCCACAGGGTGTGTCTGTGGACAGGTCAGCTTGTTGTAACAGGAGTTCTGCTTCACTTCGTTGTTTGGCTCGGTCTGATTGTCGAATGTTCTCCCAGTCTCTTTTCCATTCTACCGTGTCGTTCTTGTTGGCATAGGTTCGTCCCACCACAATAGCCCTGGCTAAACACATCTGATCTTGAGAATTGTGAATTTGGACGAGGCTACGCTTGATGCTGCGAAGGTCGTTCACCAATAACATCTTTTTGCGTTGTCCGGTCCCTTGAGGAGGAGAGACGTGGGTCATAAACAGTGTGGCTTTTCCGTCGGTGATGTCAAACTGGTCATTGGATTGTTGTACGTGTTGAATTTTGTCCATGACTTTGGAAGAGGTCAATTCTGCAGGGCTGCTAAACTCGATCCAAACAGGGGATTTCAAGCCGTCATGTTGTATGGAAAGTCTCAAGCGATCGTCTTCTTTGGCTTGACATTGTCGCTTGAGTGTGGTGAGCAAAGAATCCCACATCTCGGTGATGAACCCTTCTGCTTTCTCTAACGGTACGTCGGACTTGAAATTTTTAAACTTCACCCTGTACGTGTAAGCCGTGGTTCTAAATTTTCTAGAGGAGCGCTTTTGTGTCTCTCGAATGGAATAGTACTTTTCAGGGTTGACTAAGGGTGGTGAACTTTGTTTAGTGGAAGACTCTCTGGGCTTGAATTCTGGTTAACTCATGTCCTCTTCAAAATCACTGGCATGAATTTGTGCCAAGACTTCAGCCCTGGTACGAGGAGATATATCACGTTTCTGCCTCTTACTTTCTTCTTCTTTCTTCTCAAATGAATTGGATCGTTTCATCTTGATAGCAAAAAGTCAAATGACTAAAGTTTAAACACCATGGACTAATTTATAGTCATAGCAGACCAGTGTATATAAAGGGTATGTGTCTTGTCCTTTCACTATTCATTTCACTCTCAAACCGAGCACAACGATGGAAGAGACTACACAAATCGAACGTTTCATCAGAGCGTTGCGAGGGATCATTAGAAAATTTTCTTCAGACCAGTCGTCGGACTACTCTCCTTCCTTTCGAGATAAAAGTCAAGATACTTGCTATATCTGTCAGAAGAAAGGGCATTGGTCTTCAGAGTGTCCAGACCGTCAAAAAAGCAAAAAAGGGGTTAGAAAAGACACAAGTCAAGATACCTGTTATTATTGTCAAGAAAAAGGACATTGGTCTCCAGATTGCCCTAAGAAACAAGAGGAGTCAGAAGAAGAGAGGGATTCTGAAGAGGAAGAAGAAGAGGAAGAAAGCAGACAGGTGAAGAAAAAGAAACAGGAGATGAAAAGAAGAAGGGAAGAAAGTGAGGAGGAAGAGGAGGAAAAGACTGTGAAGGTGAAGAAATTCAAAAAACAAAGAGAGTGAACAATGAGACAGAAGAAGTATATGAACTTTTTAAAGTGTTATGTTGTGAATTGTGAATTGGATTGTAAATATTTATAAAAGAATAAATTAGATATAAAGGTAAGTGTCTGGGTTTTGATTTTAAAATAAGAAGCTATACTCACGCACTCATACACAAACACGTACTATAGGGGTAAAATGGTCTTTTTGAGTTATTGGCAATTGAAAGTCTATCTCTTTTCGAGAGACATGGGTGACCCTGAAAAGGGCCTTTGGGGGTAGGGGTGAGATTAAACAATTAACTTTAACTGTCTTAAGCCTTTGCCACAGCCAAGGCCTACTTCTGGACTGCGTACTGTTGATGATGATGATGATGATTGGGTTGAAATCACTAAGGGTGGTACGGTAGGCTTAGTCACAGGATTGGAGTGTTTAGCTCGGGAAGGTCGTATTCTCTTCGGTCGTAATAAAGAAGTCTGATACATTTGTTTCAGACTTCTTAACTCCTCTAAAATGTCTAACAGTACCGTGACCGTTTGACTTTCACACCCTTGTTTCTTTGCTGCTGCTTCTTCTTGTTGTTTTTTTTTCTTACCTCTTCTTCTTGCTGCTGTTGCTGTAGGAGAAAAGCTTGTTCCGCTTCCTTTTGCTGTTGTATAAATTTCTCCAATTCTTCTTTCTGTCTCTGTCTAAAATTCTCCACGTGCGGTAATGAAGGAGAAGGTGACGAAGGTTCCGGAACAAATTCTTGCGAGGTAAGAAAATCCACAAAATCCCAATTCACCTCTTCTGAAAGTAAGTCCGGGTTCCCTTGGGTAGTCTCCACGGTTGGTGCACCCCAATTTATCGTTTTCTGAGTTTCCGTCATGTTGAAAAACTGTCGCATGAATTGACTGCGCACAGGTGCTAGCGAATCTATATAGACCACGTGACGTCACAGACTGCTCTCTTATGATTGGATGTGGGCTGACTGAATTTTGTAACGCGTGTTTGGATTGGTCAACGAACTCAATCCGTTTCAATCCTTCCTCTCCCTATAAATAAGTGCAGTTCACTGCATTCCTTCACCTGTTCTCGGCGCTTCAACATGTGGACCGACTTGCAATCTTCCACGCTTGTATCATCCAAGATGTTCCGGACGGACATACCAATGTATGTCCGATCCAAGTGGACAGTTGTCCATAGGACAGACACCAGCCTATGGATACGTAGGATCTATGTGGAGAGGCAAGGATGCCTCAAAACAGTTTTAGTCTATGGTCCTACAGTTAGGCGAAGCCTAAGGACAAGAAGAAGTCACAGATGCCCTTTATGTTAATATACCTTAATATTAACATAAACCCAAAAGCCCTTTTCAGGGCCACTCCTATATCTCGAAAAGATCTTGACTTTCATTGCCTACCCCATTTTTTTTTTTTTTAAATAGAGACATTCCCTGTTTCAATTTTACATAGACCCTATACAGGCTTCAGGGGTTTTTGTCAATGTTAAATTTACATAGACCCTATACAGACCCAGGGTGGTTAATGTTAAATTTACATAGACCCTATACAGGCCCAGGGAGGTCTGTAATGCTAATTCCCCTAGACCCTATACAGGCCCAGGGTTTCTGTCCATGTTAAATTTACATAGACCCTATACATGCCCAGGGGTGTTTTTAATGCTAATTCCCATAGACCCTATATCGCCCCATATTACTACTCTGGACTGATTATGGTGTAGTATATATATATATGTCTTAAACTCTTCATGTTTTGCATTTCGCTCAGTTTCAGAGTCAATCTTCCATGTGAATGACTCTTGACTGTAATAAAATGCCACCATTTTTAAGGTCAGCAAGACCTATTTTTTCACACTTCGATGCCTTTAATAACTTTGGTGTTAACGTTTCTTTGATATGCATTGTTAACTACAGGATCATATATCTTCATGTGTAGATGCGTCAGCATGTCAATACAACACTCACTCATCAAACGTTCATCTCAGCTATCAATATTTAATGTTTCTTTGACTTTCAAAATGTGTGTGAAAAATAATTCATGTTTTTTTTCCCCCACCCTCTACCATATTGCAAGGAATGTGACTAGCCCTATACACTCAAGCAAGTTTGGTGAACTCGTATGACGTTATTGAAGTGGTATTGTTTAAGGTATTTTATATCCACAAACTGAGTTTGATCAGACAAAAGAAATCCATTCCACGTCATTTTAAATTACACGAATAAGTGTCGTGCGCACGGTCAAGAAATTTACTCAAGAACAAAAGTTAATCTGCAAAACCCATTTTAATTTCAGTCACAATAATCTTGACCTTTGCCCTTTTCACCACCAAATAACAGGCAATTTCAATAACTTAAGTTTGATCAAGGTACATGATCTACAAGAGGGGTCTCAAACTCAAACCACCTTGACAGCCGCATGAAGGCATTTTCGATGCCCCAAGGGCCGCACCACTTTTGTTATCTCTCATGACACCTTGTGACGCCAATCAGTTTCGGCTTGGAGAGTCGCATGCGTCCCGCGGGCCGCATATTTGAGATCCTGGTCAAGAACTAACTTATTATGCAACAACCAATTATCTTGATTCACTCACAGTGACCTGGATTTTTCACCTTTTAACCCTAACATTAATAGGCTTCTTTCTTACCCAATAGGCTGGACATAGGTATTTGGCGGAGAATGGAAACTTTTGTACAGAAACCATTATTCATCCTTTTGTCACAGTGCCTAAGGTCGTTCACCTCTTGACCATAAAACTGATAGGATTCTTCATTACCCAAAGTGTAAGCCACACTGTTTGGTCCAAGTATATCATGCAGAACTGATGTCTCTGTGCGGAAACTATCTGTCTTGTTTAAGTTGCAGTGACCTTGATATTAACCTTCTGATCCTGAAATTGTTGACTTTTTTCTTACCCCAAATGCAAATCGTCGAAGAAATTTCGTAGCTATAGTTTTTGGTGAACTAGAATTATGGTGCAGAAAATACATTCGGAACAGACAAACGGATGGACATCATTACGCAATGCGATTTGCTTGTGGAGTCAAATACCTGCATTTTGCAGGGGGGTGTGGGTGTCTCGAAAATCTCAGTATGGTTATATATTCAGGAGAAACAGCTGTTTGGAGATTTATCACACTTTAGAAGATCACATTAGTATAAGTTTTATTTAGAATCAACTTAATATTATTCAAAATGTTTTAGTGAAAACCAGATGTCCATATGTCTATACCTTGAGGTGGAGTGGTGAAAACAATATTTATTATAAGTGACAATGATAGTGGAGACTGATTAACAGCACTTTCATTACGATTAACTACATATTATAGCAAGTGCTTAAGTGAAAATTCTATGTACATATGCCCATCTAATATGTGAAGATGGCTACCATGACAGCAGTATTAGAGGTCGGAAGAACACCATTTTCATTTAGGGCCAACAATCATCATACAAAGTCATTTATTGAAAACCCCATGTCACCCAGATTTTCTGTTCAATAATAACAAGATGTTTTCGATGGACAAATGGCAACCATGTTGGAGGTCTGATCAGCACCATTTTCATGAAGGACCAACTAAATATCAAAGGAAATCATTTAATGAAAAGTCCATGAAGATGTCTATTAATAATATATCCACAACCCGATTTGGTAAAAATCCATTCATACATTTCTGTATCATCAAGGTCACAAATCTGTGCAGCTACAATCCTCTAATAAAACCGTTGACCCTAAGATCAATGCTGATTATTGGAAGTGCTTGCTAAGCCGGTAGCATCAGTCGATAAGGACTGTACAGAAATTACCGAGTAATCTTGTTACGAATTTAATGATATTTTATTTTCATTTTTCATGATAATGTAATAAAAAAAGTTTTATTTTTATTTTTACAAAACAGTTACATTTTGTAACAAATTAATTTTAAATGTACAAAATATAATAATATTTATGATCATTTAATCAAATGTTCGACACGTGTCACGTTATGCAACGTCTTGGCCAAATGGGATATTGTGAAAGATATTCGGGCCAAGTTGTAACTTTGGAAATCTTTCGGATTTAGAAAAATAGGAGTCCTTTTTAGTTATTTACTAGTGTATGTTAATGTGTTTAGTACATGTATTCCTTTGTAACACTGCGAGTCATCTTAAGATTTTAAGGATAGCACTTGAATCTGTTTGAATTTTACGCAATTTCTTAAGTCCACGGACTATTTTCTCGCTTTTTAAAGTGTGTTTTATGTTCACTGGATGTTTACTGGCTCGTCTGAGCTGGCATCCCACTCAACGTTTCCCTGTCTGTTATATCAATATTGTCGTTAGTAAATTGTGGGCTTTAGGGTCAACACTCCTCATATATATCAACCAGCTCTCCAAAGTTAGCACAATTACTTTCACAGGGTGTCAACTTATGTGCAAGTTTAATCATCCCACTTAAGTTACAGCTTTAGCTGAAAACTTATACAATTATTAACATACACATAGCAAATTCATCCACTATTAGGTAATTTCGGAGAGGGGGTTGTAATTTTCTTTTGAGCTATTTTATTTTCGTTTATCTCAACAAATAATGTTTTTTCAAAGATTATAATGGAAACAATATGCTGTTATTTTGCTATATCTCGGCGCAAAAGATTTTTTCCAGTTATTGACAGACGGAATTTTAGGAAACTGTCTGGCTTCTGCCCCAGAAAATTAAATTTTTGGTCGCTAATCAAATTGTGGCATACCATGGTACGTATCGCGGTATGTACTAAACTACGGCGGAATACCGTGGTACAAAATTTCTCGTAATCATTCACGCAAGAGGGGTGGTGATTACCAAACTTTCAAGATAGCCACTATGGAGCCATGCTGCTGGTCACATGAACACCACTTTGGTTCAGAACCAGCTAAATATTGCTCTGATATTGTTATAACAAATAAAGTGGATGGAGGGTTTAAAGGTAAGTCAGCACAACAAGGGCTGTATGGTGCCAACTAAAAGTAACGCGCAACAGATGTAAATGTAAACAATTGCAAGCAATGGAAAATATTTAGATATGACAATCCATTCAAGAGAAAGAAGCAATATAGAGATTTTCAGGATGGCTATCAAGGCAGATATTTCGGGAGTTAGCTCAGCATCAATTTCATACAGGAATAACTATATATTGCCAATACAGAATTTTTTCAGCGTTGGAATGGACATCGGTTTTGAAGAAGTAGTTGCAATTAGACTTTTAAAATTTAGGGAGGTCATATTGGCTTCTTTTTTTATTTAGGACAGTAATTACATATAAGTAGAAGATTTTTTTACTGAAAACCACATGTCAATACAACCATCCCCTCAAGAGGAATAGTGACAATACGATTTGATGGCCACCACTGATATGGGCGATTTTTAAATTAGGACCAATTAGATACCATAATAAGTCTAGTGAAAATGAGCAGTGCATTGACTGTGATACATGAAATGCCATCAAAGAGAGAAGCATAAGTGTACCATGGTTTATCACTCAGTGAATGAAATGTGCCAGGTCTTTGCTTCCCCAACATACAAAAAGTCACGTGGCAGCTCTTTTTTCATCTCCTTATTTTACAGCTTTGTACAACTTCTCGATGTTTGGAAACCAAATTTTGTCACTATTCTTGTCCTCATGAAAACTTAGCAAAGTGATTAAATCTCTCCTATTGCTAGATTTGTCTTCTTTTACTTTTCCCACCAGAACAAGCTATGCTAACAATTATGCTACCAGAATTATTCTCCACCACGTCTAACAGAATTCTTGCATTTGTGTAAGTCATGTTCTTTTTCTGTTTGTTGGACCTCTCCGGTGGCCTAATTGGTTAGGGCGTCCACCTCGGATGCGGGTTCGAACCCTGGCCGACTCATGCCAAAGACATAAAAATGGTACCAGCAGCTGCCTCATTTGGAGCTCGACATTAAGATGTTAGTGTTGGGACTGGTCGGCCTGGTGTCAGGATAATGTGAACGGGTGGGACATGATGCCACATGTCTGCGGCATGATGACTCAGTGCTTGACATCACTTTAAAATGCCACATTGCAGACATCGTAGCGATATGACAACAATTGTTAAAGCTACTTTAAAAATCACACACACACACACACACACACACACACACACACACACACACACACACTGTTCTGTCAGTTGTAGCTCTTGAAGAGTTCGTATTTCCACATGAGTCTGACGTTTTATCAATAAAGTACGACGAAATCTCTGACAACACGAAATCACCTTATCGGTACTATAAATTAACACAAGGAGTACAAGCGTGACCCCAAACATCTTCTCGATTAGACTTTTCTCACGCGTCCTTTATCGTTTTAGAATCGCAAGAAGCCTGAAACGGTCACAGAGATCATACAGGACTCCATCAGGCAGAAGTAGCCAATTTCACCTGATTCTACCCTGCAGTAAATAAACGTTAGGGTCTAATACTCGTACCGATCAGGGCGCAGAGTCTGTGCTACCTTTTAATACTACCGGGCCCAGCATCCGTCTTGGCTTTAGATATTTCTTTTCAGGAAATTTATACAAAATTATCATATGATACAATATGAAAAAAGGCAAGTTTAACATTTTGATTTTGTGAAATTACTTTCAAAGTGTTTTTCATCCCGTGGCAGAATCGGCTACTTCCGCCTGACGGAGTCCTGTAGAACAACTTTGTGACCGTTATGGTGAAAATAAAGGTTAATTCCCGGATTAGATTTATGCGATGGTCGTCCGAGAGTTATGCATTAGTACGTTACTGTCTTTTGAATTGATATGTGTAGCTTTTTCAGTCTTCTTGCGATTCAGAAGCGATAAAAGACGCGTGAGAAAAGTCGATTCGAGCGGATGTTTGGGGTCACGCTTGCATCCCTTGTGTTAATTTATAGTACCGATAAGGTGATTTCGTGTTGTCTGAGATTTCGTCGTACTTTATTGATAAAACGTTAGACTCAGACTCCTGTGGTAATTCATTGGCACAAGGGCGGAGGAACTCAGAATTTTCATATGCAAATCAACGCACTACGTCATCTTCGAAGCATTTAACGTTTAGTGTTGGGCTGCGGACAAGGTAGGGACGACAGGGATAAAATTCCGGGGTCCCACAACAGCCAAGGGTGCCAAAGCCGAAGAGAAGAATTTTTTTTTCTTTTTTGGTTTAATTTATTAAAGGCACATACATCAAACACTCTGGAACAGAATAATATAACTCCGATGTCGAATACATTTATAGTATTGAAACTACTTTATGATCCACTAGCACTCTACTATTCCAATTCACTCCTCCTTCATTATCTAGGTAGCCACCTTTTCCAAACTATATCCTCCTTCTCCTTTTTCGCTTCTTTTCGTTCATAAATCTTTTTTTTTATAACAACAGACGTAGAAAGAGATGAAACGTTGACACGAAAAAATTGAAGACTAAAGTAAACAATGTTGCTTCAGTTCTATTTATAGAAATAACGCTAACCAGAATGTGTGTGTGTGTGTGTGTGTGTGTGTGTGTGTGTGATTTGGATTTTTAACGTAGCTTTAACAATTTTTCAGTCGTATCGCTACGATGTCTGCAGTGTGGCAGTTTATAGTGATGTCTAGCACTGGGACATCATGCCGCAGTCATGTAGCATGATGTCCACACCCACTCACATTATCCTGACACCAGGCCGACCAGTCTTAACACTAACCTCTTAATGCTGAGTGCCGAGCGACGCAGCTGTTAGTACCATTTTTGTAAGTCTTTGGTATGACTCGGCCGGGGATCGAACCCACGACCTCCCGCATCCGAGGCGGACGCTCTAACCACTAGGCCACCGGAGCGGTATACAGGTCAGAATATATTACTGCATTAAAAAATACTGGAATATTTAGCTTTTTTCCTATGATAGTAGAAAATACATATATCATTTAAAACCTAATGGAGAAAAAAAAAAATGGGCATCGTGTTTCCGGAATTTATTAAACTGTCGTGGTATGTAAAGAGTGCGGATAAAACAAGCTATTGCGACCATAAAGGTTTTCTCTTCTTCGATCAAAGAACGGATAACTGAACAGTTTATCCAAAATCACCAATCTAGACTCAGATAATCTTCAAAAGCTAGGTCATTACGTCTGGCCTATAAGGATTATTTGGATATAGTAACATTGAAACAAAACTTAGAAAATCCCGTTAAAAATAGGGATGTTTGCCCATACTTTACATATTGATATGGGGACATAGAAGAAACCATAATTTATCGTGCTTGATTAAAGGACTTGAATTTTTTTCACTTTTGCAATGTGATGGAAGAGTTTGTTGAAATTTGTGAAAATAATAAATTCCACGAAAGAAACAGAGGTTAGAAATCGGGGAAATTATATTCATAGATCATTAATTGAATGTAATGTTATAATGAATGCTACTTAAAATTACATAAAATTTAATGGTTTCATTAATTCGTTATTAACTGTAATTAGTATTTTGTTCTTAAATACCCCGTTACTTTTATCTCATCTTCATTGTGTTGTTTTAGTACATGCATGTCATTCCTTTTTATTACAGCACGCGCATGTGATTGAACTGATTATGATGTATTTTACATATTAATGTGTTGCATATTTATTTTGTATCGTACTCCATGTATATATGCAGGCATGTATGTATATGTGCGTGTGTCTGTCTAGAAATGTGTATATGTATTTCAATATGCATGTGAGTCTTTCTATCTATCTATCTATCTATCTGTCTGTCTGTCTGTCTGTCTATCTATCTATCTATGTGTTTGTGTCTGTGTCTGCATATTTATGGTTACAAGTATATAAATATATAATATGCAAGTGTATTCGTGCATACATACATACATACATACATACATACATACATACATACATACATACATACATGCATACATACATACTGGGGCCCCGAGTGGGCGAGTGGTCTAAAGCGCTCTCCGTTACGGATCACTGCCATCTCACCTCTGTCTACGTGGGTTCGAGTCTCGGATTCGGGCAATGTGGGTATGTGAGAAAGCTTGCCAGTAGCTTCTCGAGGGTCGGTGGTTCTTTCCGGGGATTTCCCGGGTTCTTCCTCCACCATCAATACTGGCCGCCATGTATAGCCTATCGTGTGCTAAAAAATGGCGTTAAACCCTACAACAACAACAACAACATACATACATACTTAAGTACATATAATTGGTATTGAGTGTTTGTACATGTGATATCAAACCTGCCACCATCAATTTCTGTAACAAACTGAAATGTATATCTACATACTTGCTGATGACCATTCGGCTAAATACAAATAAAGATCATTCATTACGTTGAGAGGGCAGTGATACCTATATTTTCACATTTTTAATGACTTTGGTTAACCTCTGGTATTAAAGTTATTTCCTATGCGCTATTGACAACAGTCATACATCTTCATGTGTATATGTGTCAATACAACACTCATTCATCAAACGTTCACCTCTGCTACCTCTATTTCATGCTTCATTGACTTTCAAAATATGTGTGAAATATTGTTTATGCTTAATGAAAAAGGTTAGTATGTAATATTGGACAGTAATTATCAAAACCAGAATTTAAATATATTCCGAGATGGATCCCTAATACTTGCCAGTCGGGACAGTCACAAGTAGCTAGCATTTCCCCATCCTTTCACATATTGCAAAGAATGTGACTAGCCCTAAATATTCAGCCATGTGTGCATGACACATTCTGTTAGCATTTAAATATCCACAACGAAAACATTTGCAAGCCTAATTTTAGAATCCTTCTAACATAAGAGTTCCTAGAAGGAGGTAATGCTCTAAACATAACTCGGTTTCTTTTTATATTCTTTTGAAATTTTTAAGTATTGACACTATCAGTATTATTGTTGAGAAACGTCACCATACCAAATTTGGCCATGAAAACTTTGTCTTACATGGTAGAATTAACATGCTCACAAGATACCTAAGTGTAGTACAAAAATATATGCTAATGTCTTTGACCTTGAACCTGCTATCACGAAAAGAAGAACACTGGCCTCAAAAAAATGTCAAGCTATAGCTACATGCTGCGCTTGGATAGATCTGAAATTATGTGTAGTTAATGAAGGTATTCGTAAAATATCAATAAACTGAGTTTAATATTTTGACAAATCCATTCTACATTTTTAAAATTACACGAAAGTGTTGTGAATGATCAAGTACTCTATTCATGAACAAATGCTATTTTGCAAAATACTTATTTCATTCAGTCGTAATAACCTTGATCAGTATATGACCAGTAGAGCTAATAGTATAATAACTTGTAAAACATTATTAGTTATCTTAATATTTCCTTGCCAAAACGAATTTCCTGGGATCTAAGATAAAACCGTTTCTTTTTCGTAACTGAATAATGCTAAAACCAGCTCTGATCTTCTTACGAAACTCCCACATTGCAAATCCAGTAACCAAAATAGTTCTTACATGCCGGAGTTAACATGACGTATGTAAGTAAAATTCTCGGTCATGGCATTTAACCTTGAATGTGACTTTATGTGTCAAAAATCATTCTACTTTTCTCAAAAAAAGGTAAATATATACTCATATGCTAAATTTGGTTAAATCTACAATATATATTTCTTAAATAAAACCCCAAATTAAGTGGTATAATTTAAGGTATTCATCAAATATATCTACAAACTGATTTGGCAAAATCCATTCACACTTGTGTGCGTTATCAGGTTCGCAAACCAGTGCAGCTACAATCCCCGACTAAAGACTGTCGACCTTAAAATCAATGTCAGAGCGTTATCAATTTATTGACTGGAATCCAACTACATACAAATCCTGGTTGTCACAATCGACATATTTGTTCAGGTCATATTCATCTTCATTTAGAACTAATGATTACATATAGCGAAACGTGTTTTACCGAAACCCACACGTTAACACGACCATCCCTTCAAGAGGTGTAGTGACTAAAAGATTTACAAGATGGCCACCACTGATCCCCTGGTCTTCCTGAAAACTTGACAAAGTGATAAAATCTCTACCATATATTGATTTTTCTTCTTTTACCTTTTTCACAAGAACAAGAACACTTCTGTATACAATTATACATTTCCAAAGTCAGCTACATTTCTAATACTGAAACAAAACAAATGTATGATTCACTGCAACTCTAATACACTAGTTCACTTCACTCACTATTGTTTAGGTATCTACCCTTTTCTTTGAACGGAGGAGAAACGCACAGGCAGTGCAGAAGCGCGCGATGCCTAAATCTCAGTACTGTCAAGTGTGTCATGGACAGTTATTATTATAAGCCCATGCGATGCCTAAATCTCAGTACTACTGACGTCCTGTATTGATCAAGCAAACCCGAACGGCATCGCCTGTCAGATGTGCCATGGACAGTTCAGAGCACAAACTGGCTTGATCAGTCATCTACGTAGACACATAATCCAAAACCAGTCAGTGATGTCATTATGATCGAACTCAAAGGACGAGCGTCAATAGAACCTTTTCCTAAATGTATTGGTCATCTCTTTTTGTCTAATTTCCAATATTATACCAGTATATATATATATATATATATATATATATATATATATATATATATATATATATATTAATTAATTAGATTCAATACGAATGAGTTATTTCATACCATTTGCTTACCTCAGAAATTGACTTTTGCAAGCATTTTAGAAGCATACATATTATTTTGTTTAGTTAACTTTTGCTAAGGTGCAATATTTAATGCCGTTACACAGACAGACAGCAACGTTTCAATTCAAAATGGGAGCTGTTTACCGTGCAGTTCTGCACCTGAGCTCCGATGAGGTATGGGCACTCAAGGTGCAAGTGCACCATTGATTATTGTAATAAATTTTAATGAATATATACATACTGATGCATAATTATTATCATAATTTTAAACACATTATAAACCAGTAATGTACCTACAAACCACGTACACTATTCTTCATCCGCTTTTTTATTACTGACAACTAACCGTATGTACTATCGAGCAAACACATTTAGATTACAATCCAAACACACACATACATATACACAGACCTACTATCCAGTCACCACTTTTTCTTTACTATCCTGCACACACCACACTATAGAGAACCCACTTTTTAATACTATTCAAACACACACACACAGACACACACACACAGATATATATATATATATATATATATATATATATATATATATATATATATATATATATATATATATATATATATATATAAAACCAAGGACCAACGCCAAACGGACCTAAATGTTCCACCACTGAAGACACGCATTATATATTTAGTCACAACGTATAGTCTTTGTTCCAATCAGACGAGAGCGGACGCTTATCGTCACTTCAATATATAGGCGCACGAACGTTATGGCGGTTTACCATTCCCGAACCAGTTTAAGTACAATATAATTGGCTGATAAAATGATGACAATGTATTGGGGTGCGGCTGCTGAAGACATCGTATACTCGGATACTCGGATTGATAGTACCATTACTACAACTACTACTGCAGCTGTAGCTAGTGTTCTTCTTCCAGGAGAAGATGACTTACATTTAGCTTTGGCTGATTTCCTGTCCTGTCCGCTAGAATGTTTTCCTCTGGCGGTAGTACTACCTGCAGATTCTTCCCGATCATTATTATTGGTGAATAATTTCAGAAAGAGACAGAAAGAAGAGTTGGAGCAATCTTTTCAAAGTCAACAACAGCAAACAGAAATATAAAGAAAACAAGAAGAAGTAGAAGTAGAAGCGAAAAGAAACCGTTTACACAGTGACCAGAATGAAGTGAGTGAAACGGAAACAATGAGTCGATTACATGACATTTTGAAGGAGGTAAAATGTCTAAGATAAATCAGATTTCTTTAGCTCAACTTAAGAGAAAGATATCTTCATGTGCCAAGATTCAAAACCTTTAATCACTACAACAACTCTCGTCGCCACAGAGATACCGGCAGCAGCAGTTAGTACCACTACCAAAGCAGAAACCGCAGCACGAAGAGCAGTTGGACTTGGCCGTATAAAGGGATTGAATCAGTTTTATTCCATTTACCCGTTCGAACATGCGTAATTAATACGTGTGCGATGCACACAGTAAGGCGTTGAATGAGAGATTAGCACATATTAGACGAGTATTAAGGTAGTGCACGATGTGCATATTAACTGCACGTACATGGCCAAATGGTCAAACACGTTCTAAATTTAAGATCGGTCGCTTAGTCTTCCTACAATCGGCATAGAAGATAGACAACAACGTGGGTGCACCTCCTCCGGATGAAGTCCGCCATTTCCTTTTCACAGTCGTGGTAGCTTTTCGGTCTCAGCGTTAATACTGGACTAATGATATAACCGGTCACCGTTGTTATCCGAGCTTTTAATCTTCAGACTCGATGGTTATGTAGTTGGGTCACCGCGGGATGCTACACATGTGTATGGCCGTGCTCCCTTTTCTTCTAATTTGTTGGACAGTCACGGCCCATATGCAGCGTGCTTTTTCCGCTCCCTTCTCCTTTCTTGTCGATTCAGTGACCAGCGCTCTGGTGTAGTTTTTCCTGCGACGTTCCCTGTCTCCAGTGAAGTAATTCTGCAATACTCTTTGCTGTCCACTGCCAACAACTGTCCTTTGTAGGGCTGGTGGCTTATCTTCTCCCATATAAATGTTAGTTCATGGACGCAGGTGGACGCTCGGAGGTAGTGCTCTGCGATGTTCACGGGACGGCGTCCCCTGGTTGAATGAAATGAATGAATGATTGAATGAATGTCCATTTGTGTTTTGTGCGAGGATTATATTTCTCTCTGATGGATGTTTTCCTTCGCGTACATGCGTTAAACATCCAAAGAGACGCTTTCACCGATCTTGCCATTCATCGTCGATAAGACAAGAAAACAAAATGCCAAAACACTACAAGGATGGTAAGTTACGAAAAGCAATCAGTTTACTGGAGAGAGTGGAGTACGGCCTGGGTGGTATACAAAACTAGAATCTACGCTCACAATCCGAAGAGGAAATGAGCTAGTTAATACACAGTCCGAAGAGGAAATGAGCTAGTTAAATTCAGCGAAGAGGTTAGATAGGGAAGAATTCGAGGAGGAAGTTAACGGCAGTATGGGTGGAAGAGAGGCGGAAAAGTAGAGACTGAAAAATGAGAGGGAACATAGGAGGAGAAGAGAGAGGAAATTTTGGCAGACTGAATAAGAACTGGATAAAAATCAAAGAAAAATTCATAACATTGGGTCATCTAGATTGGTTGCCAGAGGAGGAGAAAGAAGACTAGGTGAAGGAAGCCAACGCTGGTGGGTTTTGGGCCCTTGGTCTCCACAAAAATATCATGACTTCAAAGTTGTGCAGTATGTGGTGCCCAACCTGTGAGGTGCAGCCACTAAAAAGAGCAGTGGCAAAAAGAAAATGATGGTCCATTTTAGAGCCACCGAAATCTCCATAAAAGAGAGATACCAAAAACATATGCAAAAAAAAAACCGTTTCTTGTATGTATGTCTTGGCTTACATTTGTGTGTATTTGTATTTCACGACAGGAAACTTTACGTTAACACACCTTACCCCTTTTAATCTTACGTGTTATACTATGCGTGAGGGTATATTAGTGTGTCAATCAAAACATCCCGCCACTGTATGACAGTCTGCTTGAATGTAAGTACAGTGTGTGTTTAAAAACTAGCACCTCTTTGTTTGATGATAGGGTTGTGTGGTTGAATAGTAATCGTAAATGTGGTTGCTGGATAGTAGGGGTGCATGTTTAGATTGTAATAAAAAATTTCTGCTGCATAGTATTTGTGGTTTATTCGATTGTAAAGGTATATGTTGGATTGAAGACCAAAAATGTAACATTACTATTCCCGTCTGACCCTATACAACTTTTGACCACATATCCAGTAGGTATTTCGCAGAACTAAAAGTGGCGCTTAATGTAAAACTATGGGCTAATGATAATTCCCGTTGGACCCCCAAGTGACTCGTACAACTACTGAGAGAGAGAGAGAGAGAGAGAGAGAATTATCTAAACCGCTCATGATCATCAAAACTGAAGCCAACTCGATGACTTAGGAAGCTTTATGCAGGTATGTGTATTAGAGCTTATTATCAGGTCAGCACAATAACGGCTATGTGGCGCGAATTGAAATGAAATGTTCTAAGTATGTAAATAATAAACACTTCAGCCACCTGCATCAGTTTGAAAAAAGTATACACCCAAGACAGGTGGCTGCTTAATGGAGGTTAGTTCTTGCTTTAATTTAGGTAGCTGTTTGAGACATGAGGTGGTCTTAATGAAAAGTTCGACTGTATTCCCATATCCCCTTATATATGTTCATGTAACAGAGGTACTGCTACTATACCTGCAATAAAAACCTCGTGTATTTCTGCATACAAACAAATGGGCTAGTGTGCCAACAGAGGATAATTTCACAAATGAGGCAAATAATATGTCAGACGGTATGGATCTTGTTAAATATTTCAAGTGGTGAGTGGTGTGTTGATGAAATGCAGCTTGTTTGGTACACATCGCGCACGTACATGAGAGAACAGCAGGCAGGATAAATCTGTTATTTTAATGTTATGTGTGTTGGGTATCTGAGTAAACAGCACAACAACTGTTTTATTTCAATGATGTACGTGTTGGAGATAATGGTTCTGTGAAACCTAATCATTGTCCGTGAACTTGAATTTTAGTATAAATGTTGCACTTAGTTTATTCCAGTTTCTCCAGATAAAGTACACCTGTGAAATATAGAACAGGATGTCCGAACTTTGATATTTGGGATATGTCAGCCCCCTGAAAATCAAACATAAGATCTCCTCGAATAAATCAATGATGTGTGGATTAAAAGGAGTCTCTTGCCGCCAGTTATTTGTTTTTAATTCTGAAAAAAAAGGATATTTTTGAGAAGTAACAAAAAATAGTGTCTTATACGTCTAATTAACATGTTCAAAGAGATAAATGTAGATCAAAAATCAGTATCATGGCCATTTACTTTAAACCTGATATCATGGATAGACAATCGTTTAGCTTGTCTCAGATGCTGTAAGAATTTGCAAATCAAGTTTGGTTTCATCATAATATTTTTTTTAAAGGAACCCAAGTTATTGGACTGGCACCAGTCAAGGCATTCTGCATATATAACCACAAAGTCTGGTTTCATGAAAATTCGTGTTTTCTTGTTTTGTCTGAACTGCACCATTATCACACAAGTTAATTAAATAGCGAAAGATTCTTCGGGTATTTCAGCAGCGGCAACTTTTTGAAGTTCATTTGTACAGAAATCACAATTCCAGACTTTCGACAAAGTTCACTTTCAAATGTTTTTTAATTTTTTTTATTTTTCGGCCTATTCTGTTGGAGTATATATAAGTAAGATTAGAATACACTTCCATTCGACACAGAACAGTCCAAACCTTGAAGAGTTGCTTTTACTGATTCAGCATCATTGATACACAATTCATCCTATTTCAAAGAGAACTGTACTCTCTCTCTCTCTCTCTTCGCGTCCATTTATGGTCAGGAGTAGTTATAACGTGTTAATAAAAAAAGACAAGAAAGGCACACGTTTGACATTAGTCTACATACAAAAATGGAAAGTAGTCGAGTTCTGTATAATATACAGTATGGAAAGGACGGCTTTTCAAGGAGGCATAATACTATAGCGTAGCGGAAACTTACTGATACAATATCAAAAGCAATCCCAGTGATGATCGACATATGGAATATTTTACTCCCAGTCTGGTATAAATACAACAGATAAAAGTACACGATGAACACAAAATACAACAACAACTAACACAATTTTTTTAACATATATTAAAGATTTTTAAGTGAGCCTACTTCCTTCAGATGTTTTCAAACATAATGTGTAATTTTATTTTAATATGTAACATTTTCAGTACATACACAGTATTATAAAGAGGGTCGCCATTATCATGCCCAAGGGTTTGACCACACCATAATGGATGGTCTTCTTAAGTTAATTATAGTTATTGTCAATTTTGGTTTGTTTATTATTATATCATATCAGTTTTGCTTATTTTCCTTATTATTTTATCACTGACAACCTGCATTTTCCTATGATTTATGTATGTCTCGTTATTGCGTAGATTTCGTATCACCTACCTAACTGGGGAGATGTTCATTTCGTTCAAAATGCTTCGGTTCAATATCATTGACAATAAACTTGATGATTCTGTGTGTTTGCCTTCATTTTAGGATGGAACCCATATTTTGTTCACTACTGTTTATTAAAATTCCTAATATACAAAATGTTCTCACTGGTTGTCACATTGCTTTATCAGCATCTGCCAGATTTCAGATTTTCATCTTCAACCTTGAAAAAATATCAGTACTTTCACTATTACATGCAACGATGATACGATAGCAACACCTACCTTACAAGCTGAGGGAATCAGACATCAATTTTTGTTGCTACTTGACCTTAGGGTCCTGTTGAAGAAAACACAGAACAATTTGAGTGTTTCAAATTATTTCCCTCAAATGCTATATAATATGTTGTCTAACAACGTGTTATTCTAGAATTAACAGTATCCATCTGGTCACAAGCACCAAACTGATTGACTAACAGCTCAAAACTGGCTAAAAATACTTAATTTCAATATGGGCTTCACTAGAATCAATAATTGTGAATTTCATACAGCCTAAGTGTAGCAGCGCTTGACACATACACATCACTGCCATCCATTGCAGCAGTAGTGGAGTTAAATATATTTACATCTAACTTGCCTCATGATACACCTGCTACTACAAGCCCCTTTTCTAAACTTTACATTTGATATCAAGGACACATAGAACTGAGAGACATAATCGTATAGACCTTTGAGTTCTCCCTTGAGTTTCTTGTACGTAATCCTTCAATGTGTAGGACTATTATAAGGTTTTGCAGTATTTTTCCATTATCATATTAACCTTGTTCTTGTAGTCAAAATTACCTGTCTGGTTACCTGTAATATGCATTCACCTGTCCTAAAAGTTTGTTTAAGGATAATTAAAGGAGCCTCTAGCAATAAATCACCTGTATATACAAGCTATTTTTCTCACAAACAAAATATGTTTGTTTTAAGACTAGACCGAATATATCGTTTTAATCAAACCTTGCAAGTTATTAAGAACACGGTGTCTTTAGGTACAGTAAAATTCAAAACTGACATGGCAAAAATAATTTTTTATTGAAACACTAAAATTGAAAATGACAACGAAGGAGTTTTTATTGCTGGAATTTCAAAGTCGTATTTAGCCGAAATTTGTAATTGCAAGACTTTATTTATACCAGAATTATCTATCGTTTTAAGAAACAAAAATCATCACATTTATGCATGCTGTAATGACACAGGTCAAGGTATTTCTGAAAAGATAGACCATTAAAAATAACTTACAGAAATCTAACTATATGAAAAGAATTTCCAGAAATCCAAGATTAGTCCATTTTTCTATTCTTTTCTTGCTTTAACTGCTGATCATTGAAACCATCTTTGATATACTTCAGAACTTGTGGTAAGAAAAACACGTTTAACTTGTCTAAGTTAATAACTTACATAAAGTGCAATATATTAATACAATGTCCTGACCTTTGACCTAGAAAATCAATGAATAATGTCAATATCTTCAATCGATAATTATATGGGGGGGGGGCAATTATTTAACTAGCATCGTTTAAGGTATTCTTGCAATCTATATGCATACTTAATTTGATACAAAATACTTTTTTTTTTTAAAAATCCATTCATTTGTTTGTTATCATGCTCACGATACAGTGCAGCTTTGACCTTTAAATAAATACCAGGGCGATGACGACAAAAATAAACATCGCAAAAGCTGAAAAATACAAATTCTGGTAAAACTTTACTACATTGTGTACAAGATATTGTCTTCATTAGCTCAATGAAGAAAGAAAATGCAACGAATGACATTTCATTTGACTTCTAAAGCAAATAGATCTGGTTTTCAAAACTCCTTCACAAAAGAACGCATTGTGTTGGTGGTCAGATCTGCACAATTTTCATTCACGCAAAAGAATCAGTGATAACAATATTATTAGATGACCACTATGGTGCGAAGTCGGAGATCAGGCGTACGCCATTTGCATCCAGAGAGAGAGCTATACACCAATAGTGCTTGAGTGAAAACTCCATGCTGCTAAGACCATCTATTAAGAAGAAATAGCTATACGGAGATTATTAGGATAAAAGTATATTATGCTATCTGTTTATGATAATTAGCGATATCAAGATTTTTTCCAAATTTTAGGCGATCGAATGTACATCTTTTGCTATTTTAAGTGCCAGCTAAGTAAACTGAGAATCGTTTTAGTGAAAACCCCATGTCTATATGACCAACCGTTAAAAACAGTCGGTGCTTTCAAGATTTTCAAGCTAACCACCATTAATCAGAACTATTTGTATTTAGGACCAAGAAGATACCATAAGACTTCTTTTTGCGAAAACTCTATGTACATGTGCCTATATATTCCGGAGAAGTGGCTTTTAAAAGATGTTCAAGATGGCTACCATGGTTGCCATATTTGAAGGTCTGATCAGCACCAGTTTTATTAAGGAACAGCTGCATATGAATAGAGACAATGCCATGTCGCAACGATTATCGATTCAGGAGAAGCACAGTCAACAAGATTTTCACGCTTGCCATGCAATTGGAGATCTGATTAGCACCAAAGGACCTACCAGATTTCATAAGAAGACTTTAAGTGGAAACCCTGTATCAACATTCAAAATGGGTAGCAGTAACAATTTTCTACGATGCCCGATTAGGGGACAATACTTAATGTCAGTTCAGCAATATTTTGATTTTCAGCAGGACTAGACATTATTAGAAGTCTTTTTGTGAACATCCCATGTTGATATCGCAATCTGTTCAAGAGTAAAGCAATATCAATATATTTAAGACCGCCAACTACCTTCTATGTTGGATGTCAAATACTCACAATTTCGTTTAAAACAAAAGCATAATGCGAACGTTTCGGTGTTCTTATCACCATCAATTCAGGATGAGCAGCGATGACAAGGATATTAAGCTGACCACCGTGGAGACCATATTGGATATAAACTTGTCACCATTTTCATTTAGGGTCAAACTGGACGTCATAAAAGTCTTTTAGTGAAACCCCGTGTCGATATGATCATGAGAAGAAGTGATAATAAACATTTCAAGATGACCACCATAATGTGGCCATATTGGATATCCGAGGTGTACCATTTTTATGTAGAAAAACTAGACCCAGGGATGAATATGTGTATAAATTTTCATGTCAGTCCTCTTATCAGTTTAGAAAAGTATACCTATAACAAACTTGTGCCAATAGATGGATGAAAGACAGGTGGACAACAGTCGACGGACAATGGACCATCACATAAGCTCATATAGTCTATGTCCAGTAAAGTAAAAAATGTAGAATGACCCATAGAAAATTATATTTTATATAGACCAAAGCAACTTTGAAAACTACCGTGCTAATGTTAACCAGGCGTTTTAACCTAATCACGTCACATTAGCTGCAATTATCTGTCTGCCAGAGATTTACTTTGCATTGATATCCTGTTATTTCAGATGACTCACCGAAATTCTTCATGCCACCTGACAGTGCAATACACACAGTGGTTCCTCTCATTGCTACATTTCCTCATTCACAAAATATGACTTCCTACTCAGGATACTGTCATAATTCACGAATGATTAAAGTCCGTGTTAGCTGATTAGTCCATCAACAACTTCTTTATCAATTTAGATGGCATGTCCTAAAGTTTGTGATATGCTGACCATCCGTTTGAGGAACACTGTGTGCACAGTGTACTTGTTTATATCTTATTTGCTACAATGAAAACAGTACAAAGCATAATATATATACTAGGATCAAATTATGTTCATTTGCTTTTATCACAATAGAAAAGGTATATAAATGAATATTTTATATACAGCTTTGCATTTGAACCTGTTCTTTGTTTGTATTGACTGCCTTTAAAAATAGATCCATTGATCTGTGTGTGTGTGTGTGTGTGTGTGTGTGTGTGTGTGTGTGTGTGTGATTTGGATTGTTAACGTAGCTTTAACAAGTTTTCAGTCATATCGCTACGACGTCTTAAGTGTGGCAGTTTATAGTGATGTCTAGCACTGGGGCATCATGCCGTAGACATGTAGCATGATGTCCCACCAAGTCACATTATCCTGACACCAGGCCGACCAGTCCTAACACTAACCTCTTAATGCTGGGCGCCTAGAGAGGCAGTTGTTGGTACCATTTCATAAGAATTTAGTATGACTCTGCCGGGGTTTGAACCTCCCACATCAGAAGCGGACGCTCTAACCACTAGGCCATTGGAGCGATACGGATCCATTGATTTCGAAAGCGCTTGAATAGTTTCTGGCTTGCGTTGCCATGCTTTGTCATGTTTGTTCCTGTGCAATGTTTCTTTTAGTAAAATGATCTCACTAAGATCCTGTCTATTTAGATGCACTTAGTTTAATATCTGCCAACACCATCCAAGCATTGGAGGGGGAGATGATTTTGAAGCTCACAAGGATGTGTGCGTGCGGGGAGCAGACGAGCAGGGCACATAACCCAAATACGCAACATTGTACAATTAAGATTAAGATATTTACTAATATAAGCCTGAAGGAATGGCTGGAATTTCAAAACTTTATTAAATAACAAATTTATAAAATGCTTACACATACACATACATAGTTACAATAACACATGCATTAAATCCAAACAAGTTTCTGTCTTTAAAATCACAGAAGAGCGAATTATAGTATTAACTCGCAGTTACTGAATCTGCTGCTCTCAAGTTTCCAGTGATGGCTATGAAAACTATACAACTGTCACTAGCGTTAATCTCTGCACTCGTTAGGGACATTCGTTCAAACTTGCCCGAAGAACATGTTTTTAAAAATTTGTTCATATTGAATATGAACTTTCTCCCTCTGCCCCGATGCAGAATGGTGCTATTATATCGTCGGATGTCATACTTCGTAGGAATTGTCTTACTATATCAACGGATGTCATATACTCCATAAGGATGCCATATTTTGTTAACAGATGTCATATACTCCATAAGGATGGTATACTATATTACGGAATTCATATACTCCATAAGGATGGTACACTATATTAACGGATGTCATATACTCCATAAGGATGGTACACTATATTAACGGATGTCATATACTCCATAAGGATGGTATACTATATTAACGGATGTCATATACTCCATAAGGATGCCATATTATGTTAACAGATGTCATATACTCCATAAGGATGGTATACTATATTAACGGATGTCATATACTCCATAAGGATGGTACACTATATTAACGGATGTCATATACTCCATAAGGATGATGTGCTATTAACGGATGTCATATACTCCATAAGGATGGTATACTATATTAACGGAATTCATATACTCCATAAGGATGGTACACTATATTAACGGATGACATATACTCCATAAGGATGGTACACTATATTAACGGATGTCATATACTCCATAAGGACGGTATACTATATTAACGGATGTCATATACTCCATAAGGATGCCATATTATGTTAACAGATGTCATATACTCCATAAGGATGGTATACTATATTAACGGAATTCATATAGTCCATAATGATGTTGTGCTATATTAACGGATGTCATATACTCTATAAGGATGGTATATTATATTAATGGATGTCATATACTCCATAAGGATGATATGCTATATTAACGGATGTCATATACTCCATAAGGATGGTACACTATATTAACGGATGTCATATACGCCATAAGGATGGTATACTATATTAACGGAATTCATATAGTCCATAAGGATGGTGTGCTATATTAACGGAATTCATATAGTCCATAAGGATGATGTGCTATATTAACGGATGATATATACTTCATAAGGATGGTATAATATTAACGGATGTCATATATTCTATAAGGATGGTACACTATATTAACGGATGTCATATACTCCATAAAGATGGAGTACTGTATTAACGGATGTCATATACTCCATAAGGATGGCAGACTATATTAACGGATGTCATATACTACATAAGGATGGTATACTACTATATTAACGGATGTCATATACTCCATAAGGAGGGTATACTACTATATTAACGGATGTTATATACTCCATAAGGATGGCAGACTATATTAACGGATGTCATATACTCCATAAGGATGGCAGACTGTATTAACGGATGTCATATACTCCATAAGGATGGCAGACTATATTAACGGATGTCATATACTCCATAAGGAGGGTATACTACTATATTAACGGATGTTATATACTCCATAAGGATGGCAGACTATATTAACGGATGTCATATACTCCATAAGGATTGCAGACTGTATTAACGGATGTCATATACTCCATAAGGATTGCAGACTGTATTAACGGATGTCATATACTCCATAAGGATTGCAGACTGTATTAACGGATGTCATATACTCCATAAGCATGGTGTAGTATTATAACGGATGTCATATACTCCATAAGGACACAAGGATGGTCTGCTATATTAACGGAAGTCATATACTCTCGAATGACTGTCAATCTGGTGTTAGCAGCACGTGCAAAGTATACAATGATCACCCCACGCGCTGATGTACTTCACAAGGTCAAGCTACATAAACCAACTACTCTGAAGTTTATTTCTACTATGATTTACTCGCTTCATAAATGGCCGATCCTTCCCCGTATCACAGCTGCGATCAACTATTTGCCTTAAAAAAAAAAATGAAACGCACTAACAGTGACATTGCTTCTAACTTGATGATTCCAACTACGGAAAAATTGAAGTTTTTCAATGTTGATGTGGAGTAAAGTCTGACTTCAAATGAAGCTGTAACAGCCAGTTTTCTTGAACAGGGAGACTTAAACATTCTCATTCAAGGAAACGAAGTGTAGTAACTTTTGTTTCTTTACACCCATACGTACTCATTGACCTACTTTACCTGCCTATGATATAGGCTATATTACCTACTGGGTTCTCTCACACCAATCCTGAAAGGGCTGTCAAACATAAACTCACCCTAGCTATTATCAGTCAGTTAAGTAGTATGTGAAACGATGGTTATATATCGCAAACTGTTTTTATCTTTCAATTACCTCAAACACCATTAACTGTATACATCGTTCAGTTGTAATAGTGTTCCATGAACATTAAGCATGAATCTATGCAAATCACGTCTGCAGACCAGAGATTACCGTCTTATATGCGGTGTCAAGAAATCTCTCTCTCTCTCTCTCTCTCTCTCTCTCTCTCTCTGATATATTGCAAATCATGTTAAGAACTTTCCAAGTTAAAAAAAAATCAGGTATATTTTGTAAGACATATCTGACAAATATGTAGTTGTGTATATATTTTGTTATATATTTTGTATCGTCAGCCCCGGCTTATAGGTCGAGTCCAACTGCAAACAACATACACCCTAATCTGCAGAATGCACCAGTACATCGGGTTCTACGCTGTTTGTTCTAACGATTATTCCTGATAAACTGGATGGACTCAGATGTGCCGGCGCATTATGAAACGAAAGATCTACGTAAGTGCAGTATAAGCTTGTATAAAGAATATACTATCGTTTGCCTTCGTTTTTGGTCTACGCTTTACAGATACAACAATGGCCTTGACGTTAATTTTACCTTAATAGACACAACATCGCATCAACTCCTGATTTCACAATATTTCGCACTTTAAAAGTGTTTTATTTTACTTTATACGTTACTGTTTGCTTTTAATCAAAGCTATAATCAGCTGTAGAATGTCAAAGTTTACCACGTGATATCTGTTTGGATTTTTGCTTTCACAAAAATGAAAATGAAAAGTAATATTTTTGTTTTGTGTGGCTTAACGCCATTTCTCAGCACCTGGAAGACTGTGCGTTGCGGCCATAATAATACGGTACAGGAAGACACCGGAAGTAAAGCATAGTTAGTGCACAATGTTATAGGCAGGTAGGTGTAAGACTAGCTTATATCTGCTTTAACCAATCCCTAATTATAATTTTATACATACATTTTTAAGCTAAAATAACATATTACCATAAATTCTCATTTTTGCACTATTTTCAGCCTATTTAAACTTGGGAGTGTCTGTACTGAGTAAATTTTACAAGGATTCAATTTTGAGGGAGCAACATTTCAGGTTTCAACTTTCAGACATTGTCGAGCACTATTTTTAGCTACTAAAAACGATTTAAGCTAAATAACTACATTATTCCATTATTATTACAATTCTCCCTCCTTATAACACACATCGTTTTAGCGACATTTGAGATGACACGCTGTACCGCTGTGGACCCTGTCACTAAAACTAAACAAGTTAAAAATCTTTCTATTTGAACTGGTCTATCAAATGCATGACAAAATGGATTGAACGAAAACAGCATGAAGCTTGGTATATGAGTATGTACTGTTAAATCGTGCTTATCTGAGAAAGTTAAATTCATAATGATGATGTACATACTTTACATTGGTCGGCAGTTATGAACTCCAACTAGCGCTTTATAACGAGGGAGAAAGCGAACTAGGCGATTGCTAAAACGAAGTTCGCTGTCAGGTTATTCATTTATTATCAATAAATATGTAGACTAAACAATGAAATTAATATATAAATCCGAACGTGTATTAATGCTAATGAACAGTTTATAATAATCGATACCAGAGGGGGTGGGGGCACCAGGTGGAAGGTTTGCTTAGAGCGCCAAATACCCTTGCATCGGCCCTGTTTACTCCCCATATACAATGTACTCAAAACAGTGCCATCCAATTCTCCAGCAGGCAAACTACAACGACAATGCCTATTCCACTTGTTGAATAACTCGGACAAAGGATTATTTCATATTTATTTGAAGGGAATTTAGATCCGTTTGTTATTCAATAAAGTGTTTGATTTTTGTCCAACAATTATGTTAATTTACATAAAAGAACTTGACATGGTTAATTTATGCATCAATAAATAAATAATTATATCAGTTAAACAAATTATTTAATATATTAATCATAGTTAACTAAATTCATAAATGATCATTCAAAATATGAAGACACGAAATGCGAAGAAAAGTCTTTTGGAATATTATGGCTTTCTTTTAGAACTGAACAAAGGAAAACAGCCATATTACATTTCAATTTCCCAGTCCTTCATTAATTTTGTAAAAGCAACTGAAGGTATTGGCTCCAGGAATTGATTTTTCCCTACAATTTGCTCAAGTTTGTTCAATTATGAATCATGTTTTTGTCAGTAAATGTAGAGAAATCGTTCACCAAATCCATTACACCTGCTCAGTCATCAGACTTGGCTGCTAATAATGCACAGGAACAAAAATGATGATACTTAAAGTCGAGATTAAAGACCTGCTAGCTGCACTAAAAGGGGTATGTAACATATGTTACAAATGAGATCGAATTGATCAAGTACGTGGAGCTGTCTGCCTGCATGAAATAAGATACAAAAAGCCGAACAATTAATTGTGTTCTTTTTTTTTAAATAAGTAAATGAGTCACAAGCAAGCTGGCCTCAGACTAGTACAGCCAACGGGGACCATGCTCCGTTAGTTTCCTCAAATTCAATAGGCACCGTCACTATATAACTCGCTTCAACAAGTAATGAACAAAACACGCTCACCCACTGACATTAGCCAACTAGCTTAATGCATGAGCAGTTAGTCAAGAAATTGTGCCAGCAGAAAAGTGTGAAAAAATCATGTTAAACAGCTTCATGATAAGCTGGTTAATTGTTTTGTAATATGGCTACACTGGATGGAAGATTACAAGATTTATCTACAAATCCCCTTTTAGATTTGTCTATTGTTTTGTTTCTATTGCGATATTGGTTAGCTGATCACGTGTTTCCTTTAAGAAATTTTAAAAGTCTTTATATCATGGTGTTTTCTATCAAATTTCGTAAAAACTTCAGTCAGCATGTCTTGAGAAGACTTCACGTAAACATTTAATTTATTTTAAGTAACATTGGCCATATTTGATATCTGAAAGGCGCCATTTTTGTACAGATTTTGAAAGGTCTTCACATGCGAAGATGCTTTGTGAGAAATTTTATCCAATTTTGTCGAGCAATTTTATAAATAGTCCTTTCAAAATGTTTCCTTTTTCAATTAAGTCTGGACATATTTGAGAGTTGATTGGCGTTTGTATAAAATTCGACAGACCTTCTTGTCAGTATTAATTTTTATTCGATTTGGCCAAATTCCGTGCTCAAAAAGTTTTGAGAATACATTACTTAGATGTATTTATATTATTATGTATATTCAGTCTGTATTGTTTTTTATTTAAATTTATTACATGATGTGGGCTATGTAAAACTATCTTGTAGATGACGTTGTCCAATATCAAGTTGATTGTTTACCTGACCAAAAGCATTGATTTTATATATATATATATATATATATTCTATAAAAAACTAATACGTAGCTAATATTTTCTCGATGAGTATGGGTTTAATATCAAGATCAGTATCACTAGAAGAAAACATATTTACACTGGTCTTCTAAGTCAAGGACATTGTGTTTACCAGATTATACTTTATAATTTTAGTAACAGATTTTATCTTGTAAAATTTGGAATCTTCTAGAATGAAAATTTCCATTAGGTAATAGTTTGTTTTTAGAAAATGCTAATTGTGACCTGAGGTCAGGTAGAGGAGTATAAAATCTTGTTTACTGGGAAAATTATTTATTCGTGTTGTAAGATCTTGAAATAGGATCATTGGTGTGTTCAGTATTTGATTTGAGCTAAAATTATTTAATTCAAATTAGTCTTCTCTGGAAATACAAAGTGTTCAATATAATATTCATGGAAAGAGTCTTTAAATGGGAATTACTGTGAATTCAAACAAGGAAACCTTGTATTATATCACTGTGATTTAACAAAGACTGTTAACATCACTTTACATGTCACTACAGGCATATCAATACACTTAGCGCTGGAAATTATATTGGAAAACCACTAAAGTTTATTCAGCTGGTCAATCATTAAGACTTGTGTTAGAAATTCTAGGATTTTTTGGAATTTAATTCTCAATACCGTAAATTTGCTTTTTTACATTTTCACTTTATGAACTAGGGAAATAAATTATTTGTTGAATTTTACAAAACTTGATGGTTTTCGCTCTTCTCTATTACTTTGTTTAAATCGTAACAATATTTTTAGTAACAGTGGCCATTTTTAGTGTCCAATCTGCATCATTTACACAAACTTGCAAGGCTTTCATACCAGTATGCTTTTCGTCAGATTTTGTTAAATTCTCTTGAGCAGTTATTGTTGAAAAGTTGTTTAAAGTTTGTTATTCTATTTTAAGTAACATTGGTCGTATTTTGACGTTAGATCCACATCATTCTGTACAAATATCAAAGACCTCTACGTCTGGATGCTTTCTCTGAAGACTGGTTGAAACCAATCAAGAGTATTATGAGAAGAAGTTGAAAGAAGCAAATGTTGATGGACACGCAATGCTCAATGCATAATGATGCAGGACCAAATCACTTCAACTTACTGTACTTGAGTTTTTAAAATAGCATACATGTTGCATACGTAATACTTTCCGTATCAACAAATGCTTGTTGCTGCAAAGGATGTAAAGTATTATTTGAACATGACAATAAAGCATTTGGTTCTTTATTAAAAAGTCCTATGTTACAAGCATTGGTGTTTGAAAGACAAGGATATATCCTTTAATTTTTAATTTTACTGTTAAAAATAAGAATTTGATGGCACTTTTCTATCCCAGTCTCCTGCATGCTTTCATAACTTGTATGCAAATGATCATTCTTTTTCTATTTTTTCTTTCTATTCTTCTTATTTTGATTTTTATTTCTCTGTGTTTTGTGAGGACATGTGTTCGGCTGTATACCTGCTCCAGTATTATCTGGTGCCGCAAACAAGAAATAAAGTAATAAATATCCGGAGTCTAAATACTCGTTTGGACTCTCATCTAAATATTCGTTTAGACTTTCATCTAAATACTCGTTTAGACTTTCATCTAATACTGCACACGCTATAACGACTTGCTCTTTTGTGGCCTGTTTCTGTTTGGATCTATATGGTGATATTTCACTTGCTCTATACAGGATTCTTGTATCCTTTGTGGTCTCTCATCTGTAGTGATTATAGATGTATCTATGTATTCACTTTATTTTTCTTTTGTTACATCATATTCGTACTGAAAGTATTTTTTGTCTCTTTGTATTACATATTATTATTTAAAGTCATCGTTAGACTTTATGATATATTAAAATCAATTTTAATAAGAATAATAATAATAGTAATAATAATAACAATATTAATAATAATAATTGTTATTATTTTGTTTGTTGTTGTTGATGATGTTGATGTTGTTGTTGTTGTTAGTAGTAGTGGTTATGTTCTTGCTGTAATAGTTATACTAAAATACTTGATAATAAAATACACTGCTATTTTAATACCGATTTTGAAATCTTCCTTTAAAATGAAACAGTTTTAAACGAAAAGTATAATTTAATCAGATTATAATGGAAACGTATTTACCAAATTTTGTCAACATAACTGATCAAGTTATTGATTCTTATGCATTTTTAAAATTAATTTGAAATCATTATCAGATCTATTACAGATATAAAAAAAATAATTTTCCTGCCAAAACCCATGAAGTTCTTCAGTCTGAAATAAAAATTTCAAAGAAAAGTCCTTATACAGGGGCGCCCACAGAATTTTTTTCTGGGGTTGGGGTGGGGGACATGCAGTGATCAGCTATTAAGTGTTATGTTTATAATTGTATTTGACAAAAATTCTCAAATGAATATGGTTTAAACAAGTTTTACTGATGTAGACCAAAATATATTCTGAGATGAAATGCCCACACCCCTTGCCTCTATATGCTGCGTCAATGTCCTTATATAATTTTTCTTCAAGATAATGAAGAGATACCCATATTAAAATTTGAAAGGCGAGTCCCATTTCTGATATACGTAAAACCATAAGCATGAACGTGTCGAGTATTCAATAATACCCCTCCCCCACAAAAAAATAAACAAACAAACAAAAATTATGCGATTAGAGACTATTCATGGATGCTAGATTCAGTCGGATTTGCATATAAAAAAAATCTCACGCCAAATACAATAAAATCACACAATATTTTCAAGCCATACCTGAATGAATTAAAAAAAAATGCAGCAATATGCTTTAGAAAACTCTCCCATTTATTCCAATGTAGGGTGCGTGAGCACTTGGCCTCCTAGTTGTTTTTTTTTTTCAGTTATAGATTGACTATGTGAATACAGTAAATATGTTTTGTATGAACATGCATACAATGAAATTTATGGTTTGTACACAAGTGACTACACGTATCAGATGTAACTTAATGTGTCCATTATAAGTGACACATACTGATTTTTCAATACAAGGACGTAATTGTGAAGGGTCCCAAGGGGTTTGTTTTAAGTGTGTTTTACTGTGCACTATTGATAGCAGCAAATTAACTCTAATCCAACTGTTGAGTATGAAATGTTACTTTAAATTTCTGGTCACGTTATTATTAACGATAGTGATATTCGCCATTTAAAAACGGATTAGCCAGAGAATTAAAAGTAATCCAAAAGGCAAGGGCCAGCAATTCCTGCAATGTCAACATCAATAAACAATCAATAACAGAAATCCGAGGCGTGAGTATTAATTAGCAACGGCACTTGCTAATCAGACTCCAAAAAAGGCGCCACTTTTCTCAATAGCAGCATAGCTGACTTATGATCCCTTTGATAGATGCATCTTAGCCTTTGGAATTTGAGCCACATCTGCCCTACACTTAGCTTTTTAATTCCTAATTTCAGGTGCACATGCTGGTATCACAGATATGCTAAATACTAATGGCTTCGTTGGCAGTCGCATCACGTGAAAGCCAATCACAACAATTGGTCCAAGTCTTAAAAAAAAAAAAAATCAGAACTGCTATGGCAAGGAAACCAGCGGAGAAAAAATATCTGGCAATTCAGTGTCTTTCCAGTACTATATAATTTTCATGAGGCATTGATTACAGCACAAGAGACCCTTTCTTTGGCTACCCCGTCTTTAATTAACATTGAAAGCAAAAATGTTAACTTTAGCTTTAATCCAAAAGGAAAAAGAAATTACGTTGTAATTTTGACCTTAATTGAGGTTACACACATATTATATATAAGCGGATACACATATATTATGAGAGTTGCATGGAAGAGAGAGAGAGAGAGAGAGAGAGAGAGAGGGTATAAGCGGATATATAGATATTATGAGAGTTGCATGGAAGAGGGAGAGAGAGAGAGAGTCAAACAGATGCCAGTGTGATCATAATGATTATAATGTTAAGCTTATGCCAAGGCGGCTTGACAAAACTTATAGGCAAAAGCTTGCTTCGAATCAGGAGACCACCACCCCTCACAAAAATCTACTCAATTTAAGACAAATTCTTGCCTCAAATCTTGCTGTAAGTAATATGTTTGTGAAAATTTTGAAGAATACCAAAGACGCTAAAGTAGTAGCTAGTTATCTCAGGTGCTTTTCTTGTTTGAGCAGCTCAGCAAATTATAAACACTTTGACCATTTCTGAATCAGCTGAGTGGGGGCTGAGAATTAAATACAGTGCGCAAAAATCAGAAGTGATCCGAATGCTCAATGACATAGGATGGTGACATTGAATTCAAGGTCAATGATGTAGCATGACATCACATTTCATAGGTCAGATCAAGATTAGTAATCCACCCAATGGAAGCATCCCCCAAGACTCAAAAGTTCAACCTATGATACAGCGTTTTGAAGCGTCTCTTAAATAGCAATCCCAGAGCCCACATACTCTAAAATTGTGAGCAAATTGTGCAAAATTAGAATTAAGATTCCAAGACCTTTAGCTTTCTGCGAGTGATATAATACTCAGTTATATATGTACCAGCTAGTTACATAGGGCACAACGATTGTTTTCAAGAGGAGGCAAGATATTTCTGCATGTCAGTGAAAAGCGTTTTATTATTCGTTCGAACCCCGGCCAAGTCATACTAAAGACTTACAAAAATGGTACTAACAGCTGCCTCGCTTGGCGCTCAGCATTAAGAGGTTAGTGTTAGGACTGGTCGGCCTGGTGTCAGGATAATGTGACTGGGTGGGACATCATGCTACACATCTGCGGAATGAATCCCCAGTGCTAGACATCGCTATAAACTGCCACACTGCAGAGATCGTAGCGATATGACTCAAAAATTGTTAAAGCTACGTTAAAAATCATAATCTCACATACACACACATGCACTCACACTCACAATTTTAATAGTTGCTCATGGAAAATTACTGCTTCTGATTGAATTGTTGTTGTTGTTTTGTGTTTAACGCCATTTTTCAGAACATGACAGGCTATACAGACTGCTAGTATAACTGGTGGAGGAAGAACCCGGGAAAGTCCCGGTAAGAACCATCGACCGACAGGAAACTACTGGTAAGCTTTCTCATAAACCCACATTAGCCGAGCCCGAGACCATTAAGTTGTGAGATCCCTAAATACCAATATACAATGTTTCAGATGTTGGAAATGTTGAGAAAGACTGCAAATTATTTTCTGCCCTTAAAAGTGGCGAAAAGCGAAAATTATCATGCTTAGGTGATTTAAACGTTGGTAAAGAAGAAAATAAACGTTGAAGTTCTGATTATTCAAGATCTGAGAGTACTTCGGGCGATACTAAACACAATCCAGATAAAAACATTTACGGAATTGGCCTGATCACGTACACGTAGAAACATTCCTTCAGCATGGAAGTGTTAAACTCGTGAGTGTTTCAAGGACATTTTAGAGTACATCTCCTTCTCCACAGTACTGGTTGTGACACAGACAAGACTAAGAGTGAGTGAACGGAGTGATTTGAGCATATACCTTTCGACAATACTAAATGTGACACAGGCTAATCCGACCCTTATCTGAATTTCAAATTAATGTCTGCATGTACCAAAATCTTGTACACCATGTATCTCACCTCATCTGTAGATAGATGATGTGTCTCGGAACGCACAAAACGCACTAAATTCTGTCTAGTTTTTATTTTTTGTATATGGGAAGTAGATGAACAAATTAAAGAAGAATATTAAAATCATTTTTCAGTTCCTATACTGTCTCTTCTAGTTTGCCACAGAGATCTTAATGGACATTGCTACCTAGTGTTTCTCTGGAGCCAGGTCATGTTGCCAGAAAAATTCGGCCACTATTGTTAACTGCCACGATTATAAAGTAGCTCATTGAATTCAATATGCCTGTGTCGTGCCAAAAGACATCTCAGATCCTTTTTTACTACAACTAAGGACCATCTATCTTGCCGTCCCTGAGCCTGTTCAGTCAATATGTAATTATAGGTAGCACTTTAGAAACTAATGAAAGGAAAATTAGGAAAGCCCTACAATCCTAGGTGCTAATTAACACCATCTTAAAGAGTCGGTGAATTAGATATCCTCTGGGGATCCAAATGAGACGAGATAGTTCTGTGAATCACTGCAAAGTGATAGCGTGCTATGGCTGTACTGTAACAATACATGAATTATTCAAGACCCCGAAATTCTCCGTTCTTGAATCTATAACTACTATTGCAAAAGTCTATTCACAGCATCGACAACTGAATAGAATAGTCGGTTATAGAGTTCTCAGACCCAAGTGGGGCTGAGTACACTCACCTGGCTGACATCCGCCTAACAGACAATGCAAGCAAGAGAAGATGGTCTAGAAATCCCAGTCAGTAGGATGCTTTCTGTAGAACTTTCTTCCAATGTTGTTGATTGTATGTGTGATAACAACTGTTTCAGGGTTTCTCTCTAGTGTTGTTACATTCAACCATATTGAATGGTAGCATAAGGCACGATAGCATAATTTTTTCAAATATCAAAAGGCTTCAGTGCCAAGACGCCTTTGGTCGAAATTTGTCAAACTTCTGTTAAAATTCTTGAGATAAAGTTGCTGATACGTTTTTATATTTTTAATAAGGTGGCCTTATTGAAAGACAGATCGTAGGTGTCTGTATAAACTAAAAGGCCTTGAGCAGTTATTAACGGGTTTCCCTAATTTTGGCAGCGTTGTTAATATTTGATGATTCATTGGCATCATCCATACATCCCTTAAGCTAATCTGTTGTAAATGTAACTGAATTATATTATAGAAAAGCAAGCCAGATTGGCCAAAGTGGCATGTTGACACATCGGTGCAATACGAAATTAGTGCCGTATATCGGTGAAGGCTAGGCATATGGACTTTTATATTAAAGCCATTTGAGTTCGTTATGAAGGTGTCAGACACAGACCATCGCAAAACCAAAGTATTCCATAAGTAATTTAGGTACATACCAATTAGGGATTCTATGCTGGAATGCATAATTATGAGTCCATGTAATTTAAACATATTCTGCATTCCAAAGGTTATAAACAGTCTTACATAACATGGTTCTTAGTTGAACTGAATTCACAGTGTCCGTATTGAGTGATTGTTTTACTCAATAATGTTAAGTGTGAGGCAGACATGCATGTATGTGGAACAAATATGTAAGGGACAAAACTTGACTCTACTAATTTGTACAACCTGGGCATACAACTGAGCCTGAAAATTTAACCTAAAGTCACTAGAGCATAAACAACCTGTTGCTTTCTCATTTTATTTAATGTTGGTAAAACCCCGCAAGTGCTGAATGTTTACAGCAATATGCATGCCTTAAAGAGATCACCCGGTTATCTAAGCAATTAATCAAATATAGCAAGAAAGCTGGTGTTTATTCATGTGACTCTTTATGGATGCACACTAAACTTCGGGTTTGGTTGGGCCAATCCCGCTTTATCCCGATATTGCTCACCTGAGTAATTGACAAATGTCAGCTTGTGAATCATGAATGCAGTCTCAAACACAATATTGTGTGGTTTACTTTTGTCCATTATTATATATTGTACTTTAAGAATATTGTCATTTGTAAATATGTTTACATAGCTAACTTTTGTCTATGATTGCTATTTGTAAATAACACGCTGGAATGTTTTTGTATTTTTTTATAGTTCAGAATGTTCTAGAAACATACTTTTTACAATTTGATTGGAATTTCCCATCGGGAAAGACTCACGTCCAGGTCAATTAAAATGTATATAAGTACGGACTTGATAAATAATTAACTTCTATTTCAGATCACTCTCGGGAATACATCTGTTATCAGATTTTACAGTTGTGTTCAGATATAGTTACCAAGTGCTCACTGTATTTGAATTAGCCCATTATTTTGTAATTATTGAGAACTCATTCAATGATAGTATATATTACATAACTGTGGTACATCAGAACATTCAAGTCAAGTGGAAACCATTCGGAACATTCTATTCTTTCAGACGAATATATCATTTTATTCACAATACTGTAAGTGTCCTTCTGGATTTTCACTTTGTTGATTTTGATTAAATTGTTGGTTTCATTTATTTCTGTTACTTTATTTAGTACGTACAGTCGCAACAGTTTAAACTGTAGAAGGAAAGAAAAGCTTGGAGCACAAAGTTGCTACTTTGTATATTAATTTTGGTTTAATCACTTACCATCTTTACTAGTCCATATTACAAGATCATTTAGACAACCATCATTGTCCCCTGAATCACACACCGACCAGGGAGGCATGGCCCTGATTCATGCTTACGAATTGTTATAGCTCAAAGATTAAAGCGTATATGCTTTTCTGGCATTGCATAGAAAGTCAATTTGGGCAGTCAAAGTGGATTCCTGGGTCTGTCCTTGCCATTTTGCGGCCCTGTCCCTGCAGTCATAACTTGTAAACTATCGAGGTCCACACCCAAGAGAGCAGCGGTGGCTTAGTACTCATGACATTGGGCTTGTGACCAGACGGTTGTAAGTTCAAAACAAACATTCCAATAGACCTGAATCAAGAACCAATTTCTTAGGAGTTTTATTTTTAAGAAAAAGTTTATAGGCTTCTTCACTCTCAGTAACTCGGTGAGAAAAGGATATTTGGTTATTGTGTTTGTTTTTTATTGAAAGTTACAACTGCAAAACAGACGTCAGAACTAATCTGTGAGTAATGGCACTGAGTATGACCTAAGATATTGCACAACTGGGATGATAACATATAAGTGACAAATGATTCAGGCACTCAAATATAGAAACAAACTCAGATACACAAACCTTTAGTTTAACCCATTTTCAGTTGTTTAGTCTAGGGGCTACTTGTCATTATTAGTAAATCCCTCCAGTTCTTGTTTTTTTCTCGTACATAAGACTATACTAATTCCAAGGTAATCCGGTTATATAATATAAATATATTATCAAATGAGCATCCACTTAGACTGGTACTTGCTATATTGTCATTATACATGTTTCTTCAATTTATATGTAAAAATAAATAAAACAATTATACATTATAATCCCTAACAGATATTATTTTCCTATTTACTATAATCTATTGAAATCTACACATGTTGTGTTGCAAACTTACTTTATCTGTTTTTATTACTTTTCTGCAAGGGAAGGAGCTCTGCATAAAAGAAACATGTGAATTGAAATATTTTGTATCATAAGTTACGTTCCTTGTTTTCCCTAATAAAAACAGGCAAGTAGTTGTATACACTATACCAAGTGGATACGTTGTTTTAAGTAAAGACCAAGACTGCACATCTACCAAATTGCCATCAGAATGTATACCGGTTACAACACGAAGTCAATTGTCAAGGGACATAACTGTACAATAGGCCCAACTGTGGCTAAGATTAGTCAAATGGCCAACATTTGCCTAAATGCAAGAGCAGATGGGCAATAAATCTGAGACAGTCGGATGCTTTCTGTTGAAATTTCTTCCAGTACTGTTATTTGCATATGTTATGAAATTAATTGTTTTGAGGTTTCTGGCCAGCCAAACCCATGTATACTCCATTTTATGTTCACCCATTTCCAGGCTGGTTCCCATTTTTCCATATAATAAATACCGTGTGTCCTTAAAGGGTTTTTAAATTCTAGTAATGATGGCCATGAGTGGCGGCCGGAGGAAAGGTCCAACTGCCCCCCCCCCCCATTTCTTAAAATCCAGTGTGCAGCATAAAAATATATCCTTTTATATTTTGGCTTCCCCCTTTTGATTTCTACTTCAGGAATAATTATTGCAGACGACCATCATGATGTTCATATTCGATGAAACATCAGTATCGTAAAAAATAAATTTGAAAACTCTCAAGTCCAGAATGATTCCTGTCAAATTCGGTGCATTTCTGCTAAGTCGACTTTTTTTAATTGGGAGTGGTTTTTTATTGGGAGGTATCTTTTGTTAGTTATGGCAGACATATTTTTGATAATTAATTGTTTCAAAGGCCTTTATGCTGGGTTGTTTTCTGTAAAATCTATTAAAATTTTCCTCAACACTTTTTCAAGAGAAGAAACTTAAATGTTTTTCAGTTTTTAGTAAGTGTGGCAGTTTTTGATAGCAGCTCGCTATCATTTACATTAAACTGAAAGCCCTCCGTACCAGTATGTCTTCTGTTACGTTGGATCAAATTCAGAAAAGCGGTTCTTTAGGATGTCATTTTTTCTTCTGGTAACGGTGACATATTTGATGGTGATCAGGATTGCTTTCTCAAATATGAAAGCTCTCAAGTCCCAAATGTTTTATGTAAATGTTGGTAAAATTCTATTCCGCATTTTGGTTAAAAAATAACGTAAATGTTGTTCTCTTTTATTCGCAGTGATCATATTTGACGGCGTATAGGCATCATTTGTAAAAACATGAAATTCATCTAAGGGAGTAAACATTCTGTCAAATTTGGTCTAATTATGTTGTCTTTAGGCAGATATCGTCTACAGGGTGTGTATATTTATAACAATGGCAACCATATATGATTGTGAGTAGGAATCATTTGAAAAAGTTTAAAGGGCCTTCATGTCAGGATGTTTTCGGTCAAATTTGATCAAATTCTGGTTAGTGAATTTTGAAAATTTCTTTAAAGGTTATCTTTTTTAAGTAAGTACATCCATGCTGGATGGCTGGTTAACATAAGTTCATTACCTGGGACCAAAATTGCGTCCAAACTTGAGTCAAGACAATATCCTTGAAGTGTATATCATGGTCTATGCGACATTGCACACATCACATTTTTGTCAAAATATACGTGGTTACAATTATCCATTAAAGGAGTGATTTAAATTTAATCCGAAAAGGCCAAGAACTCCATCACAATTGGACTAGAAAACATTTAAAGGCACGTGTACGTGTCACTGGCAATTCATCAACCATACAGTATCTAATTATAGTAAAGGTTGTAGAGCTTCCGTGATTGCAAGCTGTGTGACAAATTGACCAGTGCCAATTATATTAAAAACTACGAAACTCGATAAAATATTTCATATGGCAAACAACAAATAAGGTCATTACAATTGTCAAATGTTCCTCCTTTTATTTGTACCAAATTAATTCAGTCCTTTTTTGAAAAACTAACATTTCTGGCCATGTAAATATTTTGTTATGGACATAATTTAGTGACCTGAGTTCACAGATATGGACACATGCCTCGTTGTCACCAGCATGATATATTTAATTAAGCAGTTCGTTCATATAGTTCTTAAAGTTCTTTTATGGTAATATTTAGTTTGTAAAATATCATTGCTGGAATATTTCACAATTAAGAAATTAATCACTTGGTTGATATTTCTTTGTAGCCGAAATGAATGACGTTTATGGTCAGTTCTTGAACGTTGCGACCTATATGTACTGTGAAGAAACCAGTGTAAACTAGCCAACTGAAGAACCAAAATTTCATCTTGGGCTCGCAGTGAGCCAAGAACCACGCTTGTCCAATTCACCATCTTGAGGTTAACATTCGATAATAATAGTGCAATAAGCATGGATTTTTAAATACTCTTTGCTCGGTTTGTTTGACAGGTTTCACTATATTACATTTCTGCTATTGATGAAGCAAGCAGGCGTTCAGATACAAAAGCTGCCCAAACTGGTATAATAAATTATATTGAATTGTGCATCTCAATCCAGGGTAGTATATATGAACATGCCTGCTAAATGTTGGCTATCACACAGTTAGAGCCCAAAACCCTATTATTTGCATAAATCAATGTGTGCGTAAGGGGAATTACTGTTGAATAGATTTAGTTTTGCTGTTTCTAAATCAGTAAGCGAATAAGAATGTTTGATTACCGCATTTAACCTGTTTCAAATCACCTAAAATCGGAAAAGATTTGGCGTGTGTTACGAAACATTTCTTTGATGACAAACCCTACACAATCATGTGTGTAAAATACCGTCAA
Source organism: Sinohyriopsis cumingii (assembly GCA_028554795.2). NCBI lineage: Eukaryota > Metazoa > Mollusca > Bivalvia > Unionida > Unionidae > Sinohyriopsis > Sinohyriopsis cumingii. Next base: position 864,102 of record JAPYKE020000060.1, on the reverse strand, counting down.
AAAATGATGAGTTAAAATATCGTAAAAGTGCACTCGATTGTTCTTGACCTATAATTACTCTATGAGTGGTACCACAAGCTCGTTAGGCATTTTGGCAAGGTGAGCTACAATTTAAATTTTAACTAATGCGACCGGTGCCGATAAATACGGAAGCCTGTTAGTGTCACGTTGGAATCAAATTTATTTATATCTCGTAAGTATGACTTAGTATATCGTATTTATGACTTAGTATCTCATAGTATCTTAGTATTTAACGACTTAGTATCTTGTATTTACAACTTAATTACGAGATAGCTAGCTCATAATTACGAGATATTAAGTCGCAATTACGAGATAACAAAGTCGTATTATATATATATATATATATATATATATATATATATATATATATATATATATATATATATATATATATATATCGAAGATCTGTCCAACAGCGTTTTCTGTCTACCCGAGCAGACTGAGGCATCAAAACGTCGTCAGGTTCCGAAAGATCTTCTCCATTTGGGGATTCTACAACCGCCGGTATACCCTCGAGCTGTTTTAGTCTGATAAAGGCTTCGAGGTCCTCTCCAGACGTTATCGTAGGAGAAAAATTCCCTTTTCATATTATTTCCTCCCTGTCCTTGTGGTGCGTACGGAGCATAACGCGGTGTAGGGTTTGTATTCGATAATGCTAGCTAGATATACAACAACAGCCGTGTAGAAGTGTTTGTCTAACGGGGTGATCATGGTACCATATGTGTCTCGACTATTACCTCTAATTCATACCAGTTCTACATAGCTAATTCGAAGTGTTCGCCAAGCCGGCACTGGAGTCACAGAGAAAGTAACATTGGACCATGCGAAAATATCAAGAAGTATGTATAGATGTCACTATACGCTGCAGAGAAGGCAGAAAGCAGTTTTGTCTTCGGTAAGTATGTATAGATGTCACTATACGCTGAAGAGAAGGCAGAAAGCAGTTTTGTCTTCGGTAAGTATGTATAGATGTCACTATAAGCTGAAGAGAAGGCAGAAAGCAGTTTTGTCTTCGGTAAATATGCATAGATGTCATTATACGCTGAAGAGAAGGCAGAAAGCAGTTTTGTCTTCGGTAAGTATGTACAGGTTAATGGTCTTGTCCAGTACTTTTTTGGGAGACACGTATGGGACAAAGCGCGTTGTCCGATCCAAAGACGTTGACGGATAGTGGAGTTAAGGTTCTCAAACTATGTGATGTCTGACTCCTTCATTGGAAAGTTAAAGGGGCTCTACTGCATGCATTTTGAAAAAAGTTGACTTTGCTTTTCATTTTCTCTCTTTGATTCAAAATGTCTACAATTTTGAAATTAAAGTCATTTTCAATGTAATAAGATTGAAAATCGCGTTCAAAGACGGTCAAAACTTCAACGTACGTAAGCGTTTTCTCGAATAGAAATTGAGCTCGACTACGCTATGATCACGTGACAATTCAAAATAATTATCGATGGCGTGAGAGTGGATGTTGATTCTTTCACATTAATTTATTTAATAATAAAAGATAACGTCCTGGTGATGAAAAGTTGTGTTACGTAGTAATATATATATTTTTTTAAGAACAGCAGTTTTAATATGCAGTTTTAGAGCAGTGGATAAGCCAGCAGTAACTTGTGTAATGGGATCATAGGGTCATCACAAAGTATTAATTATTTAAAGTGTACATTGTAACGTAACATCTCTCTCTCTCTCTCTCTCTCTCGTAAAACATCATAATTCTAGGTTGAGCCATCCATCTGTTTATTTACATGATACACAAACATACCCATCTCAAATTCAATCACTGATCAAGTTTCATTTTAATAAGTGAAGCTTTAGAGAAATTTTATAATGAATAAATAAGACAGATGGATCCACAGGCGTAGAAGGGTCCACGGACATAGATTGACAAAGTAAATCCCATATATCGCCAACATAATAGCAAATTGTTATAAAATAACTATTTTTAACATGTCATAACTATTGACTCATTTCCAAAATGAAATAGAATTATCAATATATACATTTTGCATTCAATTGTCATGACTGTCGAAGGAATAGCTGTGAGGTACATACAAGTAGTGAATGGCAAATGTAACTGACGTATAACAACCCATGTCATTGCCTTTTATTATTATTATTAGTAGTAGTAGTAATAGTAGTAGTAGTAGTATTACTGTTGTTGTTGTTGTTGTTGTGGTTGTTATTATTATTTCCTCCAATTTTATAACTGGACAAAGAGAAAGCTTTTAGAGCTTGTGGCTTTTATATGAAACTATCTCAAGGTGATTTCATTGTATTTGTGATAGATGAGTTCATCGGATTATTAGATATTCCAAGTATAAAAATGTTGGCAAACAAGAATATTCCATTTCTTCCATCCAAATGATAACTTTAAGATAATGAATTATGATCCATTTTATAGTATTGGACATCAGCACTGATTTATATGCAAATATTCAAAAGAAAACATTACTTTCCTCATTCCAAGGACGCAAATTTAAAAGTATTTTGGAAACAGAAACTTAACCTATTCTTTGCAAACACTCTAGGTAAAGTTTAGATTTAATTTGGGTAAAATATACATAGAATCCTTTACCATAACACTTTTATCAGTATAAGCTATGTTCCCAATGGTTCTAAAAAGAGAAATTAGTTTTGGATTCTAATATCCATCCAAGTACCATATATGTCCGTGGACCTATTAATTGTGTTGCTGGTGGTCGCTTGCTGCCCACCAAGCTATGACATCCATTCTACCATGGTGTCACGTTTGCTCAGCCCCAGTTCGTAAGTCGTGTATAAACCAAGGTATTATTACAAGCCATGGTTTTGATGTCTAAACATCGCCGCAGGCTAGAGTTAATCTCTTACGCAAGGTTACCGTGACCAAAGAGAAGACCAGACATCTTGAATTGGCACAGGCGTTGGATCGCGCGAATTACCACCTATGTGTTACAGTATAGTCCTAAGATCAAAGGAACCCGTGGGGGGAGCGTGTTCCAAATCCGTCCCCACGTTGGACAGACAGCAAAGTTTGAATGGATCGGTTCAAAGCGACACCCAATTGGAATTAAGATGGAGGGTGTGATAACAATTTCGATCCGAATGATAACTTCTAACTAGGAAGCGAAAATTTAGTCTAGCTAGGAAGATTGCTGAGCAATATAGGTTTACTTTGAGAAGCCACTCGTAATTTGGCGGTAAAACTTGGAGAGGAGATTCTAAGGAAAGACAAAGCTTCGTAAATGTCAGTAAGTTATTTGCTCGGTTTTGCTCGATTTTTGCAGAATATTACGTCATTGTAATTGTAAGTATGTGCAGTATGTATACTTAATTATTAGGATCGTTATTACGTACCTTTGTAGTGTTCATATACAGGCGTATTTGAGTATAATGTAGAGAATTATGTAGACGGTTAGCTTGTGGTCAGAATTAATTTTGTAATTCGCTAATAGGTTACTTCGTAGTATACTAGTGCATTTAGTCATATGATATTTTAGAATTTACACATGCTTGAACTGTAAATTTGGAAAATGGTTGAAGTGTGTAAGATTAGGTAATATAGATGTATGGATATATCAGAGCATATACATTTGAATATTTGTGTACTTTGAATGAGTTGTAATGTAAACAAATGCGTCTGATTGCTGTGATATTGTTTAGTATAATTGGATTAGGAATATGTACTGATGTGACTTAATTTCTTGATGTATGTATGAGAAGTAAGTGCTACCGTGCTTTTATTTTACCATACAAGAACGTATGAGTACTTCGATGTGAATGAATGCTTGACCAAAGAAATTTAATAGCCGTTATCTGATGATAGGCTGGGTGCAGTGTGAGATGAGAGGGCTAACGAAATTACTCGACCGTCCTTGTCTTTGCACCTGAAGCTTTTTGGGGGACAGAACTTCCGGTTCAGTTATGTTCCGAGTCTCTAAGAGGAAGACGGAAGTGAGACTAGCAGAGCAGTCGGAGTCGACACGTCTAGTCGGTGGAGAGAGTGGAGGAGGAGGAGGAAATGGAGTCGAGGAGGGAAAGTGGAGAAGGAGGAGGAGTATAGAGAAGTCGAGGAGGAGAAGAAATTTGGAGAAAATAGGGAGGAATGGGAGTTGGAATTGGAGGAATAGGAGAGAAGATTACACAGATGAATATAATACAAGGACAGATGGAAAGCTATCTCACACTTCTAATCAAGTGATGCAATATGCTATCGCATGGTCGAGCGGAAGGAGAGTACTTGAGAAATTTTAATAATTTGACTATTGAATTATCATTAAATTGTAATTCGTTGCATTTCACTTTTTTGCTTATTCAATCATTTAGCCGTCGGCATTGCTGACTGGGGGCTTGGAGCTTTACGTCTATCTTTCACTAACTTTACTTCCAACCAAAATCGAGCCTGGGTGGGACGTCTAATAATTTAGAATACTGGGAGCACCCCATCCCAACCATAACACACCTACGACAGTTGCGGCCAAACAAACCCGGTCATGTCAAACCCAGTGTGATCACCATCGTCACCTCATATATCACCACTTTGTAATAATAATAATAATAATAATAATAATAATAATGTGCATAGTACAAACATCACCAAAATGCACATAATCATTGTCATTATTATTATCAGCAGCAGCAGCAGTATCTCATTATTTTATCTTGCACCAATGAACCACACTACTTTACATCTTCATCACCGCAAACATCTGAGACCTCAGCCACCATCATTTAATTAACTGTCTTCAAATTATCGGTACATTTGTATTCTCCTCATAGTACTTAACCCGACTTTTAATTCCTTTTAATAATCTCTGTTACTGTTACTTGGTACTTTGACTAAGTTTATAGATATATTTTGATAATCTTATCCGTTATTTTCTTCCTCAGCAGAGATAGGTAAGATACAATTCTTCTGCAAATGCACACCAAATTTGGTGCACAAGAAAGCATCATCATCATCATCATCATCACCATCTCTCTCTCTCTCTCTCTCTCTCTCTCTCTCTCTCTCTCTCTCTCTCTCTCTTATCAAACGAAGAAAACGCACCGGGGTGGATTTTGGTCCAGACTAAAGGATTTGGACTGGGTAAATCACATTTGATCAACATGACATCTGTCGGGTTTAATATAATGACTAGATCAATATCTGACAATCTCATACATTTAGAGATACGGGTGGGTGGCATTGAATGATGGTGGAATATATTGCTTCCGTATTTTCCTTCTTCCTATTTTGAGACAAAAACTTTTGATGATATAAGTTGGTTGGCATACGTACATACAAACATACATACATACATACATACATACATACATACATACATACATACATACAGCAGATAGATAGATAGATAGACAGACAGACAGACAGACTACGTGGCACTAACAGGTTTCCGTAGATAAGATTTTGTTCTTTGTAGTTTTTACTAGCTAACCAAATAATATTTCCACCATAATCAATGTATATACTGGCATATAAGTCGGATCCAACAACAAATATCATTAACCCTGATGTGACATTGCATAATGCACTAGTAGATCAGGTTCCATGCTGTTTGTTCTAACGGTTAATCTTAGCAAATTTGTACATCCAGACCTGTCTGCTGACAGATCGGACTGTATGAAGTTATTAACATTAATCGTTATAACAACATTGACTCTGCTCTGCCAGTGTATTTTTCGACAGTGGATCAAGGTGTATGTTGTTTGCCGTTGGACCTAACTTAATGTGCAAATTTTCGGAGAAGTTTTGCAGCATCACGCATGCTCCCATAGCTGAGACCCATTATATATCACCATTTTTTAAACAGCCGATATAATAGACTAATGAAGATTTAATGAAACTACGCCTCTTTGGGGAAAAACAACGATTGCAGAAAACATTGATACAAAATACCATGTAGACAATGTAGTCCGATTTTTCTATATAGCACAGTTGTGGAAGGTGAAGGATTACAGGGTTCTTTTTTTTAATTTTAAACCCGGAGAAATTCTAGCAATCAACTGACGACATCAATAATTAATAGTTCTTACAACTAGTATATTTAGCAGCCACTGCCATAATGTCATTTTGCTGTGATGAGCCAGATCAATATTTAGCAAAATATTCCCGTGACTCATTTTCTGCACTCGGAATTAACTTGGCTATTTCTGAAAGACAAAATTATGCCTCAGAAGTATGTCAGAGCAATAATTTACAGAAATAGTATACATTTGTTCGTCTGAAAAAGAAACCCAAATTATCGGTTAACTATTCAATTCGATAGACAGTAGAATTAATCGAGGGATTACGAATAAAAAAGTGATTTTTCGTAACTTCTCGGTCTTTCCTTGTTTCGTAAATAGCAGAATAGTTCGATATATATTCGAGGTATGATTCGTACTATTGACCCCGATTTTGCGAATGACATTATCTGACTATCATTCGTAATATAACTTATTTATGGTATAAATTGGGTCTACGCTGTTCACTTGAAACCACGAGTACAATAAACACTGCAGACCCGGATCTGTCAGCGTATTACTCGACAACAGATCTGGTGATATTTCTATTTGGTTGATTATATATGTGCATATATAAACATAGTCTACGACCACTAATTGACTTTACGTAGAAAAAAGTGTTGACTTTCGAGAAAAGAAAAGTATTTTCTGTACTAGATAGCCGTGTACACAACACGTGTGATTCTTTATTAATGATAATGCAAACTTTCTGAAGAGAGACATTTATCCATAACCACCCCCACCCCACACAAAAACCAAACAGCAAAAACAAAGCATCCTTGTGTGTGTGTGTGAGAGAGAGAGAGAGAGAGAGAGAGAGAGAGATTTCTTGCCACTACCACGACATATGCCCGTAGCCTGTACAACCCACTCCCTCCTGGAATTTAAATGGTCTATTTCTAACAGATGTCTGAGATAAACAAACACCGCTCTAAAGTGTACTTGAGTGACCGACAATAACTAGGGCGATATTGAGATCTGCAGTGGGACAAAGGCTAATTTGCGTAGGCAAAGTATACGAAGTGGAAAAACCCAATTCGATAGACGTTAGGTAATCCAAAGAGATCCCTGTTTTAAAACAAATTAAAATAATTTAAAAAAACAAATTTATTACGCTTCGTTGCTTTGATCAGAATGTTTAAACGGTCTTAATTAAAGAGTATGGACTTGTTCGTGATCAGCATACTCCAGATGGGGCCCCAGGGGCCAAGTGATCTAAAGCGCTCACCGTTACGGATCACTGCCTTCTCATCTCTGTCTGCGTTGGTTCGAGCCTCGGGTTCGGCCAATGTAGGTATTTGAGAAAGCTTGCCAATAGCTTCTCGTGGGTCGGTGGTTCTTTCTGGGGTTTTCCCTGGTTCTTCCTCCACCATTTATACTGGCCGCTATGTATAGCCTATCTTGTGCTGAAAATGGCGTTAAATCCTACAACAACAACTACATACTCCAGATGTACAGTATAGAAAATGTTGGGGGACACGGTAAGAGTCCATAGGCAAAAATAATCCGAATAATAGATGTTTTACTGAATACGAGAAATAACAAGCTAAATTAAATTTGGAGGACACATGCCAGATAGAGGGCCAGGCTATCGCCAAGTTAAAAGTTTCAAGTCCTTCATATCATTATGCCTTCTGTTCAACTGATCACATTCTTTTCAGTGGTTGTTGGAATAACTGTTTAAATGTTTTTTCTAATCCTGGTAACAGCAGCTATATTGGATGAGAGAGATCGGCATCAATTATAACTTTTCAAAGACACAATGCCAGAATGCTGCCTTTTAAAAGCATGTGCAAATTGGTCAATCAGCTTTTGAGAAGCTGTAAATAGCAACTGTAAATAGATGACACATGACAAAGAACAAGCGACCAATTCAAAAGCTAAATTGACCTTATAACTATGTGAGCTAGCAAGAGATCCAAGTGGGCTTGACATTCCTCAGCTGGCTGATACCTGCCCAATACCCAAATACATGAGCAGTTGATGAAGACATCTAGGTCAGTATGATTCTTCTGCTGCAATTACTCCAGCGCTCTTTGGTTACAAATGTGAAGAAAACAAGTGTTTTAAGGTTTCTCAATACTTTTGCTTGTTCATCCCTACCTGATGATACATCAGTATAATTTGTCCAATTAAAAAATCAGGGTAATGTTTTTCTACTTTTAGTATTGGTAGCTGTATTTAATGGTGGAACGGCATCTTTTGTATAAATCTGAAAGATCTTCAAGCTAAAACACTTTCTGTTCGTACATATCGTCACATTGTGATAAGAAGTTATGTAGAACAAGTTATTGAAGGTTTGTCTCATTTTGGTCACTCCAGAGAGATCTGATTGCAAACTCTAAAAGGTCTTTAGGCAAAGGCGCGTTCTGTCAAATATGATCAAATTCTATTCAGTAGTTTTGAAAACGGGATTAATGTTAGTAGTGAAAGGGGTGAGATTAGCGACAATGGGAATTAGCATTAAAAACACCCCCTGGGTAAGATTAGCGACAATGGAAATTTAACTTTAACCACCCTGGGTAAGATTAGCGACAATGGAAATTTAACATGGGCAAAAAACCCTGGGTAAGATTAGCGACAATGGAATTTAACATTGGAGAAAGGAAAAAAAAGGAAATATTGATTTTAGCGACAAAGGCATTCGAACAATGGAAAAAAAATATCGATTCTAGGGACAAAGGCAATTGAACATTGGGAATAGAGTTTGGGTCTGTCTAGGGACAAAGGCAATTGAACATGGGAATAGAGTTTGGGTTTGTCTAGGGACAAAGGGGAATTGAACATGTTAGAAAAAAAAACTATTTTAGGGACAAGGGGAATTGAACATGGGATTTTTTTTTTTTTTTAAATTTTTATAAAGGGGTAGGCAATCGAAAGGCTATCTCTTTTCGAGAAATGTGGGTGGCCCTGAAAAGGGCCTTTGGATTTGTGTTAATATTAATATTAACATAGACGGCATCTGTCACATCTTCTTCTTCTTAAACTCCTTCTAACTGCAGGTCCATACACAAGTACCCTCTTGAGGCATCCTTGTCTTTCTATGTAAACTCTTCTCATCCATAGACTAGTATCTGTCCTATCAACAACAGTCCACTTGGACCGGACATACATGAGCATGTCCGTCCTAAACATCATTGAAGACACAAGGGTGGATGATTCAACTGTGGTCCACATCGTGAGGCGACGAGAACAGGTGAATCAATGCAGTGAACTGCGCTTATTTATAGGTAGAGGAAGGATTGAAACGGATTGAGCTCATTCACCAATCCGAACACGCGTTACAAAATTCAGTCAGTCCGCATCCAATCCGAAGAGAGCAGTCTGTGACGTCATGTGGTCTATATAGATTCGCTAGCGCCTGTGTGCTGTCAATCTATGCGACAGTGATTCAACATGACGGAAACTCAGAAAACGATCCATTGGGGTGCACCAGCAGTGGAGACCGCCCAAGGGAACCCGGACTTACTTTCAGAAGAGGTACAGTGGGATTTTGTGGATTTTCTTACCTCGCAAGAATTTGTTCCGGAACCTTCGTCTCATTCTTCATTACCGCAAGTGGAGAATTTTAGACAGAGACAGAAAGAAGAATTGGAGAAATTTATGCAACGACAAAAGGAAGCGGAACAAGTTTTCTCCTACAGCAACAGCAACAGCAACAAGAAGAGGTAAGCAAAAAACAACAACAACAAGAAGTAGCAGCAAAGAAACAAGAGGGTGAAAATCAAACGGCTACGGTACTGTTGGACATTTTAGCGGAGTTAAGAAGTCTGAAACAAATGTATCAGACTTCTTTATCACGACCGAAGAGAATACGACCTTCCCGAGCTAAACACGCCAACCCTGTGACTAAGCCTATCGTACCACCCTTAGTGATTTCAACCCAATCATCATCATCAGAAGTAGGCCTCGGCCGTGGCAAAGGCTTAAGGCAGTTAAAGTTGATTGCTTAAACTCACCCCTACACCAAAAAAGGCCCTTTTCAGGGCCACCCACTTCTCTCGAAAAGAGATAGCTTTTCAATTTGCCAATAGCTCAAAAATCAACAAAAAAAACCATTTTACCCTTATAGTACATGTCTGTGTATGAGTGCGTGAGTGTAGCTTCTTATTTTAAAATTAAAACTCAAAGACACTTACCTTATATAATTAATGTATTCTTTTCTCCATAGTTACAATCCAATTCACAGTTCACAACAGAACACTTTATAAATTACATTCACTTCTTCTGTTTCTTTTTTACTCTCTCTTTTTTTTCAATTTCTTCACCGTCACAGTCTTTTCTTCCTCACTTTCTTCCCTTCTTCTTTTCTTCTCCTGTTTCTTTTTCTTCACCTGGCTGCTTTCTTCCTCTGAAGAATCTCTCTCTTCTTCTGAAGAATCCCTCTTTTCTTCCGACTCCTCTTGTTTCTTTTTGGGGCAATCTGGAGACCAATGTCCTTTTTCTTGACAATAATAACAGGTATCTTGACTTTTGTCTTTTCTAGCCCCTGTTTTTGTTCTTTTTTGACGATCTGGACACTCTGAAGACCAATGCCCTTTCTTCTGACAGATATAGCAAGTATCTTGACTTTTATCTCGAAAGGAAGGAGAGTAGTCCGTCGGCTGGTCTGAAGAGAATTTTCTAATGACCCCTCGCAAAGCTCTGATGAAACGTTCCATCTGGGCAGTCTCTTCCATCGTTGTGCTCGGTTTGAGAGTGAAATGAATAGTGAAAGGACAAGACACACACCCTTTTTATATACGCTGGTTTGCCATGACTATAAATTAGTCTATGGTGTTTAAACTTGAGTCATTTGACGTTTTGCACTCAAGATGAAACGATCCTATTCATTCGAGAAGAAAGAAGAAGAAGAAGAAAGTAAGAGGCAGAAACGTGATCTATCGCCTCGTACCAGAGCTGAAGTCTTGGCACAAATTCATGCCAGTGATTTTGAAGAGGACATGAGTGAACCAGAATCCGAACCCTCTAAACCAAGTTCACCACCCTTAGTCAACCCTGAAAAGTACTATTCCATTCGAGAGACGGAAAAGCGCTCCTCTAGAAAATTTAGAACCACGGCTTACACCTACACAGTGAAGTTTAAAAATTTCAAGTCCGACGTACCATTGGAGAAAGCAGAAGGGTTTATCACCGAGATGTGGGATTCTTTGCTCACCGCACTCAAGCGACAATGTCAACCCAAAGAAGACGATCGCTTGACACTATCCATAGATCACGACAGCTTGAAATCCCCTGTTTGGATCGAGTTTAGCAGACCCGCAGAACTAACCCCTTCCAAAGTCATGGACAAGATTCAACACGTACAACAATCTAATGACCAGTTTGACATCACCGATGGTAAAGCCACACTGAAAATGGCCCACGTCTCTCCTCCTCAAGGGACCGGACAACGCAATAAGGTGTTATTGGTGAACGACCTTCGCAACACCAAAAAGAGTCTCGTCCAAATTCACAATTCTCAAGACCAGATGTGTTTAGCCCGAGCCATCGTGGTGGGACGAACCTATGCCAACAAGAACGACACGGTAGAATGGAAAAGAGCCTGGAAAACTATTCAACGATCCGACCGAGCCAAACAACGAAACGAAGCAGAACTCCTGTTACAACAAGCCGGACTGTCCAAAGACACACCCTGTGGCATTCCTGAGATGCAGAAATTGCAAGATGTCCTAGCTCCACTCTACACCTTGAAAGTGCACCCTCAAGAAATGCGCGGACCTCTGTTGTTTCGAGGGAAAGACTTTAAGGACGGAAAATACATTCATGTCTATTATCATGATGACCATTTCGATACCACTACCACTATCACTGGATTCCTGGGATACAGTTATTACTGTGAGAAATGTGACTATGGCTATAACAATCGAGAGCAACACAAACATTGCGGATGGAAATGCCCAGGATGTTTGGCCTCTCCACCCTGTCTGAGCGAAGGACAAGAAAGAGTAGATTGTCCTGCTTGTCTGCGCACGTTTATCAGCCCTGCCTGTTACCAACAACATCTGAAGACGCAAGGTTCACAGCAGAAATGTGCTTGTCAACTCCTGAGATTGTGCCCTACGTGTCGACAAGGCCTACGTACCAATAATGCCAAGACACACGTATGTTCAGGAAAGAAAAAATGTCACATTTGTCACCACATCGTGGACCTGCAACACGAATGCTACGTGCAAAAATACCAACCCCCACCAGAGAAAGAGGACGGTCACAAGAAGAAAGGCAATTTCATCTTTTTCGATTTCGAATGCATGCAAGAGACCGGCATTCACATTCCTAATTTCTGCGTGGCTCATCGAGCGTGCGAGAAGTGCATTCAAGAACCTATCTTCAGTCATTGCCCTCACTGCAGCAAGATTCCCGGAGGGCGTGAAAAAATCTTTCGAGGACCGAACACGTTAGCCGATTTTGCCCAATGGGTCTTAGACCCCATCGACAAGACGTGGAGCCAAGAGGACATCGAACGTTACGGAGATTGTCATCGTCATGCCACGGTGATGGCTCACAATTTCTCCGGATAAGATGGACAGTTTCTTCTCAGATACTATACGGAACAAGGCACCGAACGTCCTAAAGTCACTTTGAACGGAGCCAAAATCATTTTCATGCAAGTGGGACAAGTGCAGTTTAAAGATTCGATGAGCTATTTGGCCATGCCTTTGAGTCGAATGCCTAAAACGTTTGGAATGACAGAAATGGCTAAAGGGTATTTTCCACACTTTTTCAATACGGAAGCCAATCAACACGCCGTTCTACCCCATTTGCCTGAGGCTCACTATTACGTCCCCGACAACATGCGTACCGAACAACGAGAAGCTTTCTACGCTTGGTACCAGGTCCATGCCTCCGACCCTTTCGACTTTCAGGAAGAAATGCTAAAGTATTGTCGTTCCGACGTGGACATTTTACGGCGTTGCTGTGGAAAATTTCGAGAACTGTTCATGGAACACGGAGGGGTCGATCCTTTGAAAGAAGCTTGCACCATTGCCAAAGCGTGTTCCTTAATGTATCGACAACGATTCATGCCTGAAAACACCGTGGCTGTCATCAGTCCTCAAACGACCCACTATGTCAAACGTCAATACTCGGTCAAAGCCCTACGCTGGTTACATTACTTGTGCGACAAGGAAGACAAATGGATTCAGCATGCCCGCAACGGAGGAGGCGAAAAGACCATCGGAACGCATTCGGTCGATGGCTGGGACTTAGAAAACCCCAAGATCGTGTACGAGTTTAACGGTTGCTTATTTCACGGATGCCCCGTCTGTTACCCTGATCGTAGCACTAAAAATCAGTTTTTACAACGAACCATGGAAGACTTGTACCAGGACACTTGTCAGCGACGCCTAAAGTTAGAACAGAAAGGATACCAAGTGGTGGAAATGTGGGAACACGAGTACGATCACCGTATGAAAACCGATTCCGAGTTTAAACGTGCCGTGGAAAGTTACAAGCTGATGGACCCCCTAAACCCGAGGGATAGTTTGTACGGAGGAAGGACCAATGCCACCTGTTTGCTGTACCAAGCCGACGAAGAGAAAGGAGAAGAAATCAAATACTTGGACGTGTGTTCGCTGTATCCTTACGTGTGCAAATATTGTCGCTTTCCTGCAGGGCACCCACAATTGTTCACGGAACACATCGACCTGAAAAACATTCGACAATACGAAGGCTTGATCAAGTGTAAAGTTTTGCCTCCCACGAACCTATACCATCCCGTCTTACCTCACCATTGCCAAGGCAAACTGATGTTTCCTTTGTGCCGTACTTGTGCCGAAACGTGCAACCAAGACCAACCTTGTCAGCACACCCAGGAAGAACGGGCCTTGACGGGAACCTGGGTCAGCGTAGAATTGTTCAAAGCTCTGGACATGGGATACCAACTGTTAGAAGTGTACGAAATTTGCCACTTTCCCAAGACACAACAATACCACAAGGGTGACCCCAGTCAGAAAGGCATTTTCGCCGACTACGTGGATGCCTTTTTGAAACTGAAGCAAGAAGCTAGCGGCTATCCTTCCTGGTGTCACACTTCCGAAGACGAAAAGACATTCAAAGAGAAATACTATGAACAAGAAGGCATCTCTTTAGACCACATCGAGAAAAACGAAGGCAGGCGGTCGTTTGCCAAAGTGATGTTAAATTGCTTGTGGGGTAAAATGGCACAACGACCGTGTTTACCCAAGACGGAATATTTGACAGAACCTTCCCGCTACTTTCAGATGATTCACGACAAAACCAAATACGTGAAACACGTGGACGTCGTTCGCGAGGATTTGATCTTGGTCAATTACGAAGAAGATCTGGAATTTGTACAAGACGACCCCTTTGGAAATGTCATCATTGCTGCTTACGTGACAGCTCATGCTCGCTTAAAATTGTACGAAGCTTTAGAACTGTTAGGGGAACGTGTCCTGTACTTTGACACGGACAGTTGCATTTACATCCATCACCCGAGTCAACAGCACCCTGACATCGAAGGAGACCGTTTAGGAGCCTGGACAGACGAACATCCCGACGACAAGATTCTAAGTTTCGTCACTGGCGGTCCCAAAAATTACGGCTACGAATACCGGGACCCACAACGAGAATTGCACACGACGTGTAAAGTGAAAGGATTGACTCTGAATTATCGTACCAGTCGTGTGGTGAACTTTGGGGTATTGAAAGAAGCCTTGCAATCGGGACAGGATGCAAACTTTAAAGTGACCACCTATCAACCGAACAAAATTGTACGTAGACCCACTCACCACATCGTCAGTCGACCCTTGGAAAAAGTCTATCAAATCGTGTACCAGAAGCGAGTGCGACTTCCCAATCATTTCACCTTACCGTATGGACACGTCGGTATTGGTCTGTATATAAAAAGGAACCCTAGGCAAGATCGATAGTTCGTTGTGACTACCAAGACCGAGCGAACAAGATGAATACTTTCAGAGAAACGCAAAACAAGTTTAGACAGGCACAATTCAAGTGTGGGGGCTTCTGAAGTGGAATGCGATTGTGAGCCTTGCGACTTTTCAACCTGTGTTAGTGACGGTGCCAGAAGAACCCGTCACCCAGGACGGGACTGTCGTGGACAGGCCTGAAAGACCCTTTCGGGAGGACACTTGTGTGACCTTACCCCCTACTATAGAACTGGTTAGAACATTACCCAAAACATGTTGTACAGATACTTGTGTGTTATTCCTCGTTAATGGTTATCATGTGCCTTTTATCCTTATACTTAAGCCTTTGGCTTTTATGTATTTTTGTCTTTCGTATTCATGTTTGAAACATTCAATAAACGTGTTCTGAAAAAAAGTATATAAACTCTTGTGTTGTTTGTTTTCGTGTCACAAGTGACATTTCTCACACTATGGCTACCTCTGCTGTCTCTGCTCCCTCTTCCTCTACTGTCAAAGTCATCGACGAACACTTAGATCGTGCCAGTTGGGAGGCTTTGTATCTTCGACATCCCTTTAACATGCTCATTGCTGGACCTAGCGGTTCAGGCAAAACCGAATTCGTCAAACGTTTGATCGAACATAAACATCATTTGATCGATCGGCCACCTCAACGGATCGTGTGGTGTTACAAAGAGTGGCAATCGGCGTACAACCTCTTGCGAGAAAGTCAAGGCGATTCCATCGTGTTTGTGGAAGGCGTTCATAAAGAAGACGACGGCATCGTCTCTGACTCCCGTCTAACCCATTTGGTCATTTTTGAAGACATGTTAGGAGAAGACGAAGAAGAAATTAAACTGTGATTCACGCGCAAAGGGCATCACCGTAATGCCAGTGTCGTTTACATCACCCAAAATTTGTTTCAACAAAGTAAAGCCCATCGCACCATCAGTCTCAATGCGCATTACGTGGTCTTGTTTAAAAGCCCTCGAGATAAATCGCAAGTGCAAGTCTTAGCCAAACAGTTAGGAATGCCTTGACTGACTCAGGCGTACGACGATGCCGCTCAAACTCCACACGCCTATTTACTCGTCGATTTGAAACCTACGACCCCCGAGGATTTGCGATTTCGTACCCACTTGTTTCACCACTGGTGCCAAGACGGAGGGCCCGTCCTGTACACGTCTCCGTCCTCGACTTAATTTCACTCCACAAAAAATCTATAAAAACCTCAGACCCTTTTCGTCTGTCTCACACAGCGTCAACATGACGTCCCTTCAGTCGCATCTTCCCGTCAAATTGATTCGTGCCTTTTATGGCATCAGTCGAGAAAAAAATCCACAAATACGAGCTCGTGTCTTAGAAGCTAGTCTCAAAGAAGTCTTACGATGGTTCACGGTGACGGCACGTCAATTACTCCAAGGAATCATTCAGATTCCTCATCAAACCAAACGCTTTTTCGATCGAAACAAAGTCGCTTTGGTCCAACTGGCCGATCCCCGCATCGACACTCAAACCAAAAAAAAAATCATTTTGAAACCTGGAGGGAGCGGTACTCTAGGAGGGGTCATCATTCGCTCTCTCTTAAGATGGGATCCTAATGCCCCCAAACTTCTCCCCAAGAAAAAAGTCCAACGAAACCCCAAGAAGAAGAAAAAGACCAGGTCCCCAAGAAGAACTTCTCCAGTGGCGGGACCCTCCTCTTACCAGACACCACCCCAGAAAAATAAAAGAAGCCCCGAGAAAAAGAAACAGAAAAAGTCCCCAGAAAAAGAAAAGTCCACAGAAGAAATCTAGTCGCAAGAGAGGCACTTCGGCCAGGACTCAACTTTACACTCGCAAACCACGACCTGCCACGGCGGTGACCGCATCTCCGGCAGCCTCACGTTCATCCACTTCTCCGTTGATGACACCAAGAACTGAAGAGTACTTGGAGACGTTGATCACACCAAGAACTTCTCCGTTGATGACCCCAAAAATTACTTCCCCAGTGGCAGGACCCTCCAATTTAGTTGCAGTGGCTGCTGCTCACAAAGTACCTTCTCCCAAAATCAAAGTTCAAGAAAGATCGGGCATGTTACAAAGTTTACTGGATTTGTCCAAGCAAGAAGTGGCTCGATTTAGTCCGTTACGTACCCCTGCACGACGTGTCATGCCTGTCCTCAAATTGATACGACGTAAAGACAATCAGTGGCGACGCGTTCCAGTATAAAAAAAGGTGTGTGACCAAGTAGGGTATCAGTGTTTTTTTGGTGCTCCTGAAGACTCAAAGATGTCACCCTCCAGAAAACCCCAAGGAAAGAAAAGGAAAGGACTACCACCACGTTTAGTCAAACATGGGGACATGTTATCTGTCCTGTCCAAAGCTTCTCCACCCCTACGAAAAAAACTCATTCAATCGGCCTCCAAAGAGGTCATCGATACCGTGTGCGAATGTTGTTTGAACGTCTTGAAAGGCACGATCCCTTTGTCCAAACACCAGAAACAATGCTTAAGCAAACATCGTCACGTTCTTCGCCAAATGGTTCAAAAGAAAATTCCGATTCGTCAAAAAAAGAAGATGTTGGTCCAACGTGGAGGCATTTTACCTCTCTTCTTAGGCCCCTTACTGAAAGGAGTCTTGGGAACCATGTTGGGAGGACTGGTGGGAGCAAGATAAAAAGGCCCAAGATTTCAGAATCGTCCCCTGACAACCCCATGGAAGGACGAAAACTAGCTTTAGTGCCTTACAAACGGTGGATGGAATACCATCGGTGGCAAGAACAACGCACCCCGCATTTACCTCCCAATCCCCATTTGAGCGAGATGTCCCAGTTACAACACGAATTGCAGTCCTTGATGGATCGCCAAGATTTGTCCGAAACAGAAAAATCGCAAAAGTACGGTCAACTCTTGCAACGACTGCAACTCTTTCATTAGAAAACTTTAGACGAAACAGCTCTACCCACTCTGAAAGATT
This sequence comes from Sinohyriopsis cumingii, assembly GCA_028554795.2. Taxonomy (NCBI): domain Eukaryota; kingdom Metazoa; phylum Mollusca; class Bivalvia; order Unionida; family Unionidae; genus Sinohyriopsis; species Sinohyriopsis cumingii. The sequence goes on along the minus strand of JAPYKE020000060.1, from coordinate 846,252 downwards.
TTAAGACCTTGATGAAAAGTCCAGCACCATCACCAGTACCAGTACCAGTACCACCACTATCAGTGACCAAGACAGAAAAAGGAGAAGAAGAAGAAGAAGAAGAAGGGTTTCAAACTCCACCAGAAAAAGTACGCAAGTTAACAACACCACCTACCTCCAGAATTGGATGGATTAAAAAGATGATGGCCACCCCTTCTTCATCACAAGAGAAAAAGAAAGTGAAGACAGAAGTGAAACAAGAACCGATATCCCCCGCTCAGACATCCTCCTCTTCAACACCTATTGCCGGTCGCACACGCAAAGCATTGCAATCCAAGAAAATACCCCAAGAGAAAAAGAGTAGCATCCTCCAAGAGTGGGTGTCTTATTAACACACCAACCAACACAAAAAATGGAAAAAGTCTTAGCCAGCATTTACTACGATCCCTCCCATCCTGCAGGTTACGCAGGAGTTCAAAAATTGTATCGTGCTGCCAAGACTGAAAAGTCTCCGTTTACCTCAAGTGCAACGATGGTTACAAGAACAAGCTACCTACACTTTACACAAACCCATTCGACGCAAGTTTGCCAGAAGTCGCACCCGAGTGGAAGGCATCGATCATCAATGGCAAGCCGATTTAGCCGATGTCTCTCATTTGGCCAGCTACAATCGTGGCTACAAATATTTGTTTTGTGTCATCGACGTCTTTTCCAAATTTGCCTGGGTCGTGCCCTTGACTTCCAAATCGAGCAGCGAGTTAGTGCGAGCCCTGCAACGAGTGTTCAAACAAAGTGGCCGTCACCCTCTTCGATGGCAAACGGACAAAGGCACCGAATTTCTGAACCAAGCTTTCCAAAAAGAATTAAAGAAACGTGACATTCATTTTTTTACCACCGAGAATCCCGAAACCAAAGCCAGCATCGTGGAACGTTTTCAACGCACTTTGAAAGAACGCATGTGGAAATATTTTACGCATCACCACACTCTGAAGTACATCGACATCTTACCTCACCTGGTGCAAGCGTACAACCAATCTTACCATCGAAGCATCGGACGTGCCCCGCAAGAAGTGACTCCCGAGAACGAAGTGTTGGTGTTTGAGCGCCTGTTTGGTACGTCCCCGACGAGGGCTGTCCCCAAGAAAAGTGGAGAGTTGGCCGTAGGAGATTGGGTGCGCATTGGCAAAACCAAACGCACTTTCGACAAAGGTTACTTACCTAACTGGACGACCGAATTGTTTCGCGTCACTGGACGAGTGCATGGTCGTCATCCTGCCGTCTATAAATTGGAAGACATGAACGGAGAAGTGCTCAAAGGAACGTTTTATTTGCCCGAGTTACAACGTGTCACCAAAAAAGAAGACGACGTGTACGACATCGACAGCATTCTCGAACGCGGAGCCCGTAAAGTGGGCAAACGACGTGTCAAAGAAGTCAAAGTACGTTGGAAAGGATATCCACCCGGTTTTGATTCTTGGATCGACGCTTCGCAAGTCATCGACTATAAAAAGAAGTGACCATCATGCCCTTTCACACAGACGCAGCTACGTCGACCACTCCTTCTTCACCTAGTTCTTCTGTGCAAGATTTACAAAAACAACCCTTGTGGGTGTGGTGCGGAGAACGTGTGCCTAAAACGCAAATCGTCTTTTTCTGCCAAATCTTTGTGGTGTATTGTGTCATTGGGGCAGCCATCGCCAATTTGAGTTTGCAACAAGGAGACAAACAATTGTGGACCATTTTATTGAGCAGCCACAGAACTCTGGAATTATGAGTCACCAAAACCAATTTTACTTAACCTTACCCAGTGACAGTTCCATGGAGGTGTTTCCCCACAACATGTTGTGCCGTTACACAGCCAAATTACCTCAGGCCATCCCCTTAGATCACGAAGCCCATTGGGAAGTGGCTTTGGTAGAAATGATTCAACCAACACAAATCTAAAACATCACTGAAACTCAAAACACATTTGACGTCGAAATTCTGGACCCAACAGTGCAGCAAACCATGACGGCCACTTCTCAACATAAATCACTTCCCAAGGCCCCAATACTCAGCAGTGACACTTCTCCTCCTCTTTACGTGTATCACTTTAAAATTAACTCAGGCCATTATTTTAGTGGTCAACATCTGGTGGAGGCCATCGCTGACAAATTCTATGCAGCCTTTGACAAAGTTCTGACCAAACTAAATAAACGTGTCACTATGGAGTACCACAAACAGTCTCACCGTCTACTCATCAAACTTGAAAGTGAGGATAGAAGTATACGTATTAAATTTTGCCCTGGATTGTATGACATTTTGGGTGGAGACCTTAATATGGTCATGGATAAGCAGACCAAAAAGATTCACATCGTAGACATTGACAACAACGGGCATTTTGCAAGGTATTTTCGTTTCCCGGTAGAACTGAACCAAGGACTGAATTTGATGTTCGTGTACTCCGATGTGGTAGAGTACAACGTGGTGGGACACACCTCCGTGCCGTTACTGCGTGTCATTCCTTTCAAAGTAAATTCTGCCACGGCCACTGACGAGGAAGGTGGAAACACTTACCACGTCCACCGCGAATTTGTCCATCCTCATTATTTGCCTGTCAGCAAGTCGTATTTGGACACGGTCAACATTGCTATAAAAGGAGATCTGGGACAAAATATTTCATTCACCAAAGGAAAAGTCACGGTGAAACTCCATTTTCGAAAACGGTTCTCTCACGATTCGTAAGTCATGTATCCAGTGTACCGAGGGGTTGCTCGACAGCAAGGACACGGTTTAGGAGATATGTTAAAATCCGCCTTTCGTTCGGTGGCCCCGGTGTTGAAACCGATGGTGACACGCGGATTGCACGCCTTGAAAGATGCGGCACTGACGCAAGGCAAAGAATTTCTCCAAAATGTCATCATCGACAAACAAAACCCTAAAGAAGCTTTCATGAGGGCAGGCAAAAATGTCTTGCTGCAAACGGGTAAAGACCTTTTGGGCCAACGAGACACACCTATAAATGCCCTGCACGCTACCGAGTCAGGCATTCAGCAAGGACAAGGCAGAAAGAGACGAAGAAGAAAACACCCTTTCACCAGACTTCACACGTCTAGAGCGAGAAAGGCCAAGAAAAGAAGAACCGTTCGAGACTTAGACGTTTTCGATTATTGAGACACAGAGAAAAAATGATGCACCGAGAATCTTACGCCTGTTCCAAAACGGAACTGGACCTGTTTGCCATGCCCCCCACGATGATGACCATGCAAGAATCCCAATGGGTGGAATTTCATCCCGTCTCCTCATTGGCAGATTCCGCTCCCATCGAGTTTGAAATCAAGGGACAACCCGAAGATTACATCGATCTGAATAGCAGTTACTTGTACTTGAAAATCAAAGTTCTAGATAAGGATAATGGTGCAGTAGAAGACACTGAGAATATAGCTCCCGTCAACAATTTCATGCATTCCTTGTTCAGCTCAGTGGACTTGTACTTGAACAACAAACTGGTTATCAGCAGCATGGATACTTACCCTTACCGTGCCTACCTGGAAAATCTCTTGACGTACGGAATAGATGCCAAGAATACTCATCTCAATGCCTGTGTGCTATGGGAACCTGACGAAGCGAAGGCGTTTGAGAAAACAGATAAAGACAATGACGGCTTTGTGGAAAGACGAAGCAAAATCCTAGGTGGAAAGAGTTTAGAACTGATGGATCGTTTGCATTTGGACATGTGGTTGCAAGAGAAATATTTGCTGAACGGGGTAAATGTCCGCTTGAGACTGAATCGTAGCAGTGCCGCTTTCCATTTGTTGGCTGATACTGTTGCTGGCAATCCTAAAAGCAAAATCGAGGAGGCCAAACTCTACGTACGACGCGTGGAAGTGTTACTCAAAGTGGGAAACGACATCAGTCAAACGTTGAGCAGAACGACCGCCAAGTATCCCATACGAAGGGTGGAAGTGAAAACGTTCACCATTCCCGCTAGCCATCATTCCATGATCGAAGATCATCTGTTTCAAGGACAGTTACCCAAACGTTTAATCCTTGGTATGGTCGAGAATGAAGCCTGCAACGGAGCCTTCAAAAAAAATCCTTTCAACTTTCAACACTTTAAGGTGAAGAAAATCGAAGTCAGTCGCGATGGCAAGACCTTGTGTACCAGACCTTTCGAACCTGACTTTAGTGACACGAAGATGAATTACTTGAGATCGTACTTGTCCTTGTACGAAGCCACCGGCCAGTTAGGAACCAACACCAGTCACGGCATTACGTACGAAGATTACGCAGGAGGCTATGCTTTGTGGGCTTTCGATTTCACTCCAGACCAAGGCAGCGACGAGGGACATTTTCACCCTATAAAATCCGGCCAGATTCGTGTGGAACTTCAGTTTGCAGAACCACTGGACAAGACAGTGAACGTCATCCTGTATGCAGAATTCGATAATACGATAGAAATCAACAGTTTGAGAGAAGTCATTCTAGATTATTCGAAGCCATGAAAGACTGTTCTCCCTCTTTACCTAGTGGAGAAGCTTTGAAGATGGAATGTGAGGAGACCGTGGAAGGAGAATCCCAACACAAAGACGAAAAGGACATCGTGATCAAGTAGAGATGTCCAGAACAAGAACAGCAATTGGTCTCCTACTGTGCTACATACCTGGCAGACACAATTACGATATGGATGAAGCATGATTACTATGAATGTCAAAACATCAGTCAAGAAGAAAAATTCAACGAATATCTGGACGAAGCTTGGAGTCTGTTTAAAAAAGACGTGTTACGTTGGTGGTATAAAGACTTGCGTGAACATTTCTGTCCTCCATTAACGACTCGAGACATCCATTACATCAAAGCCCTCTTTGACAAATTCAAAGAGAAAGTCGAGATCGAAATTGATCACTTATTATCAGCAAAAGAACATTTAGTGACTTATTTTGATCGTGATTTTTCTAGAAACGATGAGAAAGTAAATCGTTGATTTTGTGACTAGTATGCTTATTTTGTTGTCTTCAGCTAGGAAACGTAGTGTCCATCCATGACTCAATGACTTGCAACAGTGGAAATCACAATTTCATTCACAACTTTGCCAACCCTGTTTAAAGTAGAGTGTAAATTAAAAAAAAAATGTTTGTCATTTGAAAAAAATGTTTGATGTTATATTGTTGGATTATTGTTAAAAAATGTTAGAGTTGTTGGTTAATGTTAAGTGAATTTGAATAAAAAATGTTGTGTTTTGAAAAAAATGCCTTTGTGGTTTGTTTGGCTATAAGAATGTTGATTTATGCTCTTTGACTTCTAACTATCCCTCTCATGACACTCATTGAACGTTGCGGCTCGAAAACCGTAGAGGGATGTTTTCCTTCACGTCCGCGCTTTGACTTTAAGAACCGGGTTGTTTCCAGTCTAACCATCCATTGTCGACTCATCCTCCTACGAAGATGTGCTCCAAATTAGCAAAGCTAAACGAAGCAGACGTGAATTTGCATAGGGTCAGACACAGTCTGATACCGAAGCCAGAAGAGATAGAGAATGTGAGAATGTTAAAAGTTACTGAAGACCTGATAGAAGAGCTCTTCAGAGAAGAAGTGAACAGGGAGAAAGAAGAATGGACAGAGAAGTACAGACTTCAGAGACAGCAGCAGCAACAGCAACAACAACAGCGACAGCAGCAGCAGCAGCAACCTGAACCTGACAGAGGCTTTGTCGATTGTCGTATCGACACCAAAGAGTTCTTCTCTTTCCGAAGAAGCAGACCTATTGCCAGAAAGTCTGTCCTCAGAGGACATCGCATTCTTAGAAACTAAAAGATTGCCATAGCAAACAAAAAAAGACAAAAGAAAAATAGCCCTTTTCAGGGCTACCCAATACTCTAGAAAAGAAATAACCATCAATTTGCCAATGTGTGTAGGTAGAGTAGTGTGAATATAAACACTAACTCTTTTTTTAATAGTGCGAGTGAATGTGTTTGTGTGTTTGTGTTTGTGTGTTTGTGTTTGTAACGGATCAAGTAGGTTGGTGTGGATAGTAGATTAAGATGATGATTTTTTGGTGTTTGAGGTGTGGGGAGAGTAGATTTGGGGGGTTTGATTGGATTGCTTTGCGTATGTGGATAGTCTATTGAAGTGATTAATGAAAAAAATTTTTAGAATAGTGATGGGTAGTATAAAAAAGTGAGTGAGTGTTTCTTTTAGGTCCGCGCGTTGTTTTGTTTTTTTTGGGTTTTTTTTTTGGGGGGGGGGCATGATCTAGGTAAGATCAATTTTATGTTTTTAGGGGGATGTTTTCCTTCACGTCCGCGCTTTCACTATAAATTGAAACTCGCTGGACAGTCTAGCTACCCTTGTTGATTGATCAACAATAAAAATGAGTAGCAGACTTGAAAAACTTTTTGAACTCCAGATGCACCTGGAATATGCCAGATGCCTCCTGAACGAGCTGGCTGCGGAGGCCCTTGTCGAAGAAGCCAGGATAGAACAGGAGGAGGAAGAGAGAAAAATGAAAGAAGAGGAGGAAAGAAAGAGAGAGATCAGGTGTCACCCTATGATGAACCCTGTGTGCAAGGTGACACCTAAGGCAAGAACATCTCCCCAACCTGTAGCTACACCACATTTACGACAGGAGGTAAGGATGCCAATTCATCCTAGAATAAGAAATAGAAGAAGAGAAAGGGAAGTCTTCACTATTCCAGAGACAGAAGATTGGAATAGTGAATCCACTCAACCCGCCTCTGCGCTTAGAGCAACAAGGGTGAATTGGCAAGGAGACTGGAGTCGAAGATGTGTGTGTGGCGCCAGGCCTGGAAGGTGCCAGCATTAGATAGGTGCATCTGGAGTTAAAAAACCAGCCCTTTTCAGGGCTACCCCAATACTCTAGAAAAGAAATAACCATCAATTTGCCAATATGTGTAGGTAGAGTAGTGTGAATATAAACACTGACTCTTTTTAATGTGAGGGTATGTGTTAGTGTGTTTGTGTGTTTGTGTTTGTAACCGCTCACGTAAGTTTGTGTGAATAGTAGATTATGGGTTTGTTTATTGTTTCTTAGCGTATGTGGAGAGTAAAGTTTGGGTTTTGTAACCGCTCACGTACGATTGTGTGGATAGTAGATTAGGGATTTTGTTTATTGTTTCTTAGCGTATGTGGAGAGTATAGTTTGGGTTTTGTAACCGCTTACGTACGATTGTGTGGATAGTAGATTATGGATTTTGTTTTAATGATTTGCGTGTGTAAATAGTAGATTTGGGGTTAGTTTATTGTTGCTTCACTTATGTGGATAGTATATTATATGAATTGAGAAAAGTAGGGGATGTTTTCCTTCACGTCCGCGCGTTGTTTGGTCATGATCTAGGTTAGATCAATTTTATGTTTTTAGGGGATGTTTTCCATCACGCTTTCACTATAAGAACCCACAAAGTTTGATGTTGGAACCATTCTAAGGAATAACTGAGACAAAATGACTCAAGTATCAGTTCTATTTAATCTATTGAGAGACATCTATTTTTGGATAATGGATGTAGAATATGTTGTAGGAAGAATAGAAGAGGAATGGAGGCATGGAGATATGAAAGACTTTGTAACCAGTCAAGTTCAAGGCCTAAAGACAGCAAGAGATATTATAGCAGGGATGATTGAAGAAGAAGTCAGTAAGTCGAGAGGCTTCATTAACCCACCTTACTTCAGAGTGGGAAGTTTGAAGGAAGCACTGGATCATGTTATCCAAGTCCGGTGCTTCCTAGAAAAAATATTGTACTGGACAGAGTGGAGAACTGTAAAATGGGGGTTGGACATGGTGAAGAAAGGGGAAGATCTGATGAGAAAAGTAATGGAGGAAGAAGTAGAGAAGATTAAAGAGAAATGGAGGGAAGAAAGAAAAGATGTGGAAAACAAAAAGAAAAAGGAAGAGTTTTAGAGGCTAAATAACAATTGGATAAAGATACAGACGAAGTTTAGAGAGTTGGGCCATCCTGACTGGTTACCAGAGGAGGAGAAGAAGAGGAAGAAGAAAAGAATAATGGAAAAAGTGAGAACTTGGTGGAAGAAGTGGAGGAAATAGAAGAAGAAGAAACCCAAAGGCCCTTTTCAGGGCCACCCACATTTCTCGAAAAGAGATAGCCTTTCGATTGCCTACCCCTTTATAAAAAATTTAAAAAAAAAAAATCCCATGTTCAATTCCCCTTGTCCCTAAAATAGTTTTTTTTTCTAACATGTTCAATTCCCCTTTGTCCCTAGACAAACCCAAACTCTATTCCCATGTTCAATTGCCTTTGTCCCTAGACAGACCCAAACTCTATTCCCAATGTTCAATTGCCTTTGTCCCTAGAATCGATTTTTTTTTCCATTGTTCGAATGCCTTTGTCGCTAAAATCAATATTTCCTTTTTTTTCCTTTCTCCAATGTTAAATTCCATTGTCGCTAATCTTACCCAGGGTTTTTTGCCCATGTTAAATTTCCATTGTCGCTAATCTTACCCAGGGTGGTTAATGTTAAATTTCCATTGTCGCTAATCTTACCCAGGGGGTGTTTTTAATGCTAATTCTCATTGTCGTTAATCTCACCCCTTTCACTACTAATGTTTTTAAAATGTTCGTATCAGCAGCTATATTTGAAGACGTATCAGCATACATCATTTGCTTAGACTTGAAATATCTTAATGCAAGGATGCTTTCTTAAGTAACGGTAGCCATATTTAATGGCAGAATGATATTTATTTACAAAATGTAAAGATTTTAGTGCTATGTTGTTTTCATCAAAAACTTTATATTCTGTTGAGCAGTTTCGGAGAAGATATCATATATATGTTTGTCTATTTTAGTAACTTCGGCCATAGTTGATAGGTGATCCGCATCATTTGTAAAAAAAAAAAAGCATTAAAAGGCCATTATGCTTTGATGCTCTGTTACAAATTTTGGTTGAATCTAGTCAGGAGGTTTTGGGGAAAAACTTGAAAACAGCAATTGTTGAAAGACGACGGACCGGCATTTGTATTTTTCATCACTGCGGCCATATTTGATCAAATACAAAACATAATCCAAATCAGTGAAGTTTAAAATATGAGCCATACTGACCTTCTTTTGCAATGAGGATGATACACTCATCAAGACGCATCCCCTCGCAAAGTTTCATTATAGTAGATAGGATAGTATGTATATGGCATGCAAAAAAGACCTATGTGATTATAAACTAAACGCAAAAACTAAATTTAAGCCAGCAGAATGCGAAATGTAGGTCACAGTGATTTGTTGCATAGGTGTGATACAAATAGAGATGCATACTATTATCCATTTTAATGATTTGGATGTGAACAGTGTTCAAGAAGTAAACTAAAACAAGAACTTCAACCAAAGTCAGTGCATTATGAAATACTGTGACTACGTATTTGGATGACGATGTAATGTACCCACGAAGATGGATCCCCTCACCAAGTTTAATGCTGACACGTGTAATACTATGTATACATGATGAAACATGGTATGTGGTAATAAGCTACATGCAAACACTTAACCGAGAATATATCAATACTGTGCGACATTTCAAAATTGGACACAATAGTCCCTTCCCAAAGCAGGCAAGTGCTACGCATTCCAAACTGGTGCCTAAAACCAAGGAAGAACGACTGGTTGAGATGCAATAATATAGGATATGCCTCATGTTTTCCACTACTTATGAAAGGTAATCTAATTAGGGGACGCGTGTAAAAGCTCTCTACTTCTTACAGCCACTCGAAATCAAGATATGTTTCAAAAGTGCTCTACATCTCACAGATAAGAAAATATTTTACAATTGTCTCAAAATTTCTCTACTTCTTAAAAGCAAGATAGCGTAGGACATTATCAATGACTTATTTCGTTTCTTTGCTTTGCAAAACAAATCAATCCAGTAGTTAATAACGTTTTATGATTTTTTTTATTATTTTGCATTAAAGATTGAGTTATAGAAGTTTGAATACACCTTTTTCTGCATTAGCAGCATTTATGCCCGCTTAGGCAATTCCACCAATAAATCGTTGCTGAAAGGGTCCTTCCAAAGGCGTCCCGCGGTAGATTCAGATATCTTCCTTTCTCGAGTAAACTTGTTCTTGAAATTTACTTGTAAGCTTACTCCAATTTAGGTCGTTGTGTTGTTAAATGTATCCATGACTATCTTCTGCAAAATAAGTCACTGCGTCGTAAAGACAATATTTCGTATCAGTTATTCAGGTCTCTATACGGTTAAATGTGCCTACAAATATATTGTCCGAAACTAAATCATTGCTTTGCAAGAAGAACAGATTCTTATCTGTTATCTGAGCAACCTCATAAAAGGGTTTCTCAGGATATGGTATCAAGATTGATCAAACATCTATGCAGCTCCCTGGAACTGAATCATTATTGTCAATCCTCAAGGTACTATAGCGGCATCCTGCACTGCTGTCTAATGTAATTTAGGGCAATTATTGTGGTTTTCGAAAATGTAATATAATCCCTTTAAAATAGCCGTTATCTGATGATGGGATGGGTGTAGCGTGAGATGAGAGTGCTGATGAAAACTACTGTACCGTCCTTGTGTTTTCACGGGAAGCTTTTTGGGGGACAGAACTTCCGGTTCAGTTGAGTCGCGAGTCTCCAAGAGGTGGAGCCGGAAGTGAGACTAGCAGAGCAGTCGGAGTCGTCCAAAGTCTAGTCGGTAAAGAGAAGGTGAATAGAAGGTGGAGGAGGGGAAAACAAGTCGAGAAGGGCAAAGTGGAGAAGGAGGAGATGGAATATAGATAAGTCGAGGAGGAGAATGAATTTGGAGAAAGTCGGGAGGAAGAGGAGAAGGTATTGGGAGGAATAGTAGAGATGAATACACAGATGAGTAGAATACAAGGACAGGTGGAAATCTATCTCACACTACTAATCGATGCAATAGGCTATTACAGGATCGAACGGAAGGAGAGTTTTTTTTGTTGAAAATTTGAATCATTTTACCATTCAATTGTTATTAAACTGTTATTCGTTGAATTTCACTTTTTTTTGCTTATTCAATCATTTAACCGTCGGCATCGCTGACTGGGAACTCGGAGCTTTACATCTATCTTTCACTAATTTAACTTCCAACCAAAATCAAGCTTGGGTGGGACTTCTATAATATTCTATAATAATTTAAATAAAATAGAGGGAGCACCCCACCCGAACCATAACAACCATCACACAGCCTACGAGAAACCTGATATGACACAGTAAGAATCTCGCAAATCCAAATGAGAAATTACATTAATTAATGTTGGTCAATGCATACTGGTTCAACACTGTAAGAAATAATTACGCATTAAAGAGGCCATTTCAAGTGAACATTGTGTTTAATTTTAATTACATTTCAGTTTAAGCGTCCTAGATGTGTTCTGTTGTCTTCTTTTCAAACTTAAGGCTCAATACACTATGATGTCAGTGTCACGAGTGCTTCCGTTAGAACCTATTTAAGTGATTTCTCAATCAGTAAATCGCCTTTATTTTGACAAGGCTTGAGAAATGAATGGTCCTTCTATACAATGTCAACCACTAATTAACAGAATAATAATCTCAAGCCAGTTACAATATATGCATTGTGCCTAAAACGCAGTAACAGCAAGAAGAAGGTCGGCCTCATTTTTTGTTACAGTCGCACACTTTTTAAGTAATTTATCTGCGGGCTGTTCTTTAAAGTTAGCAATAATACATTCGAAAATAACTTGAAATTCCAATATAAACTTGTATATTTGGTATATTTTCGCTTTGTTTTCGGTAGAGATTTTTTTTGAGCCAATATAGTTTTTTCGGTATAGTTCATCTGCTGTGTGCAGACTGAGCTTAGTAATATAAATAACACGCGTTTTACTCCATCATTGCTGTATTCAGACTGAGTTTATCAACGTAAATAAAAATACGTTTTACTCGGTCATTGCCGCATGCAGACTGAGTTCATTAGTATAAATAACAAAGCGTTTTCCTCAGTCATTGCTGCATGCAGACTGAGTTCATTAGTATAAATAACACGTGTTTTACTCCGTCATTGCTGTATGCAGATTGTGTTTATCAGCATAAATAACATGGCGTTTTCTCAGTCATTGATGTATGCTGGCTGAGTTTATCAGCATAAATAGCATGGCATTTTACTCAGTCATTGCTGAATCACACCACCCCATCCCTCTCTTCCTGCAATGTCACGCCAGCACATTTTGCTGACGAAAATGGATGAGATTTGTAACGGTTTTTTTTCTTCATATAATCCTCAGACTATTTTCTGATGATTGTGAGAATTTATAAATCATATGACATTTATGCATAACACTTGCTCATTTTTTCCATCATTATTATATTTTATCATTATCATATTTTATAAAATCACATATCCAATAGCTTCAAATGAAAATGAAGCGAGCGTACTTCCTCGTACTTTAATATTAGCATAGATCCAAGCGCAGCAAGTTATCACAAAAGTGTTGCACTTTCAAGGCTCACAGTGACCTTGACGTTTGACCTTTGCACCCAAAACGGTTCTTTGAGTTATCATAGGCAACATATCTGTAAGGTTTGGTGAAGCATATAGAAAAGAACTCATTATTATGTGGGGAACACATTGCTTTAGCTAATTACAATGACCTTGTTGTTTGACCGTTTGAACCCCAAGTGTAAACGGGGTTTTATATTTTCAAAGGCAACATATTTCAAAATTTTGAAACAACGTATGGTATTGCTCAGAAACCTCCTTTTCAGGTCACAATTACTTTGACCTTTGATCTTATACCCCTAAATAAGATGATTGCAATCCACCGGCAAGGTTTAGTAAAAGTATCCAGTACGTGACCACTAGCTGCCTTAGCGAGGTGCGAAAGGTGCGATCGTACAGGGCCCACATTCTATTACATTCTTTTTTTATTACTAAACATTCCCCCTGTTTTATGTTCAAAACAGAGACGATTCTTTCGCAAATAAACAAACTTGTATTTTCCATGAATATTTCAGAGAATTTCTTTTGATTTTGACATTGCACTCATTTCTCACAGGTCCCGTACAGCCCTAAAACAGCCGCTGATGTGACTGAGAAAAAATTATTAAGGGGTATAACTGTAACAAAATACAATTCGCCTTATGGCGGGCAAGTCATCAAAGAACGCAAAACTATATCTGCAGCAAGTAATCATGACCTGAGTCACGAATCCATGACCAATGGGACCCTTACTGCCTAGATACATAGAAGTCATGCATTGGTCGATGAACAAAGTCTGCATCTCAAAATTCGATAAATCTATGGTTTCAGTTGAAGTTAATGAAATACAAACGTTCGATTGGCAACGATTTAGCTTAGACTAGAGCTATGTGCATTGCATGCTAAATTGTCAGTTTCAGGTAATGTCTTACACTACAAGTCTCTCATTATCGAACAATCCACTTCCGCTTGCATCAGTGCACTTTTAAGAAGCTCTAACGGTCATCGTACCACTTTGGTCATTACCACATGTATGTTGAACACAAAACATTGAATGAACACAGGAAACTTTGTACGTGGTAGTGAATACAGCTTCTAGCACCTGTGTTACGTTACTGGCAAACATAGTATCCTGTTATACTATAGCAAAAGTCGCACAGGTCATGTAGGCGTTAAAACACACTATTTCAGTAATGGGTGTCATTTTTATAATTTGATTAAACATGTCTTTATGTGGCAGCCATTCCCTTTATTTGATTCATCATACATCGTTATTCATGGGAAGGTCATTATTTACAGGTCCTAAGGAATACATACGGCAAACTCAATATTGAATTACATAGACAATTTTGTACGAGGTCAACCTGAAGCTGTGATCCAATACAAACCGGATTAAACGTCGCGCCCTGTGATGTCACAATGAAAGCAGCTCGTATTGAAAACATTTAGTACTACCTGTTACCAGCTACGACCTCAGTTCTGACCAAGTTTTGTACCTGGCCACCATTGTAAAAGTCCACAGCGATCAATAATGTTCGTCTGGAAGTTTTTTTAAAATGACATTTAAGGTGCATAGCTGTCAACAATCGACAGTGAATAGACGTTGATTAAACTATTTGATTATTAAATTTTAGAACAACAATTAATATTTAATTTAATTTGTGTAAGTGCGCCTACATGATCACATTCATATACACTTTTAAAAAATATATTTTTTGTTAGTACAGAAAACTTCATAAAAAAAACTGACAAAGCCTAAGCATAAGCAGACACTTCTGAATGGACTTTTAAAGATGTAAAAATTGAGTTTGCTAGCCCATAACATCAGTTACTAGTGACCACTACCCACTATGATCTGAATGCATTACCGTTATGATGTAAAGACGTTTAATAAATCTGATCTTTTGTACATGCTGAGGAATTGTTTCAGAATAACTTTGAAATCTCCTGGACTTTGTCAATATTTGGTGTGGTTTTAGAAACCAACAACAACAGATTGTTCCAGTAGGAGTTAATTAAATAGTTGTATTTACCTATTTGTAATTACCATCATGTAATACGAGTAGTTCCACAGTAAAACGTCATTAAAGCGTAAATATTTTGCTTTGTTCATTTAAGTCATATGGTAAACATACATGGTGTAATGGCCAAAGTAGTCTGATGAACTAATCGCAAGGGTTAAGCAGTGCATTTTGTTCAAGTGATGAGTTGTTGTTGTTATAGGGTTTAACGCCATTTTTCAGCACACGATAGGCTATACATGGCGGCCAGTATTAATGGTGGAGGAAGAACCCGGGAAAACCCCGGAAAGAACCACCGACCCACGAGAAGCTACTTCAAGTGATGAGAACAACTAAGAAATATTAAAGGTGTAATATTGCATGTAATAATGATAGGTATGCAGCCAAAAGATATCAGTCCCATACATAGAACCACCACAGTTTTCAGGCCCTACCTGTAGTTCATGCAACTAACGGCAGTACTGTCAAAATGGCATTGGAGCAAGTTACTTTGATGATGGTTACATAACAGAGCTGAAACATCTACCAGATTTCCCTACTTGAATATTAATTTTAATACATTTGAGTAGAATTTTTTTCTTCTCATTTGATCTTATTTGAAATGTATTGATTCCCCCTCCCCTCCTCAAAAGAGAAACAAAATGCAAAATTTGTGAAGCTGAATTGTAAATACTACGAGCTCTACGAGTTAAATCTAATTAAATTAAATTTCATTTTTAGGGTTTTTTTATAATGATTTTGGGGGGTGAATGTCGGGGAATGATGGTGGAGAGTAATAACCATATGAATGTAGGTATTATTGCCCTTGCTAATCTTAACGCATTATTTACTAAAACGTTTACTTAACGCTTCAAGACAGACTACAGGCAAGGAAGGACATTAACTCTTTATCACTTGTTCAGTTAAATCAGGGTTCAATTTACAAAACCACCCCCTGCTATCTTTATCAGCTTGACGTTCAACACGCGAGCTTGTTAATAGCGCCTAAATGACAATGAATAGAAATACCAATGCTGAGAGAGCAATATGACTATTCCTAATTTTGGGTGATTTCGAAGGTTTAAAGTTGTGACGTTGTAAACTACTTCGACATTGCATAGTTTATATTTTGCCTTGCATCTCTTCCAGAATGGTGGCAAACAGCGCTATAGCTATCCATGGTCAACTGCTGAGTCTGGTTTAAATAAATGAATATTTGAATTCCGATATTTTAAACAAATATCTACAAAAAATATTCTGATTCGAATGTTGGCTGTTAGTTTCAGATCTAGTACAGGAAACTGCCAGCTGACAATAAGGCCCAAACCTAAAATTCTGTGGTAGATGTTCTACCAACTCCGTATTTCCCATTTTGTATCCATCACAAAAGGTCACAGACTTAATGACCTCATTTGAGGAAGACCGTGCATAATCAGAGTCAAATCCAGGATTCGCTTTCGTTCTTGTGTGTTGGGGGTGGGGTGGGGTGGGGTGGCAGTGTAAATGAATTTAAGATGCCAAAAATTTTCGGGCAATCAGTTCAGACAGTGACATCGCAATAATGGAGACCCTAAATTTAAGTATCAGCTTTTACAGGAGTGCAAGCCAGCTCATCGACATTTAAATGATCCACTGATAATATTCTTAATTGTACCAACTTCCCAACAAATCGAGTTTTATTAGTGGACCATAAAATCATAAAATCGGGGAGAAGAGGCGTGTGTTATTTCCAGCCGAAATTTTGTTGAAAGCACCAGAACGTGCTGTGAATTATCACTTGCCGGTTATTTCTTTTTCAGTTACTCCATATCACGCAGGACTTTTTCTGTTCAGACTCTTTGTGAAAACCTCTGAAATGTGATAACCTCAATGTCCATATCGCTGTTTATGTAAACATACGAGTCAATGATTCACGAGTCCATCTGGCTTTACTATGCTGCCATGGACAACTTTTTTTTGACTGGAAGCAAGCCTGGACATGTCATGGCATCAAGCCATTATTGAGCACGTATACTGATCACAGAGATGTTGATATCTGTGACAAGCCAAATTAATATAGATTCCAAAAACAGTATAGCTCATCCACTACATATGAAGTGTTATAAACCTTAGATGATATGTCATAAATTGTATAGCATATCTTTAAAACAATGTCAGATAGAAATTATCTTCAAAACTCTAATGAGATCCAATAAATGTTTCGAGTTATAAGATATCTTATGTGGTTTATAAGATATCTTATGTGGTTTATAAGATATCTGATAAGTTTATATCTAATTATGAATATAAGATAAGATATCTAATAAAGTATTCAAGACATCTAATTAAGTTTACATGATCTCGACTTATGTTTATAAGATATCTGATTAAGTTTATAAGATATCTTTTACAATATAAGATATCAGGTAGAGTTAATTCAGAGATCTCATACATTTTTAATAATCTCCAAAATTGTTCAAGATATCTTTTAAATTATATAAGATATGGTATAAAATTTAAAAGATATATTAATTAAAAGTGCGTATAATATATCGTGTAAAGTATATTTTAAGAAAGTCATTATCTTATATCTATAAGATATCTTGCATAGTATATGAGATACCAATCATTTTAAGAAATATCATTTATTCTAAAATACGTATCTTATACGCTTATTAAGATATCTCATAAAACATATAATATATTTGACAAACTATATTGATAGCTTGATTACATTATAAACAATATTATATACAATTTTCATTAAGAGTTCTTGAAAAGTTTATTAAGTACCATATTAAGTCGATAAGTTTATAAAATATCTTATAACTAAAGTGTGTGTGTGTGTGTGTGCGTGTGTGTGTGTGTGTGTGTGTGTGTAAGATATTTTGTATAGATTATGAGCTATCTAGTTTTTCAAATAAATACTACTTTGACGTGCCGTACATATCGCATATTATCCCACACAACAGATGACCCTGAAGAACAAGATCAGCACTACATTAACGTCTCAAGTTCATTGCAATTTGCCTTACTTATCCAGTAAATAAAACTTAATTAGAATAGCATTTCATTCAATTTCAATTTTAATGTAAGTACCAGTATGACATTAAACATATATCAATAAACTTCATCTTTGCTACATGGAAAAAGACTTGAGTAATTTATTCCGTTGAATAAAATTATAGTTGACACTATGACACTCAGAAATGCAATGCAACACACTTTTAGTAGTAGTAGTAGTAGTAGTAGTAATATCATCATATATGACACGGCACAACCACAACCTAATGATCATAACCTAACATTGTTACAGATGTGACTTGTCGTCCTGCTATGACAACATTATAAAGTTTGATGTAAGCATATATTCAAACTAAAGATACGGCGAGCAATTTCCTCACTATCTAACCTGTACATAATCCTATGATGGCGATGAGTGCATAACTCTACCGAAGATATTGTTTAAAAATGTCCATAGGTCTACGGAGAATAACATGAGTACAATGACTGGTCAACAGTCGTATCTTGTAACGATAACCATAATATGTACTTGGGGTTCCGGGCCGCCGAGTGGTCTAAAAGCGCTCGACTTTACCGATCACTGCCAACTCACATCTATCCTCGTGGGTTCGAGTTATGGGCTCAGCTAATGTGGGTATGTGAGAAAGCTGCCAGTAGCTTCCCGTGAGTCGGTGGTTCTTACTGGGGTTTTCCAGGGTTCTTCCTCCACCAGTCATACTGGCCTCCATGAAGCCCGGAACGCTGTATTATCGCGGTACTTAACGTTCTTATCGGTACATATTAAAACTGTTTTGCTATTTGCTGCTTAATTATAATTTGTAAATTTTCAATGATTTTCCGTCTATCTATTCCTGTAAAAAATCTTTGTCAATTGAAGCGCGTAGATGTAAATAAAACAGCATATTGTGGCTGACCCATATTAACGTACCATGGGGGAAGAACTCTATATTATCGCGGTAGTTGCATAATTTAGGTATGGTAGCACACACGCACAAACTGCAACTTATTTAACTTTATGTGAATTTTAAATGTGATGTGGGCAAACAAAAAATATATAAGAAATTATTATTGATATCATTATTGTTATTATTGAAATATTACTTATTTCAAGAAAGTTTTTAACTTATTGTATTTTTATTAACGTACATGAAGTATGATCATAAGCAACATTTTGTCAGTTTTGGTCCATATTGGCTACTACGGAATGAAATTGCAACCTTAACCTTGTAAGGACACGTATGTCACCATCAGTATATCACCTATAATCATCAAACATCAGACGATACACCTAGTATATTTCGTAATCAAAGTCAATATAGGTATAGCAAGTTCGTCGTGAGTTTTGTATATGATGACGAACGAAACTGCACGCACCTTACAAAAAAAGTGATGTCAATTTTTTTTTCAACGTGAACTCCTAAAAATGTTGACATTTTAGAGGAAATTGTGCTTTAAGACATTTGCGTCCTTGCTGGCTATATCTTTAAAATATGTTAGCATCCACTAGACAGCGCGTGTTCAAAATTAATCGGAAAATGCCGTTTGCCGCGATAATATAGAGGCCGCGATAATACAGCGTTGGAGTATATGCCTATCACGTACTGAGAAATAAAGTTAAACCGAAGCAACAACAACCTAATTTGCATTAAGTTTCATGGTAATCCATTCAAATACTACAATAATAGTTACATCAAAACGAAATGTGTATTGTATTGCATCCAGGTGTAACAACAAAGAACTAGCTTATTTATAACAATGATGGAGCACAATGGTTTTCCAATACGCACACCTTTAGTTGATGACCATCAAATATATCAAGTTTAACAGTAATCTACAAACATGAGGACAAAGTGTGTCAGATATCGCTCACCTGACATCTGCTAAATAGCCAAATGTTGTCAGAGAAATCTGGATTAGCATATCTTATGAAAAGCAATTGTTTTAAGGTTTGTCAAGTTTTTCAAATTTTATTCCTGTTTAATGGTGATTCAACTTCATTGGCCCGAGACTGACAGGCCTCTTGCTAGGAAATTCTGCTTTTTGTAGCAGCAGGTATATATGACGGAAGACTGCTACTTTGTATAAAACCATTAATGACAACGATACTTTCTGTCAGATTCGACCCAATTTCTATAAGCAGTTTTTGAGATGAAGTCATTTCAAGACTTTCCTGTCTGTAGTATCTGGTTGGTGTCAAATAAGAATACTCTGCACAAATACGAAAGCATTTTCAGTTGTCATAGGTGGATAGGCATTATTTCCGTAAATATAAAAGGACTTCATGCCAGATGGTTTCTGACATATTTGATCCAATTCTATTAAATGTTTTTGAATAAGAAGTTATATAAGGGGTTTCTTTTCTTAGCAACATCTGCAATATTCGATGGTAAATCGACATGTGTGTGCGCGCGCGTGTGTGTGTGTGTGTGTGTGTGTGTGTGTGTGTGTGTGATTTGGATTTTTAACGTAACTTTAAAAAAAAATCCAGTCATAACGCTACGATGTCTGCAGTGTGGCAATTGATAGTGATGTCTAGCACTGGGGCATCATGCCGCAGACATGTAGCATCATGTCCCACTCAGTCACATTATCCTGACACCAGGCCGACCAGTCCTAACACTAACTTCTTAATGCTGATCGCCAGCGATGCAGCTGTAAGTACCATTTTTAACAAATCTTTGGTATGACTCGGCCAGGGTTCGAACACACGACCTCACGCATCCGAGGAGGACGCTCACTAGTCCACCCGAGCGGTGAGAAATCTACATAATTCGTGCAAACCTTAAAGTTTTGTTAGTTATGGCAGCTGGTGCTGGATCTGCATCAGTCTTTAAATATGAAAGGTCTTCAAGCTTTGTGTTTTGTCAAGTTTAGTCAAAGTTTGTTTAGCGGTTCTTTAAAAAAAAAATCATGTTTTGTTTTCTTACTTTTCTGACAGTGGTCATATTTCATAGTTGACAGGCATAATTTTTTGCAAACCTTTATTGCCCTTATGCCAAGATACTTTGATAGACGTCTGTTCGGTGGCTTTTGAGAAGTTTTAAAGGTTTCTCTATTTTGAGTAGTGGCAGCTATAACTGATTGGCGGTCAGGATAATGTCTACAAAATTAAAAGCTCTCAATGTCAGGGCATTTCTATATTTAGTAACAATGTTCATATTTTATGGCGATAAGCATCATCTGTACAAAACTGAAGCCATATATGGCGGGTTGTTGTCTCAGAATGTTGAGCTGCTTCTGACGAGCGTTTTGAGAAGTTTTTTCAAGGTTTTTCCAGTTTTTGTAACAATGGGCATATTTGATGGCGGATCAGCACAATTTTTAAAAATCAGAAAGCGATCATTATAAATGAGTTTAGAGTGTATCGGTACATCCGAAGATTGAAAAGAGTTCACTCATTGCCAAAGAAGCATAAGACGATCAAGAAAATTATAGCAACAACGAATAAATGGGTTGAAGGTATTAGAAAATAATATAAATAGAAACCTCTATAACTGAGCTTTACATTTTAGCTGGTAACTATATTTAAGAAAAAGTTTTGAAATATTGGTGTTCATATGTGATATCTAGTTGAGTGATTACAGAAAAATAACATAAAGACAATCTAATTTGTGGAAATAAAAAGCTTTTCGTTCCAAAATTAAATTTGAAAAAGATTTAATTTTGGCAGTGACTTGCAGACACCGACGGCAGATGTGCCTCTTGCCTTCTTACTCTCTGTGTTTGTGTATCACCCGGCCCAAGACCTGATCCAGACATAATGTCTTTTGGCGGCTTCGTCTTCCACTTCAGAAAATAGAAGCAGATCCACAACATGTGGCCTTGACTTTCTCGCTAATGCGCAGGTTACAGACCGTTCCCTCAATCAAAGACGTTGACTGCAATTCCCGAGTTGAGGAGCTCGTGCCGTGCCAGCCGGAACCGTCGCGCATGTAATTTTCGACGCTCCTGGCGCAGTATTTTCCTGCTGCGTCACCAGAACGAGGCTAAAACTTCACAAGCTGTGGTTGCTGATCTACCTACCAAGGGCTACACGCACGTATTTTTGTTGTTTGTTTGTTGTTTGTTGTTTTTTGGGGGGGAGGGGGCGATGACGTCAACAAAAGCGGTTGTGTCTGGTTCTAGGTTATGTCGACAGGCAGGGGGCGCGGTAGTCTTTCATAGACGTGGTGATGATACCGCCCCGATTCACTTGCGTGGATGTGGTTGGCGGTCCGGCCTGGCGTCTTGGGACTAGTTATGGCGGTGGTCTGCGTCGTGCGGCCTGATTCTGCGGTGCTGGACTTGATTTTTTGGGCGGTTGGCTGCATGGCCCTGACGGCAAGTATTGTTTTCACCATGCCATCGTATTAACTCTCGATTATATGCCCCTTCCGGAGCAGAACGTTCATAGCCGATTGTTATTATGTCATACACAAATTTAATTTGTCACAACTTCAACATGTTTCTGCAATTCAAAGTTTTAGTATACACTAAACAAGTAACATTTCCCTAATTGGCATGGGGGTAACGTAAATATCATATACTCAGAAATTGTGTGGTATTACAATATAATGACTAAGCGTTCATATCTGTACCCTGGTAATAGATCAATAGTCACAGTCTGTTGGTAGGAAAATTTTACTGATATACACTACTAATTTATGATTCATCAACGTACACATTTAAATATATTTACACACTTCATTGGAGAGGGGATACATTTGTATCGATCATTATATCCCCACTTCACAGCATTTTCTCATACCGCTCCAGTGGCCTAGTAGTTAGACCGTCCGCCTCGGATGCGGGAGGTCGTGGGTTCGATCCCCGGCCGAGTCGTACCAAAGACTTACAAATATGGTACTAACAGCTGCCTTGCTTGGCGCTCAGCATTAAGAGGTTAGTGTTAGGACTGGTCGACCTGGTGTCATGATAATGTGACTGGGTGGGACATCATGCTACGTGTCTGCGGCATGATGTCCCAGTGCTAGACGTCACTATAAGCTGTCACACTGCAGACATCGTAGCGATATGACTGAACGATTGTTAAAAGCTACGTTAAAAATCCATATCACACACACATATCATTGATGGATCGATGAAATACAACATTTAAAAAAGGGCACATCTAAAACAATTAGTTTTTTTTTTGTTTCTGTGAATTTACCATATCCTACAATGACACAAAAGATGTTTCTTTTTGCAAACATGGACTCACTTGTGTATTTTTAAATATATTCATGTATGCGATACAAACCGTGATACACATTAATAATGGGCGTTTATCATGATACATAACTGGCGATACATTGTTCTATCCAGAGTGGCGACAAGGTAGGTCAATCTAAAGCTAGATCACCTAATTAAAATGTCTGAATCAAGTTCATTATCAGACTCCTCTGAACCAGAAATATGGGGGGGGGGTGCGATTGGCCGATTGGTCTAAAGCGCTCTCCGTTACCGATCACTGCCATCTCACCTCTGTCTGCGTGGGTTCGAGTCTTGGATTCGGCTAATGTGGGTATGTGAGAAAGCTTGCCAGTAGCTTCTCGTGGGTCGGTGGTTCTTTCCGCGGGTTTTCCGAGTTCTTTCTCCACCATTAATACTGGTCGCCATGTATAGCCTATCGTGTGCTGAAAAATGGCGTTAAACCCTACAACAACAACAACAACAACCAGAAATATGGCTTTCAGTGTAGCAACAAGCCCACCCAATCAAATCCAAGTTCATCTCGATAATATGTGTGGCTCATTATTGAACTCCTCAGAGGTGTTGATTGATATAAACCAATATTCCAAGTTTGATTCAAACCAGACGAGAAATATGGCCAACAGAATGGCAACATGCTCAGCCAATTTAAAGTATTTTGACCGCATACGTGATGCATCTTGCTCACCATCAAATTCGTCGACGACATTGATAATAAGAGGTTTCATTCCAAGTTTGATTAAATCCTAGCAGAAGCATGGCCTCCATAGTGGTCACAAGTCCATCCAAACAGATTCATCACCACAGGAATAATACGCAAGACCGGTAAAAAGCAATCGTTAATGGACGTACGACAGATGGGACAAAAGGACAGACAGACGGCGGATGCAGCAACATTGCCATGAGCTCACTTGGCTTTACCACCAAGGGAACTACACATCTGTTGATACACAAGTATCCAGTAAGTGAAACAGAATCTAATCTATTTAGTTTCGATTTATAAAATTGGGATATGTACCTATCGACAAAAATTACACGCAAGCACAATCATTAATTTGATAACAGAATCAATACTTACAGAAAACTCTACAAGATGTTCAGCTTCCATAAGACTGTAAATTCCCCCAATGCTATAGTTCCTAAAACGAATCCAAGAATCTGCGAATCTAACAAATATACAAAATTAAACCACACATGTAGAATTTGAATGTGGGGCAAGTTACGCACTCATGCAGATTTGTATCTATCACAAGGCCCGTCTGTGCCAAGGGAGAGATGGGAGAAGTACACATACACACCTGCATCAAGTTGTAGTTAATAGGCATGAGCCTATTTGATTATTTATATAAACATCACACATCCAACAGTTCTGATTGCTAAGTGGTCTAGCATGGTGCTCTAGTCTTGTGTGGTTTATAATAAACTAGAAGTGATGCTGAAAAACGTGCAGACTCATGTTTGGGCTTTAATTTTGTGGAGTTTACAATGTACAGCATTATAAGCATTATAAGCACACCGTCCCCCACGAATCCCCCCCACCCGCCATTCTAGTAAATATTGGTATAACAATATATCGATTCACTTGGTATACACTGGTACACTACCATATTGTGATTCGTACCTAAACAAATTTCTTCTATATATTATTTTAACCGCAGATGTGTATTCATGGCCGGACCCTAGGGATAGGCGACATATGCCACCACACAGGGCGCCATTTCCCCATGTGCCGGGTCTGTGTATAATATTTAGATGCAATCTCTTTTCTGTAACATGGACATGCACAGACAGACAATCCTAATTCTTAAAAAAATTTCAAAAGAATGGTGCAACACGTCAGGAGAGTACATTATTCATGATAATAAAATTTACAGCTCAGCAAATCAAGTCGGTATCATATTGGGTTTTAAAAATCGTAAACTTGGTATCAAAATGTAGCAATACATATTGCAATGCAATCATTCATATTGCACTACGTCACAAAGCAGTGTCAGCTGGCAATACACGCACGTACTTTTACAATTTGTTGTTGTTGTTGTGGGGTTTAACGCCATTTTGCAGCACACGATAGGCTATGCATGGCGGCCAGTATTAATGGTGGAGGCAGAACCCGGGAATGTGTCCTCCAAATTTAATTTAGCTTGTTATTTCTCTTATTCAGTAAAACATCTATTATTCGGATTATTTTTGCCTATGGACTCCTACAGTGTCCCCCAACATTTTATATACTGTACATCTGGAGTATGTAGTTGTTGTTGTAGGATTTAACGCCATTTTCAGCACAAGATAGGCTATACATAGCGGCCAGTATAAATGGTGGAGAAAGAACCAGGGAAAACCCCAGAAAAAAACCACCGACCCACGAGAAGCTACTGGCAAGCTTTCTCACATACCCACATTAGCCGAATCCTAGACTCGAACCCACGCAGACAGAGGTGAGATGGCAGCGATCCGTAACGGAGAGCGCTTTAGACCACTCGGCGACTCGTGGCCCCCTTACAGTTTGTGAAAGTGATGGTGGTCTTATTCTCAAGAAACGGTTTTTCAAACCAAAATTGCAATTATATCTTAACACGGACTTTCTATTTTTTTTTTTACACAGAAGTCAGGTCTATATTTTGCCATTCAGGTTACTGTAACCAGATTCTGAATTTACTACAAATTGAACAAAATAAAAATTGACAGTAAACATAAGAGATCTCGATAATACTGACATAATGTAAAGCCTATAATTCAAGTTAAATCAAACGTTATTCCGAAATAAAACATCCAGCGCTTGAGAGGTTTTAATAAAAAGCAAAGAGAGGACGGGTGATGTTTCGTCATTCCAAAGTTGGGGAGTAGATGTACCTTCGTTAGTACAGCACTGGAATCAAAAGGTCGCGGTTGCGATATATGCCAAGGTCAGCCCGAATCGGTTGCCTCAATATGTCCATTCAGAAAGCAGTTTGCTTTCCACCTCCAAGGCATGCATTAGTCATTATTGTTGAGAAGGTGGTGTTACCAAAAACAACCAGCCAGCACAATCATTCCAAATTAAATTATGGGCATACGTTTGGCTTTTACACATCTATAAAAATATATTCAGAAATGTTGTAGTTCACGTCATCTACTTAACTTGCCTCTATGTAAGTATCTCTTAAGGTAAGAAGGGTCACTTTTGGGGGTGGGATGAAAATTATAAATTTTGAAGTAATTTCATAAAATTACAATTTATAATATATTCTTTCAATCCTAGTTCGAGTTTTCTCTGACCCTTGCCACCCCATTTTTGATATTTGGACATTTATGTTGGGGTGTAGGGTCAGAGCGCACTCCCTATCGAAAAGTTGGAATTTGCCGACACCATTTGGTGTCGGCATGAGGTAGCCGCTTACTAGCCGGCCCAGCAAACTTAATCGACCTTTCATCGAGATATACCTGCATAAAATCGTTAGGAATATGATTTATTTTCTCAGAAATTGCGAACATAGCATTCGTTATGTCTTTAATCCGCTGATACACCAGACGAAAGTACATCGTTGCTAAAATTTGATCTGGATTTGGCCATTTATATTCCTACTCACGTGACTACACAACTCTCGCGACTGACATCTCAATGACATCAGAGGTCATACAGTCACGTGATATCAACAACAGACCATTTCTAGTATTGCTGTTGGAAAACAAATCGAACATATAAATAAAAGTCATATAATTTTTATAGAAAAATAAAAAAACAAACTTCTCAAAATATTTATTGTGAAAACATCGACGAAAATCTGTAAATGTTGCAGAAATTTGAAGAAAACCAGATTCACTACGAAAAGCACGTGTCAGTGTGGTAGTCACGTGACACCAACAAAAAAAACATCGCTGACACGTGCTCGGTACTTCTTGAAAATGGTTTTCTCCAACCTGCTGCGATACCGACAGGATTCAGTTCTTTGTTCTCAGAATAATTATGTTAAGAATTAAGTGTGCATTATATTTATTTACAAACATTAAGTGACTTCCATTTAATATGTACAAATTCTATGTACAAAAACTTGGGAAATTTGTTTATTGTCGATATCATGTGACTATATGACCTCTGATGTCATTGACATGTAGGTCCCGAGATTTGTATAATCATGTGACTCGGAATGCAAATGACCAGATTTAGGTCAAATTTCAGCAACGACGTACTTTCGTCTAGTCTGTCGGCGGATTAAAGACATGACGAATGCTATGCTCACGATTTTTGAGAAAATAAATCATATTCCTATCGATTTCATGCAGGAATATATCGATGAAAGGTCGTTCAAGTGTGCTGGATCGGCTAGAAAGCGGCTACCCCATTCCGACACCATTTTGGTGTCGGCAAATTCCAACTTTTCGATAGGGAATGCGCTCTGACCCTACACCTCAACATAAATGTCCAAATATCAAAAAATGGGGTGGCAAGGGTCAGAGGAAACTCGGACTATTTCAATCCCAACAAATTTTGATTCAAATGAGCCAAATGTTACGATACAGCCTCAGAAAAAAATGAACTAGGTGAAATAGCAATCAAGTGATAAGGTCATCCAGTTAATATTGTGGTTGAGCGTGGTGGTATCGTGTTGCCGAATAACTGGATCATCTAAAGCCAACGAATAAAAAGTAAACTGCCTTCAAAAAGTGACAAAAATTTTCTCTTGTACCGTCATCCTTTCATTTGTGAAAAGTTTCTTGTTTTCATTATGCTTGTGTACCAAAGAAATTTAAATAATAAGAGAGTGGTTGCCACAAGTACAATAAAAGCTATCATTCGAACCATTTGAACACGTGCAATAAAAGCTATAATCTGCCACATTTGAACACGTACAATAAAAGCTATCATTTGTCACATTTGAACACGTACAATAAAAGCTATCTTTTGTCACATTTGAATACGTACAACAAAAGCTATCATTTGTCACATTTGAACACGTACAACAAAAGCTATCATTCTGTCACAATTGAACAAGAACAACAAAAGCTATTTGTCACATTTGAATACGTACAATAAAAGCTATAATTTTTCACATTTGAACACGTACACTGAAAGCTGTCATTTGTCATATTTGAAGGCATACAATAAAGCTATAATTTGACACAATTGAACACGTACAATAAAATGTATCGTTTGACACAATTGAACATGTACAATAAAAGCTATCACTTGTCACATTTGAACACGTACAATAAAAGCTATCACTTGTCACATTTGAACACGTACAATAAAAGCTATCGTGTGTCACATTTGAAAAATTACATTTCTAGCTTATCACATTTGAACAGGTACAGTAAAAGCTATCATTTGTCACATTTGAACACGTACAATAAAAGCCATCATTTGCCACATTTGAACACGTACAATAAAAGCCATCATTTGTCACATTTTAACACGAAATTAATGAAAGTGCTTACCAAAAGATGTTTACACCCTGTTGTAAGAGTCTCAAAACACACATACACACACACACACACACATGAAATGTCTGCATTATATTAAACGATTTGGAGAATTCATTAAATACTTCTGAATTTGAAACGTTCTGACCACCTTTCATCCACCTGGAATGACCTCACGATCATGTAGGAGTGGGGGTGGGCAAGAGAATGGGCTTCTCCATACAATGAAACATGTTCTAAGACTAAGTGAATTAGAAAGTTTCGAAAGTTGAACAACTATTTCTTCTCAAAACTATATGACTTCTACATGTTATAACACACATTCTATTCTTGGTGTATTGATTCTACATGTTATAACACACATTCTATTCTTGGTGTATTGATTCTACATGTTATAACACACATTCTATTCTTGGTGTATTGAGAAGTGTTAGTAATAATGAATATATCCCTGTGAAATTGACCTAACGGACATTATAAGAACGAAATATTTTGGCCATGTTTTTCTTTTAAAAGTGTCCAACAAAAAGAGACTCGTTAATCTAGACTGGGCCTGATGGAAGGCAATCTAGATGGTCAGTCTACAGAGGAAGCCAGGATACAGAGGGTTTGATTTGGTTCTGTGCTTTTACAGCACAGTAACACAAGGAGGTTATTTAGTGCTGTGGCAATTGGAATAATGCTTCTAACGAAAAAAAACGCACCATGGTACTTGGCCTGGGTTGATCCAAAGGAATGATTCGAACTCGAACTGTTTCGATCGGGAGTCTGGCCATTTTCGGATGCCAAGGTTCTGATATAATCACCCTATCTACACCTTGTCGGACCGAGCAGATATGTACTTCGGATCTGTGAATCTCAGTTGATGCAGCGGCAAGCCACCACATCCAATCAAAATCAAGTTGAAATTTGAACACTGTTCCTACATGACCGAGACGGGGGCCCCGAGTGGCCGAGTGGTCTTAAGCGCTCTCTGTTACGGATCACTGCCATCTGACCTCTGTTTGCGTCGGTTTGAGTCTCGGATTCGGCTAATGTGGGTATGTGAGAAAGCTTGCCAGTAGCTTCTTGTGGGTCGGTGGTTCTTTCCGGGGTTTTCCCGGGTTCTGCCTCCATCATTAATACTGGCCGCCATGTATAGCCTATCGTGAGTTGAAAAATGGCGTTAAACCCTACAACAACAACAACATGACCGAGACAAGGGGAGCACACAACTTGAATGGACTAATAAAAATCAATTTTCAATTACCCGTCCATGTTTGTACCAATACCTTTCTCTCAAATACACCTCGAATGGCTTTTATCTTGTATGCAGTCATACTTTCGATGTTGAACTTACAAAGTATCCTTTTGAAGTCAATTGCCTCCACTATTTCAGCCGATGTACAATGCACCACTATTTAATGCTATTGGTTAGTTGGTATTACATCCTAAGACAGGCAATTCGTGAAATAAAATAGATGTCGCTAGGCGAAAGCACTAAAATATCTGCTCGATCCGCCAATGTGTAGATGGGTTAACATATCAGAACCTTGGCTAGCGAAGATGGAGTATGGCATGCTAACCTCTGAGCGGCTGCGGCTTCCACCCCAATTGATCACCTCTTATAACATGTAGGACGACATATCGAGTCTATGTTACATCCTAGAAGAATCGCCTCTTGCGACTTCCAGGACGGCAAATCGGGACTATTTTACATTCTCGAACCCGCTGGAAGAAGATCACAAAAGGTCCAGTTGAAGTAAATTTTCACTACATACCCAATGTGGAATTACATTAGTTCATAGTGGTACTTGGTTATGTTAAACTTATCGTGTCTCTAACAAAGATGTTTCCAAATTTATTCTGCAATATAGATTTTCAAAATCTGCCCAGCAATGCAAGGAAACTATTAATTTCAGCTCGTATAGTAGCTATTATGAATGTGTGCACAACAATGCAACGGTTCATGCATACCAAAATATGCAGATAATCAAACTGCAAGAGTACTTTATGCATCAAGAAAACCACACTGGAGACTTGATTGTAAATTGACAAACCTATGTAAAATACATAAATCAGCAATCATAAGAGGAATAGAAGAATAGACTCAAGTGGGTCCGATATAACTCACCTGGCTTACATAGCTTAATAACTGACAATTTCATTATGCAGGCTTATTAAGCAAATCTAACATTATGCCTTATGCAGACCATACCTGTAAGGGTGCAAATTTCTGTCGATCTATAAAGAGCACATTAATTGGGAAAGAGAACAACTAATTAGCCTTATCGGGACAGGTGCGTGTTAAATCGCTATACTGATTTTAATGTCTGTGTCGTGAGATGAAGTGATTCCTAATTAAGCTTTCGTTTATTTAACCGCCAGACAGACTGTAAGGAAAGGGTTAACTTCGACCTTTGTATCAAACATATCAGCGGTGAAATTGTTCAGAATCAGTTATTTAGAAATCTAGAAGTCAGACTGACCGCAATTTTGGCGACTAGTTATAAAAGGCGGTAGGTATATTTAATCCTGATTGGTTATGCTAAATAAGGCGCGTGTTTCCCACACGAAATTTCTTGGTTTTAACATTTTTCATCGAAAAAAAATTAATCAGTCTACATTTTCCTGCAAGAGGTAAAAGAAAATAGGATACTCCGAGATTGAATTTAGAAGAAATTATCTCGTCAAAACTTTATCCGAGGGGCCGGATGTCTGGAAAGTCGACGGACACAATTATGGCGGTAGAAGCGAGCAAAGCTTGGAAGCGCAAGGTATTTGCTTCAATCTCATATAATTCGTTGATACCAATTTAATGATTTGCTTGAGAATATTTTTTTTTAAATCCGTAGATCAATTTTCTTGATATGAGTATAACTGTGTTCATCTATCTGAATTCGTACAATGATCTTCTTTATATAAGTTTGAAGAATTGTTTGAATTTGTCGTCTTAATTGTTATAAGGAATCATATATTCTAAGAAGTTCATGCATTACTTTAATTGATATAAGTTATGAGAATCCTTGTGAATTCTCCGATCTTAGATGATTTCTTGTATGATAAAGACTTGAGTGCGTATTGACTGAAATTAACGTTATTAAGCCATGAAGTGAGATTTCGTGTATGCTAAAGACTTGAATGTATGTATTCGCTGAAAATAACGTAGTTAAATCATCTAATGAATTTCATTCATTCATTTGTGTAATTGAGACGAGAACGGAACTGTTATGTCTCTTGTGATGTTAATGCGAGTCAGTGATTAAATATCCGTTAGGAAGTAAATTAATCTCATGAACTATGTTTGTTTATGGTCTGCCGTGTTTGGTTTGACCATATAGCCTTTGGTATCTGTTTGAATTCAGATAAAACGATATCTGTCATAACGAGAGAGGAGTAATGATCTGTTCCCAGTAGGACAACTGACAGACGATTTAAGTTGCTTCTCTGTTGTTGTTGTTTTTTTTTAAAGGGGAAATAGCTCCACTGACGTATCCACGTACCTACTTATCCAAGTATCTACTTATCTATGTACTTACGTATCCAGCTACCCACACAAAGTTTTTTAGCCGAAAGAAGCGAGACAATATGGTTTGGAGAAGAAAAAAAGCGAAAGGACCAAAAAGAACAGCCACACTGAAGTTGGAGTGAACCGGAAATAAGCAAGTTATGAAGTTGTACAAGGCAATGATTTCGATTGTTCACTCGATTCTATGATGAACCAATTCTATCTTTAAAACAAATCGGCTATTTATATAAGTATGTTTGTGTTTGAAATTTGGTGAATGGTTTATTTCAAAAGAGAAGTGTATCTTCCTAATGTAGCGTAATATCACAGTTGTTTATGTAATGGATTAAATTGTTATATTTCATGTATGGGGGCTCGTGTCATTCTGTTCTATATATCTGCTCAGATCTCTATTTATTCCATATATAACTTTCACACTTTATATTAATATTTACTCGTTCCGGGCAACAACACCGAGGGCAATCACCCTTTAGATAACGGTAACCAAATAAAGCAGACACCTTGTAAGAAGGTAAATCCGCCAATCAACCCCTCCAGCACCTTCCAGGCCCCACATTACCAATGTATTTCTTTTTCTAATCTTCGGTTATACATTATTACTTTAATCCCTAAGGTCTGTAATTTTCCTACTTGTATGCTCTGTCGTATTTACATGCATGGATCTTGCATCTTAAAATGTATTTATTTTATCTGCTTTACAAAAGTTTTGCAAGCGGATGAATTCTGTGATTCTCATTAGTTGATAACATGGACATCTTCCCTTGCTTAGCTAGCAAAAGAAGACGTATTTTAAAGTATAACAAACTGATTACATCACATTTGATCTGAGAAAAATTTCTAACCGCGTTAAATTTGGTAATTTGCTAATACTCACTTACTTTTATCATAATAAAACACTTGACGAGTTAGATCTATTTAACAAATTCACTCATAATCGGACAACAAATACATTCTCCAGATAGCAACAAGCTGAACCAGTCAGATGCAAGATCACCTCATTTTTATGCCAGGATCCCATGAGTTTGATGATATAAGCTAATAGTCTAAGTTTGGTTAAAATCGGATGTGAAATGTTGTTTCCAGAATAGCAACAAATTCGGCACAGAAAATGAAAATTCACTTCATTAACATTAGTGTATTTCGCACAATTTCTAACTCGACCAAGGTCATAATGCTATAAGCATATATTCCAAATTTAATAGCTAAAGTGCTTAGAAGGGAATGGCACTCTACTGGCAAAAAAAAAAAAATAAATAAATATTACCGGGATCAAAGATGAGACTGTTTCTTCCTTTGATTGTTGCGTGTTGATCGGCATCGTTCCACAGACGCTCAACTAGACATCAGAAGACGTACTCTGGTGAAAACATGTTTATGTTACCATGTTACTATCCATTCAAATGAAGTAGCACTAACAATATTTTCAAGATGGCCGTCGTGGTGGCCATGTTGTATGTAAGATCTCCGAATTTCCATATTGTACCAACTCGATCTCTTAGAAAGTCTTTTGGAGAATATCTCATGCCAAATGAGTATCCAGTCAGGAGTTGCAGTTACAAGATTTTAAGATGGATGTCGTTGTGGGCATATTAGATATTAGATCGGCACATTACAAAGTACATTAAACGCAACAAAGGGGTGAACATAAATTGTGAGATACTAACAATAAGGTTTATCTTACGGTCAACAGCAAACACCAATATCACTCGAACAACATTTAATCTGAATTTAGACGACAAAAATCTTTTATCTCCTCATCTTTTAACAGAGATATGATTTAAAATGTATCAATTATTTTAATGCAAAGTATTTGAGCATTTACTTTTTATGAGCATTTTATATCGAAACGATTGCAAGTACTACACAGAAACTGTCAAACTATTTAAAGGGAGGTAATCACCCTAAATGTGATCAAGTTCACGTGATTAAAAGTATGCATTACATCCCTTTATATAGTTTGACAAGTCCTTTTAAGGATAATAGAGCTAACTACAAAAGGGAATTTATAATGACCTGTAGAAGAACAAAATCAATGTGTATAGTCGTGAAAACTAATTTCCAGTTTTCAAAGTCACCTAAATTAAAAATATGTTGCAAAAAATAAAAATTTCATATATATATATATATATATATATATATATATATATATATATATATATATATATATATATATATATATATATATATATATATATATATAAAATAAAAATAAAAAATATATATATATATATAAAATAAAAATTAAAATAAAAAAATAAAAAATAAAAAAATAAAATAAAAATTTCATATATATATATATATATATATGTATATGTATGTATGTATGTAAGTATATATATATATATATATATATATATATATATATATATATATATATATATGCTCAGTTTTTGGTAGTATAAATCTATACTTTTCAACTTGTACCATCTGGATCTTTTGAAGCACAGAGCGACTTATAAATCCGATATTTAACAATAACAATTACAAAGTTAATTAGATCACCAAACTTGTGGTTTCCAAAGAAAACGTCACTATTTGAAACCATAATATTTTGTATTAATTCCTTTCAATAAAACTTTTCGATCACTGGACAATCATAAAATAGGTGTTCGATATTTTCAACTTCTGAATTACAAAAATGGCATGTTTTATCAGTAAATTGTGTTTTTATTAAACAAAATTTGATTTGTTACAATAATTTTGAATATAGAATGAAATGCAACTACGGTTCTATCTTTGGTGCACTTTTTCCTTCAAATTTTCAGGATTCACCACATGTCTGGCACCTAAATTGTCTTTACATCTCATGTTTTCCATAATATATGTTTGTTCTGCTCTTTACCAAATCTGTATATACATATTTAAAATTCTTATTTGTTAAGAGAAAACTTTTTCCTGAATTAACATTCCTAAGAGTGCTTAAATTGTTAATATGATTATTTGTCTTTTCCAGTGACCATGAAATCATTGAGATGTCTCGGAATGAAATTATTATTGCGTACCTTCCTGACGTAATACTTCAAAATTTAATAATGATTCTAAAAGATTTTGACACATAATATTCCATTTGACCAACAGGAGTGGAAGTTACTATTATTTATTTTTTAATCCAGAGACACGTATTCTTCCGCTAATGAGGTTTTTTTTTCATCTTGCTAAGGCAAAGAGTAAATGTTGCTAAACCTGTATTACTAATACATTTATTAATCTCTATTAATTTTGTATATCCTAATTTTAGTATCTGGATGCCTACAAAGTTTTCTTGTTTTGTAATCATATTTCGTCAAAGTCCTTTATTATTTGCACGAAGGCTTTTAACTCAAGTGGTCTTCGTGTATTGAAAAAAAGGGGCTGAGCATGAACCATTGTTAGACCACTCTCTGTTGATAAGACTAAGTATATATCTTGTAACCTTGTCGGTTTTACCATTCGAAATAAATTAAAAAATATATTTTATTGAATTCATTTTCAATATAAAATGGAAAATTAGACAATGACAAGAATAAATTAATTGAACACTGTTCGTACATAATCGACACAAGGGGAGCACACAGCTGGAACGGACTCATAAATAAGCAATTATCCACTGCCGGTCTGTGATTGTACAAATACATCCTTTACCTCAAATCCATCTGTAATCGCTTCTCTCTGGTAAATTGTCATACCTTCGATGTTAAACTTACAAAATAACCTTTTGAAGTCAACTACCCCGGCTGTTTTCTGCCGATGTACAATTCACCACAGTTACACGATGTTGGTTATTAAAGGAGACAACTCATGACATCCACGAGATGTGGTTAGGACAAAGTACTGAAATATCTTATCGATTTGTCAATGTGTAGATGGGGTAAACACATCGGAACCTTGCCCAGCGAAGATGTCAACTCAACAGTTTATTAACTTATTTTATTGTATTTTAGTAATTTACCTCTGGCATATCGTTTAAGTTAAAGATAAATATATTCCTAATTATCGAAAGAAAGAAGTAGACTAAATGATTTCAATGTCTGGGCATATTTGTTCTTGAAAATTTATTTTTCGTGTGGTCAGAAAATTCACTCAGTTGCCATAACAATTTTACTTACGATTTCTAGTAGGAGGCGTAAGTTTTCAGCCCGCTTAAAACGTCTAAATTCCATGTTATGGAGACGAAACTAAAATCTCACAAAGGAACTTGAAAGATCTTAGAGATTGTTATCAAGAAAACAGCACATTTACATTGAGTGCACTGCACCAACGCCAATAATCAAGCATGAGATCTATTATAATGTGTACACAATATGGTCGGTAATAATAAAGCGAAACATGATGTCGATTTGTATAACCAAGACAGGAAAAATAAACAAATGAGAAGAAGGAGCAATAACGATCGCTATCAAAATACCAGTGTAGCTTCCATTAAATGTTCCTCAGTGAATGTAACCACAACTGTTATCAATACGGTCAGATTGTACCACGATAAAAAGGTTCAAAACGCAATGCTTGATTCAAAGCAGATCGCGAATAATGATTTAAAGCAGATCCCGAATACACCTTGTTGCTATACATATAATTTATATCTTTTACCCACAACACCTTGCATTCACCACCAAATTGCTTTCGGATAAACAGAACAACATTGGATCACTCACTGGACTAATTTTATGAAAGAATGGGAATCAGTCTAGAAATGGGTGCAGATAGGATCTAGTATATTGTATATGAGTTTGGCTGGCCATGATTGGTTGATAACGAAAAGTAAAATTTAATTAAAAAGAATCTACTGAGATCTTATCCTATGTTGTAATTGAACAAATTGAGGCAATGTTTGTATTGTTTTGTTCTTTTTTAAATAAAAGAATTTCAGTCCTTTTACAGACTTAATTTTGGAACACTCATTAGTGAAATTAGTACTTGGTTATTTAGTTGCGGAATTTAAAACACCTGTTTCAAAGACACGAAGGTATATTGAAAAAAATGCCGCCGGACACAGAGAAGCTTGCATCAAGGATGGGATGATACTGCGAAATATTGGTTTGCTCGTGCGCATTCAGAAATCTAAATGATTTGATTTTCAGTGATATGATGTTCCCATAGGTCTATTGTGGGAGCTGAATTAGTACTTTGAGTTGAGTGTACAAAATGTTGTGAATTTAAAACAATAAAAGCTTTAATTTTTTCAGTTCTTTTAAATTATTTTGGAATACATTTGATCAATTACTGATATCAGTGCAGCCAAAGTAGTATTGGTTTTATTATTCTAAGTAACGCGTTCAATAAAATGTATATTGCGGACCACTAAAATATTTTATATTTTTGTTTTGAAAAACTGGTTCTCATCCGACAATGATGGGGAGGGGGAAACCGGGGATATATCAACGCTTTTTTAATTTTATAAAAGAATTTTTTTTGCTTGAACAAGAACTAGGAAAGGCTCGGGTGTTTCTTACGGCCCTAAACTGGTTGACGTTTAAAAATGATATTCCAGTGAGTCGGAATACTTCCTTTTATTGTTGCTATGCTCATGGATAATATTGATATAGCTATCTCTTGTACTGTGTGAACTATGTATTGTACTCTGTACACTATGTCCTGTACTCAGTGAACTATGTTGCACTGCTCATATCAATGTGTACAAAGAACACAAGGATTATATATATATATATATATATATATATATATATATATATATATATATATATATATATATATATATATATATATATATATAAACAGATTTAAAGTTGATACTGAAAAGGATTACCACTTTTTGTATGCGAGTGTACAGCTTTTGAACGGCTTCGTAAGCTGTACAGTTGTCTACCTCTTTGTACACTCATGGGGGATAACTGCTCTGTGAAGTAGAAACCAACGTATTTTAAAATAATATGTATTTTTATTACATGCACGAAAGCCTAAAAAAGGCATTGCAGTATTCTTGTAACGTAACTATGACGAAGAAAATAGCTCATCATTTTTATGTATATTTCTTCTTCCCTCTCTCATTCGGGCGATAGTTACTGTTTCTTTATCTGCTCTGCAAAGTAGAAGTAAATGTAACTTTTATTTTAAGTTCTTGAACCATTTAATGGAAACTCTAAGAATCTTGTAACGTAAATTCTGATAAATAATAATGATGCTATTTATTACATATTATTAATATTTTCTGTCACGTGCTTATTATTTTTTAATGTTAGTGGCCTAATTAGGTCAGTAAAGACTAGGAATGACTATTGGTGAGATCGCCTCTCTTTGTTCGTCTGTTTCATTGTGCATTCCTTTTAATCATAAGACGGACTGGTGAAATCAAACACGAAATGAATAAGATCTGTGGTAATCTCAATAAGAATTACTTAAAAGATAAAATCGTCAGAAGTATATTAAAGCACAAGGTTATAATTAAATTGATACAGCTGTCGAGGTGTAATTTCTCAATATTATTGAATTGCGCGATTTTAAAAATTTAATGCAGTGAT
Organism: Sinohyriopsis cumingii; assembly: GCA_028554795.2. Classification (NCBI taxonomy): domain Eukaryota; kingdom Metazoa; phylum Mollusca; class Bivalvia; order Unionida; family Unionidae; genus Sinohyriopsis; species Sinohyriopsis cumingii. The sequence goes on along the minus strand of JAPYKE020000060.1, from coordinate 808,313 downwards.
CTTATTTCAGACAGTAATAATATTGTACGTATCAAAATTGACACGAATAGGTAAAACAAAATATACGTATTATAAAGAATAAAAGTCATAACTGTATATTGAGAAATATATATGGATATAATTACCTTTTAAAATTCCTCGGGACTTTTCGATATTTAGATGTTCTTGCCTGACTCATGATACAGTCAGATAAATAGAAAGGTGGTGTTATATTATAACCTTTTTCATGTCTTTTCTTCACAAATCTGCTATCTGTTGATGACAAATACATGTATCATACGTTTTTAATAATAGTTACATGTATCATGCGTTTTTATGTTTGCAAACTTTACCAAGATATTAGAGAAAAAGAAATATTAGGATCAACGTTGGTGTGCCCGTCCATCTTTAGAAGAATAAAATTATATAGCTTGATGTCATCTCAAAGTCCACAGTTACGTAATAGTAGTAGCCTAACAAGAATCTGCACTTAATGTCTGACAGTCATATTATTAGGCTGACAAAAATCTGCACTTAATGTCTGACAGTCATATTATTAGGCTGACAAAAATCTTTACAAGATGTCTGATAGTCATATTGTTAGCCTGACAAGACTCTGTACTTAATAGTTATGCTATAAACATTATGTGCTCCAATATATTAACCGTTTGGACGTATTATAGGAGGGTAGCCTAAATTGCTGATGTCAAGAATAACTTCCATTTCCACTTGTAGGGAGATGACATTGTAAACCACCCTATCGGTTGTATAACAGAGTGGTTTTCTATCAGACTGAATAATTGTTTAGCCCTTATAACATTGTCTTCTTTCAAACATTGTCTTCTTTCACAGCTTGTCCACGGGGTTCAAAACATTGTCCACGCGGGCTATCTAGTTTGAGTTTTATTTAGCTTTTTTGTTTGTTTTCTTCTTGGTATTAATTACGCGATGCGTCATCCTCTAGCTCTGTTACAACTACTGTTTATAGTGTTTCTCATCGATGATAAGCCTTGTGACCCCTAGAAACAATTAAACAAATAGGGATGGGCTATGAAACAAATATATTTAGTAAATATTTGCAACTTATTTGTAAACGTCTGGGGCGGACATAACAAATATACGCATATATTTACGTACCTCGATAAATACCAAATAGGGAAGATCAAACCCCAAGTCTAAAATAAGATCTAAATATATTTTTGAATGCAAATTCTTTTTTAACGGAAATACAACATCGCCGACCTTTCGATGCAACACATACATATAAAATCCTTTATAAATTTCGGCCACATGGGGGAGGGGGACACCTCCATGGTTATCAGCTAATATAGAGGGGCCCACATATAAAGCAAGATGTCAGTCCCGGCTATCAAACCAGTTTAAATACACCAGTTGCCTAATTAGAACACAGCTCACTGGCTCCCATTTCCCGAGCATGATGCAGATTGTAGAGTCTTACAGACGGGGTATTTAAAGTACCGTTAAAATCCAATCAGTCAACCTTCACAGTCGGAAAGAAAATTACACATGCGAATTCATAATTGTTAAACACTTTCGCAACCTCTCAGTTTCAAAAAGAACTAAGATAGCACCAAAAACTTGTCCCTATTCATTAGACTTAAACTGACCATCCATTCAAAAAGAACCCGGCCATTATTATACATAATGAAGCTTGAAACAGTCTCGTCAAATCCCAGTCCCAATTCTTGCTGTCATTTGATTACTAGCTGTAAATGTATCCAGTAAAAGTATTTTGCAAACAGTCTATAGAAATCTCATTTCCCCCATTTAAAGAGTAGTTCCCGTTTCTTTCTTGCATTAAAAGCATTATTGATTGATGGGTTTCACATTACACTGCTACAGATTTCTTGTTCGAATTTTGTGATAAGTATCCTAAGATCCCTGGTTAGATCGATTTTTGTCGTTAGAAAGATGGCTAGAAGCTCGTGCACACCATAAACCTATCATTCAGGCTTGCATGCTTATATATTTATTCGGAAACTCACTGGACTGCTCCAGTATACGACACGTGTTATGTGGTTGTTTAAAAAATGCGATATACTGGTGTGAGTAGTCTCACATCTACCCGTAGTAGATGTGAATTATATGTTGATATTACTGTACAAATTAACTTAGTTGTGTAGAATGTTTTGAAAACCGTTTTAGCTCACACGGCTGATGGTCATGTGAGCTTACAGCCTGACCCTGTATCCGTCGTGTGTCGTGCGCAGTGTGTTCTGTATCGTGCGTACATCACCAATGGCTGTTTTAAACTTCTTCTAAAGGCCATTGGACCAAATAGAAAGAAAGAACTTTAAATAACGTTTAAAAAATAACTGAACAGAATTGGACCAAACTGGACAAAAGACATCTCGGCAAAGATGAGTTTCAGATTTTTACAACTGATGATGATCCACCATCAAATATGACCACTGCTACTAAAAATAGAAATTACTTTGAGCGTCTTTTACAAAATTGCAGAACAGAATTTGACCAAAGAAGGCATGCTGGCATGAAGATACTTCATCGAATTTCGTGTTTTTGCTATAAACTGAGAAATGTTTTAATGGCTTTCTCTCCAAAATTGTTGAATAGACCAAACCTGATCCACCATAAAATCTTGCTGATATCAAGAAAAGTTTAAAATTCTTTAAATGAATATTCTCAAAAAACTATTAAAATAGAATTTGACTAAACGTGATAGAAAACATCATAGCATGAAAATCTTTCAAATTTATAGAAATGACGGTGGTCCTGCATAAATTATGTCCGCTGTTACTAGATAATAGAAAATTTCTAAGCAACATCTTCTCAATAATCGCTCCACATAGTTTGTCTAAATTTGACAGAAATAGTGTTGTCATAGACGACTTTCAAGATGACACAACTGATGCTGATGTAGCGCAAACATGGCCGTCATTACTAAAATTTGAAAACCTTTTAAAGGATTCTTGAAAACCGCTCAGAGAATTGGATCATATTGGATTGAAAGCATGCCTGCATGAAAACCTTTCAAATTTGTACAAATGGCGATGATCCACCATTAGATTTATAAGCTTTTGCTAAAAACAGATAAACCTTTAAATCACTTCTTCTGTACAAAAGGCAAAAGTGGGCTTGATATTGCTCGCCTGACTTATAACTTAACAGTTGACCATTTCACTAAGGAGGTTTATCTTGCAGTGTAAGAACACAGCGTAGGCGAACTATCTCCCAGTCACTATAGAATGCTGACTACATGCAATTAACTACGTCTTAATAAAATATTGTTTTAAATATAACAACATAATTAATATGCAAATTCTCTTGTTCATAATCGAAGTAATCCAAAACCATGCTGATTTAAACATGTTTTCCGAGTTTTACACAAATTCGATGATAATTAGAGTCTTTAGATCAACAGAGGTAAAAACACAACCTGTCATATGCAAGGTATTCCTTTATTGCGCACTGGTCTCATTTAATCTAGAACCAGTCTATAACAGTGCTTATATAAGCTTAAGATGAAGCAAACTCAGATTGGGACGCCTTTTCTGGAAGAGTAGTTAACCACGACTTGAGATTCTTGTTTGATTTTATTGCCAATTTTAGCATTTTTTAAGGCGCTGCAGTTGCTCAGTGGTTAGTGACAAAATTCGCAATCAATAGGTTGCTGGTTTGCTTTCTGCCCAGATCGGCCCATGTATGCGCCAAGGTACAGACAAAATCCACCCAGGCCCCCTGCCGAAAAATTAAAAGTAGGACATAATCCCCTCCCCCCAGTCAAAGTTTATCCCTTTATCACCTTCTTAAACCAACACAAATATACAACTTTGTATGTTGGTTTGGATCCTTTTGAAGTTCTATATCGGCTTACCTTGCGTAGACAAATGCCGTATAGTGTACGGGTGAGATGTTAGATGTTAACAGACAAGATTAAAATACAGTATGATTCTTTTGATCTAAAGACTAATTGCATGCGCATGTGTATTGTCACCTCATTTTCATAAGCATCACTACACTTTAAAATCCATTGCGTTAAATCCTTCTCCGATGTCTTAAACACTTGCATTTTTACCGTATATCTTAATTAGAAAAACGCCGCCAAGATTAAGCCATAATTTTATTGTATAAACATGAAATTCCATAAATAAATTAAAATATGATGTATATTGATATGTCACATTTCTTATTCTTTCCATAGTGTGTAAGTACTTCAAATCAAAACCATAACTTGATTGTATAATCATGCAATTCCGTAATGAACTCAAATATTGATGATATCTCAGATTTCTCGTTTTTACCCCTATCTCGATTTTAAATAGGTCAGTGTATTTGTGGCGGTTTAAAATGTTAAATACTTGTAAGTGAGCCAGGAGATTGTGTCCTTTAATTTGGGGGTGGGGATTTTGTCCTTGTGTGTGTGTGTGTGTGGCTTACATCCGTATACATCCATGCTGTGTCAGTGGTCAGGGCTCATTACAATGGGCTAGTAAACACCAATCAATCAGTTAGCTGACATTCCTCCAATTATTATTATTATTATGTGTGTGTGTGTGTGTGTGTGTGTGTGTGTGTGACAATAATAAATGCTCAGCGAAAGCAGTAGGGATGTGAGGGTGGGGGTGTGATTTTGATTTGTAATGTAGTTTTTTTTTTTAAATTCATTCATATCGCTACGTTGTCTGCAGTGTGACAGTTTATACTAGTGATGTCTAACACTGGGGCATCATGCCACAGACATGTAGCATCATGTCAAACCCAGTCACATTATCCTGACACCAGGCCGACCAGTCCTATCACTAACCTCTCAATGCTGAGCGCCTGGCGAGGTAGCTGTTAGTACCATTTTATAAATCTTTGGTATGGCTCGGCCTGGGATCGAACCCGCTACCTCCCGCATTCGAGGCGTACGCTCAAACAACTAGGCTACCGGAACAGTATGTGAGACTGTGAGGGTATTCAAATTGTGTTAGTCCAATTCTTAGTCCAAAGTGCAAATGAAGCAGAATTGGGTTTCCGATACAGAATGTTTGCACTCTGATTAAGGGGGTGTGGGTTTCCGATGCATGAAGTTGCTTTTTTAATGCAGGAGATTTGGGTTTCCAATGCAGGAGGTTGCGTTTTCAGTGCTGGAGATTTGCAAGACATTGCAGAAATTTGCACTCTAATGCAGGAGATTTATGTTTCCAGTGCAGGAGGTTGGGTTTTTGGTCCTGGGGATTGCACTTGGATTCTTGAGATCTATTATCGACATATTTTGTATCACAATTTTGCTCACCTAAATTTTATGTGAGTTCGCATTTTTTTTACGTATTTATAAAAAAAAAGAAGGAATGAGAAATATGAAAGAAAATTTATTTGAAGATGTCTTTCAGCTTCTTAAGAAAAATGAAGAACAAATGTCAGATATGGAGAAAAATCTTTAATATGGAAATTTCGCATGCTTCTATAACACTGTGTGCAACATAAAATCTGCACGACCTGTAAAATTTACTCACAATATATTCCCCAAGTTTAGGTGGCTGGGGACATTTTCACATATTGGCCTCTGGAAAATTCCTGAACTTAAGGGTATGGTGTGACTTTTTGAGTTATTATTGTGTAATAATTAAAGATATGGACATTTTTGGTATTTCTGGCTTGTGCTGTTCTTGAAGCTATGTTAGGCATGTACACCTCATTTTGTCACTGTACAGTATAAAGCCAGTGAAATACCAATAGTCGGCTAGGAAGCAGAGCTAGCTACTTATAGCAGTAGACAACGCTGATTTCAAGGCAAGTAGAATATCTAAAAAACTGATTGGATGACAACATTTTGAATAGATCAAACTATTAAGTACATAATGCTTTTCAAAATTATCACCCAGGGAAAGGGTTGTGTTTGAACTGTGAGCACCACGTGTTCTCAAATATGGGCTCCGGGCATGAAAAATGAAGATATAAAAAAAAATTTTTTTGGGGGGGCATCAACTTTTTATTCTACGAATTTCCATTGACTTGTCAGATCAAGTGAATCATATTCTTATGTGTTTCTTTATTATAGCCATTATTATATTAGGCGGTACATTAAAGTTTTGCATGAAAACTGTCCCCTGCCCCCTTAGTGACAATGTCAGTTACAGCCTGCATTACCTCTCTTGATTTTTGCTTAGTTTGTAGTTTATGTGACGCCAGTTCAAACAAATAATAGTGTGTGTGTGTGTGGATCGCCAGCCAATGGTCGTCAGGGGCTGCCAATACTAGTCACCACATTGATGATTGTCCGTTTTCGATTTCCTATGCGGAAGTCAAAACAAATTCCACTGTCAAAAGTGTCATCAGTCTTTATATTTTTGTGAATGAAATTGATGTATTATATACAATTACATTTGGGTATAGAAATACCTAGAAAATTAAAGAGCAGAGCGAGTTAAATTAAAAATGGTAAAATACGAATATATCGTTTCAAAACCGTGATTTGACACGACGATCTGAGCTAAAGGAGATCCAATTATCGTTCTACCTAAAATATAGACTGGTTTCTCGTCGTTTTTTTTTTATATACTACGGAGGTTGTTACAGACGAACAAGTTTCAAGCTGTCATAAATGTGACAATCATTACCGAAAGTTTCCAAAACATTTTTTATTTGAGTTCACAAAAACAGTAAATTTGTATAACCTTTTTTTACGAAAACATGTTGAAGCTTTGGATGCCAGTCAGTCATAGAAAGAAGAAAAAAATATTAATTTCACTCGATTTAATGAATGTGAAGATGCGATACTGTAGAAATTCTCTATGACGCAGTGCATTGTCAGTTAATGCACTGTTTGCGCGTTGTTTATACAAGTGTAAAGACATCTGTGCTCTAAAGCTTTTACCTCTGTTCTTGGAATTTGGCTAATTTATTGAGCCAATTTTGAGTTAGTGTGTGTGTGTGTGTGTGTGTGTGTGTGTGTGTGTGTTTGATTTTGCGTGACATTTGCAACAAAATAAGATATTTTTGAAGATATCGGTTGTGTATTTTCCATTTTCTTTCTATATGTGATTCAACATCTCTTTGAATGTATTTGTGACATCTGTAAATAAAATCTACCAAAAATTAATAAATTCACTTGTATTATAACTATGTTTGCTTACGTTTGATTGGTACGCATACGAAAAAGCATAAAAAGTTTTAACCTGCTTTGCTGCAGTTTTGTTTTGTTCGGTATACAGTCACTGTAACCTTGTTTTATTTTAAATTTATAAGGGACGAAAGGTGAATAAATATGGATATACGGAATACAATTTGCACCACTGGGAAGTGCATAAAATATGCTATACGAATACAGAACATTCTAAAGTTTCTATCAAGGTTATTAAAGGCTATAGAATCACAAATCCTTCAAAGCGTCGGATAAAGATTTGGACACAATTTAGACAGTTATTACGGAAGCAAATGAGACAGAATGAATAAAAATGATGAAATTGAAGAAGGAGCATGTGCGGTTGAAACATATGACAAATAAGTCCTCATGTTTGAAAGGGTATGCACGCACTTTCATTTTAATCTTTGGATGAAATTTTTAATCAAAGAAAAATTATGAACAGTAAATTTCAAGTAGAAAATTGCAAAATGGCATTAGGAGATAAGTGGGGACAGTTATACTTGAGGGGTGTAGAGGAGAAGGTACTGTGGAGGAATTTACCATTGCAAAGGAGTTAACTTTATTTTTAAGAGCTATTCTCCATAGCTTTTTTCGAAAAATAGGTATCTCATCCAATCCACCACCAGCACCCAAAAGAGTTGCCATTTCTCTACTGGATTGAAATGCACACTGTTTTACAGATCTATCATTGAAGTGTTGTAAAACAAAATTATATGGAATGAAAATGACTATTACTTAACCAAATGTCACTTTGCATTTCAATGCAGTAAAACAATTTTCTTCTTCGGATCAAAACTACAGACAGTAACTCTTAGAAAATAAACTGGAGTTTTTCAGATGTAAAAATTATTGGTCCATCGGGTTTTCTGTCTATCATCAATGTTCTTTTATTATTACACAGCTCCTGTGGCCTAAGTGGTCACAATGCCCGCCTCGGATACGATAGGTCGTGGGTTCGAACCCCGGCCGAGTCATAAGAAAGACTTATAAAACTAGTACTAGCAGCTGCCTCGCTGTCGCTCAGCACTCAGATGTTAGTGTTAGGACTGGTCGGCCTGGTGTCAGGATAATGTGACTGGGTAGGACATGATGATCCAGTGCTAGACATTACTATAAACTGACACACTGCAGACCGATATGACTGAAAAATTGTTAAAGCTACGTTAAAAACGCAAGCCGTGCACTCGCACATCTTTTATGTTAATCCAAAGGATTTTCTATCATCAAATTTGTTTAACAACAATCGAACGAATAATTAACCTGTGGTGTTTTCACAATTTTTCCCAGCGACTGTCAACATAAATTTAATGTCTTCTACTTTTTCTTATTAAGAATCATTTGAGATTGTTAAAATAGTAGCTAAATATGTCCACTTTATAGTTTTGGGCACTGTCTATACTCGTATTTGTCGGATCAAACTGCGAACTGTTGAAACTTAGATCAGTGTAAAACTAACAACAAAGACACTGACCTGCCGACGCATTATATGACGATAGATCTGGGTCAATGTTGTTGGCAGCTTTACCCTACATATCAGCGAATACATTCTATACACGGGAACCAGCTGCATATTTTTGATAATTCTTTATTTAAAGGTCAGATTAGGTCAAATTTTTAGGAAGCTCACATTTGCATAGATTACCATTATATATGGCCGTTACACATATCCATCTGGTAATTTGCTTTAGTACATGGAAAATAGTAGTTTAATTACGATGGTAAACAGGAACCACCAATAAAGTAAAGACAAGTAGAGACACCATTCCTCGCATGATGCAATTGGTGGCACTCTTTATCTCGGATTATCTCATTCTATAATAACGTCTCTTGACATCAACCAATTTACAGAACATCAGTTGTAAATAGAGGAGAGCAGACGCACTTTGGGTGCACTCTAGACCAAAGAGAATTAACCGCCTGAGCTGTGTTCTATGCACACTGCACACATACTCTCTGAAGGTACTTTTCAGATAATTATTATTTTGTTTTCTAACAAACAAACAAAAATTCTCTCTCATTTCATTTTTGTTCAATTTTCAATTTTCTCTGTTCTTTTTTCAAATTTGTTGGACCTTTAGTGTGTCAAACCCTTTTCATGCATTGTGTTACTTGCCTTGAGAAGCCTGCACAGACATTTGGACACTTTACCGCCTTATTTTTTCAAATTTTTGCTTATTTTGTCTTATATTAGTTTCAATAGTGATGTGAGACCAACAATTTCGTCAGTTGCAAATGCGTGTTACAATTATTTTAAAATTCCATTTTCTGTAGGTTGAATAAAGTCACATAACCTACCTTATTTGAATTTTTTTTTTTTGCTTTACCATTGTTGTTTGCATGTCAGGCAATACGTGTATTAAATTATCTAGAAACAGTGTGAAACCAGTCATATATAATCAGGAGACCGCGTGAGATATACTCAATACTTTCACCTAGAAAATTAGGAATGGCTTGTGTGACGAAACCGAGTGGAACTAAGCTAAGTACCTTTTTTAGGACACAGATTGAGGGGAGCGGGGTAGCTCAAAGACTTGTTGCATACCACCCCCAAAGACGTCACTTATTAGACTTCGGTGAAGGGACCCAATCTCCAAGGCAGTAAGAAATTCTGATGACATTGAAGACAAAAGAAGTAGATATCCATTGCATTGATGGTCTACAAAATGGGGGAGTAAATAAATACATAATTTACCCCAAGGATTATGACACGCCAATACTGAAGGACAATAAACTAGAAGTCAAATGGGTGAAGGCTATGACTTATATGGCTCCCCCAATAACAAGAGAGGTTGATGCCAAAGTGACAAATTTATTTATCTCAGGCCTCCCTCTAGGAGTAAACACAAGTGAAGTAATAAACAAGATAGAGAACAAACTAAACACAAAAGCGAGGTCATCAAAAATGGCTACGGTCTGGGGATTTCAGAACGTAAAGAAGCATCTTCTGTCATTTCTATTAAGGATCATCACAATTCTAAGAGAAGACGCCAAAAGAATCCCAGCCTATTTCTATGTCTTAGGTTTTCTCCTTAAGACTTGGTACAGAGGCTGTGAGATGAATAGGTTATGCCTTAGATGTAAACAGACTGGACATGCGGCAAAAGACTGTACTAGTCAGTCTGCAGCAACAACCTATGCTTCAAAGGCGGGGGAAAAATAACAAACTTAAATGTAGAAGAAAATGATGAATCACAAACACAGATAGGGAATCTCCTAACAGCCATACGACAAAAACACCTCAAACACTTCAAACAATTAGCAATGGTACAAAAGATACAGAGACAAACATACAGAAAATACAGGAAAGTAATGTACAAGTACAGGAAAATGAAATGACGGAAGATACCTCATTACAAAATATGGGATGGGAGAACTTCCTCACTCCAAATAAGACGGGGAGGGCGGAACATTTTCAAAATGAAAATCAAGGAAATCTACATGAAAGAAATCCTTATTACCTCCTTCAACACGAGACATGAGAAGAAGGAAGCAATTCAGGAGATATAAAAATAACTCCAGTGAATGGGGGACAAATAGAACTAATTGGTCTGAAACCCCTTACTTCCACACCAATTAATCCGAAACCCCTCACCAGAGCACCAGTCCCAAAATTAAGGATCAAAAAGAGGAAAAAGGTAGAATCCACCTCTAGTCCATCCCTTGGGGAAGAAGATTCAGTTTTGGGAGAGGACCAAACCTTCACTACTGAAATTACACCAGAGAAAACAGAAACACTGACTGTTAAAAAGAAAATGAAAAAAATCGAACAAACTGGAACGGACAAAACAACGGACGTGGAAACGGGAACGGACAGTGAAATGGAACAAGAACAGAAATCAGATAGTGAAATTGAGAAAAATTATGAATTTGAGTCGGGATCTGAACCAGAAACCACAAATGAACTACCAGATAAGTTAAATCAATCAGCAGGCCAGTGCCCCTCGACTTAACAGATAATTCGTGAGCATAACTATAAACACAACGGAAGAGAAAAAAAGTTTAAAGCGATTCGGCAGCCTGGATGGAAGGAAGAAAAAAATGGAGGGTACGAACTTCCGCATAGCTTCCGTAAATATAAATGGGATAAATGATGATAAAGTTAAGAACTTGATAAAACTAGCTGAATACGATAAAATACTTTTACAAGAAACTCATAATAAACTAACCAAAGAAATGCAAAGCACGATAGAAAGAGAACTAAATGCGATAGTTATTACTAATGACTTTGTGCAAGTTGATGTTGGGGGGTGGTAGTAGTAACAATTAAAAATAAAAGGAACTGGACATGGGAAAGAAAGGACGAAGGGTTTTATTTTAGAGGAAGAATGACATATATCGATTGAGAAAACTCATCTAATAAACATTTACTTTCCTGTGACAAGGAAAAAAAAGAAGAGATTTTATAGAAAACTTAGTGTTACTTATATCTGATTTAATTCATATTTATTTTAATTTAATTGTTTGTCAATTTTAAAATTTGTATTCTTTTATATGCTATTACAATGTAAATTTATTCTCTGGAGATGATATTTTTTCCAGAAAATTGGTTGACCTGAATAATTCTTTTCATAAACACCAGGTGTTGGCCAGGATGCTGACCTTGATTCAAAATTCGTAAACAAAGTTCTACTTTTATTTTAAAATGATTGGTTGTTGTCAAGGTCATGATGGGGCTTTGGGTTTAAAATGTAAACAACTTTTTTTTATTTTTTTTTGACCGTAGAGAAAATTATTGGTCTAATCAAAGCCATATTCTGTGTACGTGACATAAACATGATCACGTGAACCCCCTTCTGATTTCGCAACTTGGGGGAATTTCGAAACTGCGTCTTATAATATAATATAACCTTTGTTTTAATGAGATCTCTCAGTTTGGGGCTTTTCATACTGAATTCAAGTTAGTTTGTTGTAGCCAGATTTTGAGCTATAATTTTCTTCAGATCAGTTGGATTTCAAAAAGATTAATTCTTTTTTCTTTGGAAATATTTTGAGGAGTGCTCACACAAATTTTGAAAAACATTGCTTACAAAATTTAATTTGGATTTCCAACACTGGAGTGCCATTATTTGTATTTCTACAAGGAACTGTAGATAAGCACAGTACTTACTACATCATGCGTCATCGTCATGCATCTTGGATTTTCCAACAGGATCGAACTTGAAATTATTAGAACATTTGTTACTAGGACTTTTGCAAAATAACTCGTGGATTATTCTTAGATTATTTTTGGATTTGATTCTTGAAACCGTAAGTTCTTCTCCTTTTTCATTTTTACAGAATTTAGCCAGGAAAATAAATTATTTGTTAAGTTTTAGAAAGCTTGTTGTTTTCAATCTTTCTTTTTTACTGTTTATTCGAGCCTTAACACGTAACATTAGATATATATTTTAACATCTTTTCTATGGAAAATTTAATTATAGGAGGTGACTTTACCTGGGTGGGTGAAAGTATAGAGAGAACAGAGGAGTTAACTCCAAACGACATAAATTAAAAAGGAGATGGAAAATTTAATATTTAAGCATAAACTATTAGATTTGTATAGAAGACAAAATCTTTTAAGAACGGAATACACATATGAATATGGTGGCAAAGCAAGCAGATTAGATATATTTTTCGTCACAAATTACGGGGGGGGGGGGGGACAACGGAAATATGAAAATTTAAAATATCGGACCACAATATAATAATATTAGAAGTATTAATTAAAAATAGGAGTGAATGGGGGAAAGGGATATGGAAGATTAACAATAAAATACTAGAAGAAAGAGAATATATAGAAATGACAAAGAGGGATATAACAAATTTCAGATTCAAACATGTAAACATAATTGAAGAATGGGATAAATTCAAATATGAAATTAAAGAAAAAGCAATTGCCAATTCAAGAAGTAGGAAATAATTAATCAATATAGAAAAACAGATAATTAAATCACAAGTAGAACAAACTAATACAGAAGAAAGAACATAAATAATGAAAAAAGGTTAAAATAAATAGAAGAAAATAAAGGAAAGAGATTAGAGCAGGTTTATACAAAAGGGAGGAAATAAGGAAAGGGGTGGGGGAGAAACTGGAAAAGATAAAAGATAACAATAAAGAATTAACAGAAAAGAATGACATTATGGAGTATGTCCTACAGTATTACAAAGACCTATACACTAAGCAACATATAGATAACAATACAATAGATATTTCTCTTGATGAAGTACAGTGCGAGATGATATCGACAGAACATAGGGACATATGTGGCGATCTCATCTCGACATAAGAAATTAATACAACAATTAAAAAATTAGCTAAAGGAAAAGCGCCAGATGGAGATGGACTCACCACGGAATTCTATTAAAGATTCCACGTTGAGTTATCGCCGATCCTAGAAATACTATACAACAATATTTTCTTAAAAAAACGATACAATGACAAAAACTATAAGGGAGGGTATTATAACTATTATGTACAAAGGGAAGGGAGACAAAGAAGATCTTAAAAATTGGAAGCCCATCTCCCTTCTAAATCTGGATTATAAAATTTTAAGTAGGATCTTAGCGAATCGAGCAAAAAAGGGAATAGGGCAAATCTTAAACATAAATCATACTTGTGGTGGAAAGGGTAGAGATATTCAAAATAACATTCTAAATAAAAGAACAGTAATTGATTACATAAATGAAACAGGTCAGAAAGGTGTTATGGTATTTTTCGACCAAGAAAAAGCTTTCGATAGACTAGAACACAACTATACACAAAATGTTTTAGAAAAATTTGGTTTTGAAAAAAAATTAAACGGTGGACCGAAATCCTGTACTAAAAGATAACCTCAAAAGTACAGGTAAATGGCGCTATCACGAAATAATTTGACATACAAAGATCGGTTAGGCAAGGCTGCCCATTGTCTATGCTTGTATATGTAATAGTGATTGAAATCTTAAGTCATAGGATATGAAACAAGAAAGAAATTGAAGGGAAAAAATCCCCAACTTACGGTATGAGTTCAGAATGCTCCAGCATGCAGATGATTGCACCAACTTTATAAGAGACACCAGATCCTACAAATACCTATTAGAAGAATTTGAAAAATTTGGCAAAGCATCTGGATCTAAACCATGATAAAACAGAAATATTAAAAATAGGCAACTGGTGAAAAAGAGGGTAAAAGCGCTAGGAGTTTACCTTGGGAAAAATGATGGTGAAGAAAACTATAAGAGTATGCTGAGGAAAATAAAGGAAAATATAAACATCTGGGCACAAACGCCATTATGCATAATGGAGCGGGCCCAAGTGGCCAAAACATACTTCTACTCGAACATGAACTACGTCATGAAATCTGTAGATATAGAAAATACAGTATTGAATAAAATAAATAATTAAATAATAAACTTTATATGAGGCTTTAAAACACACTATATAACAAAAGAAACTGTATAGATCACAGAGGGGGGAGGGGAGCTAGCATTACTAAACCCACTACTACTAAAATGCGCAAATATACTGAACAGATTCAAACGATAAATGTAGATATATATACTGGTTTGGTTTTAGTCTTAAAAAACAAATCAGATATTTACAAAAATAATCAATTAATGAAAAAACTGAGGTACCCAGAAAATTTAGGAATATTAAAGATATCATAAATATATTTAGAGAAAGAATAAAAAGAAAGAGGAAACATACAAATGGATAAGGGAGGAAATCACTAAAATTATTAGATGTAAAATAGAACAAGAAAACTGGGGGTTAACTGGCCAATCAATTCATTAAAATTACAAAGCCTAATTTTAAATACCTTCACAATGCATGGCTAACTGGGGATGTTGCATTAAGGAGACATATGATAAAATCAATACCAGATTGCCCTACGTGCAAAAGAGCTTATTTTACTAAGACCATGTAATCACACAATGCGAAAAAAGAAAAAATCAAAGAATACAATTAATTATACAGATCTGCAAAAGAGAACGCTACCGAAGGAATAACATACTCTTCCTAGATGGAGATTTTGACAAAATCACAATTTTTAAGGTCATCGAATACATAATTGAGATCACGATGGCATGCCGGCAAATAATACAAATAAACAAGTAGGCTTAATAAATGTATGTATAACTTGTATGGAGCGGGTGTGAGACACCATGAGGGTGGGGTGGGAAGGACAGCGTTGGTTTGCTACCCATTAGGGGTGTGCTACTGCCAGTGTGCGAGCCAGAGCCCCACCTCATCCCTCAACTCAGACATGTATTCTCGCTCTCTTTCAGCATCCAAATGATCAAATTAAGAGCCAATTTAAATCCCGTCGGAAAAATTACTGAAATAAAGAAAAGGAATGGGATGGGGGATGGGAGGGGAGCTTCGGTTTGCTACCCATTAGGGGTGTGCCACCGCCAGTATGCGGGCTGGAGCCCTCACCCCATCCCTTAACCCGGACCTAAATTAAAATGTACTTTAGTTTTATTAGGGTGAAGAAAAAGAAACCAATGGATGGGACAGGGAATCTATGTGGGGGAAAGTACGAGGCAATAATGTCATGGGGATATGTCACATGGCGCTACGCGAAGTGAACAGGCGCATGAAATAGTTTGGGAAAAACACCCAACGTAGAACACTAGCAGACCATACAAAAAAACAGGGGAATAGGCTAGTTGGCAACTAATAATCTTCTATACCTTTCCTATCTAACTATACAGCTCCCTTACTGTATAGTTATTTTCCCTCCTATGGAAATTTCTTTAAACCCTTTTGGATCTTTTGGTTAATAGATTAAATAATAAAGAGGGGGCCAAACTCGAGTCGGGAGAAATACAATTAAATAAAGAAAGTGTGGCCCTCCCACTCGAGCACAGACAGCCTCATTCTAGAATTTAACTAATGCGAGGAACGACGCATACCGACACGCATATAAACAATAGGTTTATTTTTTTAATGACGAACCTATAGTACACCGTTCAATCGCCGGAATTCAGAAATATTAATTAAAATTTTAAATATCTAAATTTTATCAAAATTATCAAATGGATCTGTGATATCCAAATAAAATATATGTTAAGACAACTGGGATGAATTGAAAAAGTCGTGCTGTCCCTACACGAAAACTATATAGCACACACACAATACAGCGTTATCTACACAGCACACACGGGACGTAAACGAGACCTCAAGCCAAGGTCAGCTAAGAACTCAGGGGAGGGATTTTAAGTAAGGTGATAGAAACCGGATGAACAACCCTATAGATAAAACTAGGACATAAATACCCCATCAAAAATTTCATTTAATTTTTTATTTTATCAAAATTATTTTTAAAACAAATAAACAACATACCTGGTGGAAACAACAACACATAAAACACCTTTTTTTTGACAAGTGGAGGGCGGATCTGTCTGGTGCCCCCAAAAAAGAAAAGAAAAACGGAAAGATTAAAGAATACAATTAATTATAGAGATCTGCAAAAGAGAACGGTAACGAAGGAATAAGATACTCTTCCATGACGTAGATTTTGACAAAAGCACAATTTTTAAGGTCATTGAATACATAAATGAAATCATGATGGCATTCAGGCAAATAATGCAAATAAACAAGTAGGCTAAATAAATTGATGTATAACTTGTATGGAGGGGGTGCTGAGACACCATAAATGGGGATGGTGGGAATTGGTTTGCTACCCATTAGGGGTGTGCTACTGCCAGTGTGCCGGCCAGAGCCCCCACCTCATCCCTCAACCCAGACATGTGTTCTAACTCTCTTTAAGCAACAAAATTATCAAGAGCCATTTTGAATCCCGTTGGTAATATCTCAAATTATAAAATTACTGAAATAAAGAAAAGGAATGGGGGGGGGGGAAGCTTCGGTTTGCTACCCATTAGGGGTGTGCCACCGCCAGCGTGAGGGCTGGAGCCCTCACCCCATCCCTTAACCCGGACCTAAATTAAAATTTACTTTAGTTTTATTAAGGTTCAGAAAAAGAAACCAATGGATGGGCAGGAATCTATGTGGGGGAAAGTACGAGGCAATGACGTCATGGGGCTATGTCACATGGCGCTACGCGAAGTGAACAGGCCCATGAAATAGTCTGGGAAAAACACCTCACGTAGAACACTAACAGACCATACAGAACAACAAGGATATAGGCTAGTAGGCAACTAATAATCTTCTGCACCTTTCCCATCTAAGTATACAGCTTCCTTACTGTATAGTTTGTTTTCCTTCTTATGGAAATTTCTTTAAACCCTTTTGGATCTTTTGGTTAATAGGTTAAATAATAAAAAGGCTGCCAAACTCGAGTTTTCTAATTTCATGGTGCTTGTTTTTGTATTCATATCATTAAATGTTTTTTTTTATCTTATAGGTGTCTAATGTAAAGCGCTTAGAGCTTCTAAAGATTAGGCGCTATACAAAGTCCTCATTATTATTATTATTATTATTATTTTATATATATATATATATATATATATATATATATATATATATATATATATATAGACTACTGGGGTGAATTGAAAAAGTCATGCTGTCCCTACACGAAAACTATATAGCACACACACACAATATAGCATATATACACATAGCACACACGGGACGTAGGAGACCTCTAGCCAAGGTCAACTAAGAACTAATTGGAGGGATTTCGAGTAAGGTGACAGAAACTGAACTCGGATGAACAGCCCAATAGATCACACTAGGACATAACAATTACCCCATCAAAAAATTATTTTAAAAAAAAAAACATTTTTTTCTTCAAAATTCTTTTTATAAAAATAAACAAACAATATACCTGGGGGAAACAACAACACATAAAACACCTTTTCTTATTTTACCTGTTTATTTTTTTTGTGGGGGATAAGTGGAGGCGGGAACATCTGTCTGGTGCCCCCCCCCCCCAAGTAAATAGAATAATACAGTTCAACATAGTTTAAAATCTGGACACTCGTTTCACTGTTACTTTTTGTACTGGGAGCGGCGGTCGTTCAGTTGCTAGAGCGTCCAACATGCAATCCAAGGGGCGCAAAGTCGATACCCACCCAAGCCAGCATAGGCCGGGGGAACCGCTCCGGTGGCCAAGTGGTTAGAGCGTCCGCCTCGGATGCGGGAGGTCGTGGGTTCGATCCCCGGCCGGGTCATACCAAAGACTTACAAAAATGGTACTAACAGTTTCCTCGCTTGGCGCTCAGAATTAAGAGTTTGGTGTTAGGACTGGTCGGCCTGGTGTCAGGATAATGTCACTGGGTGGGACATCATGCTACATGTCTGAGGCATGATGCCCCAGTGCTAGACATCACTAAAAACTGCCACATTGCAGACATCGTAGCGATATGACTGAAAAATTGTTAAAAGCTACGTTAAAATCCAAATCACACCAGTATAGGCCACCTATCTTGACGTGTCCTCGGCACAGTTTAACCAATAATGAGCTAAGTGCCGTTGAAACAAACAGATCAGACCAAACCAAACCTTTTGCCGTTTTTTTTTTCCCTTCTCTTCGTTCATTAAATTAAAGAGAAATACGTCGTTGCAGCAGAACAAGGGTCATTCTAGAGACTTTTTGACGAATCACCTTCAAAACTTGCATCTCTCTTTCTCTCTCTCTCTCTCTCTCTCTCTCTCTCTCTCTCTCTCTATATATATATATATATATATATATATATATATATATATATATATATATGAACTATTTTCATTTAGATTGTATCCACACGCATGAATTCGTTTCTCTATTTTAAATTGCAGTGTGAACAAGAAAGACATAAAGACCAAATAATCACCAGATGCGGCAGTTTGTGTTGCAGATTTAATACAATGAATACCTGCTTTATGGTTTCAAGTATTGGATTAAGGGAGACTAATGGTCTGCCAGCTATGTTGAAAGTTTATTGTGTACACGTGAGGGCGACATGCTAAGAATAAAATTATTTAATAATTCCGTTTAATGAAAACACTAAACCCTTATTCCAAAAACAAACCCATCCATTAATCTCGTAATTTATACATAACAACCGTATCTCGGTTCCAGTTTTCACAATAGTTATAACAATGTACATATACAAAACGAAACGTCAAACTTCTAATTGATCAATACAATAATTTATTCTGTCTTTCACTCATTCATTATTATACTTACTGTGTCATTTTGCTTCATGTACGTTTTGTTCATTCATTTGTTTGTATATTCTTTTTTTAAAAAAGAAAAACTTATATTCATTTCAAGGATGACCAGTGAAATTGCAAATTGAAATAGAGAGATCATTAATGGTTGTCTACGCTGAAATAATAAGTGTCCGTAAAACCTCTCTCTCTCTCTCTCAGAATAACTCCTCACAACTATCTCGGAAGGAATTATACTTTTTTTAAAGATATATTCAAAACCTTTTAGAAGCCTACAAAACGGTTTGACAAATTCATTCATATTAGTTCATTAAATAGATCAAGATAAAACTCTGGCAAATGTACGGTCACTTAACTGATAAGTGCAAACGGTCCTACGAAGTAAGGTATTAGTCGCAGATCGTAAACAATATTGTTTTCGAGGAGTCGTGCATCAGAATGGTGAAATAATTTCTTCCAACTTTCTTTGTATGAATGCCATTAGGTGAAAAATCATATCAGTTGAAGGGAAAGCGTAAAGATTTTGACCTTCATTGTGGTGGCGCTCTATAGTTTCGTTCTTTGCAAAGGGTTTAATTTAAAAAAGGAAAATAATTTTCCAGGTTTTCTTCACTGGTTATCAGGGCTATTTAAACAACCTTGTATATCTTAGGTCCTGTTAAAAGAACATTTTCTTCCCTATATTTTTATGTATGATTATACAGAATATGCAGCCTTACTTCAGATCTGTACCTATTAAAATGAACTCTGCTTGATCCGCTTATTCATTTTCACCTGCTGGACTTCAAAGGCAATTATAAAAAAAAAACAACCGATAACTTTTGCTTACTTTTATGTATTTTGTAGTTCATTCACTGTACTTTCAGAAGCGTCGGCAAATTCGTTTCCCTGTTTTAAGAACTGTTAAAGTTAGCGTATTTTGTACTATTTCGGGCTGCTTTTTTTTGAGGACATAGGGATGATCATTTTCATCAGACCTGTGCTTAGATCATGCACGACTTCCCCAACTACAGGGCCCGGGTGTTCGAGTGGTCTAAAGCGCTCGCATTTACACGTCACTGACATCCACTTCTGACCGCGTGGGTTCGAGTCCAGGGCGCAGCTCATGTGGATATGTGAGAAAGCTTGCCAACAGCTTCCCGTTGGTCGGTGTTTGTTCCGGGACTTTTCCACATACTTTCTTCACCAAATACACAGACCGCCATGTATCAGGTGCTGAAAAATGGTGTTAAAGCCATAGCAACAACAAAAACACTCTGGAATGAATATTGTAACCTGCTACAGCGATTTATAATTAATGAAGCAAGAACAGTTACCTTTCGGTAGCAAACAAATACAAGATTCATTCGCTTTCAACGTCATGAAAAGCCTTCATTACAGGAATGAAATCTGGACTGGTGAAGGCCTTGTGATAAGGTCGAAAGCTGAGGAGTGATGAACTTGTTTACTACAGAAATACATCTATTCTTACTTCATTAAGAAAACCACAGTATTCGAGGGTTCTTCGTGACGTAATCAGTCGTTTGTTTATTGTTTTACCCTTACAAGGAAGCCTCATTCAAATCAGTGAATGTATATTGAGCTAGACGCACCAGTTTTAAAACAGGCTTAAATCCTCAACATGGGCTACTAAAGGAAATTACAAAAATATCATATGAACATCTGATTCGATATGATGAGTCCTAAAAAATGTCCTAGATTGGTGATTTCAGCAAGCAAAAGACCCGAGTTTTCACCGCAGCCGAATGAAGGACCACCTAAAAATAACCGGATCACAGACTGTTTCGTTGGATTTGTGCTTCACGAATGATGGAATCCTCACAGCAATACGACAGCTTCGCTTCAAAATCACAAATTCCGAAGAAAAAGGAAACTATAATACACAGTGACTTATTCCTACGTTTCCCAGCCCGTTTAGATATTTGGACAAAACTGTTATGGTGTAAGGTCAGAACTTGTAAATCGCAGAAACTCTGCGTAGTTGCTTGAAAATGGCGGCAAACATTCGCCCTATCTGCGTCTTATCGATAAGTATAATATTTATCTTCTCGTTTATAGTAATTAAACGTTGTTTATTATCTGTAATTAGCCAGTACACAAGCCAAAAAATTACACTGATTACAAACTGGACACTACAATTTCTTATATTAGATTATCGCCTGATTGAAATATCACGGCTTGTATTTTTCTTGCTATCAGTGAATTAAGGATCACGTGATATAGATAATCTATTTGGGAAAAGACCAATTGCGTCGAATACCGATGTCGTGAGATATGGCTATCAGGTGTCTAAGCAATGTTGCATGAAAAAGCAGACAGTTTGTAAATCCTTGATAATCAGCTTAGTTTTGGCATACTATTGTTAAAATTATGTATTAACTAATTTGATCGATATGAGGCAGATAGGGTTCGATATAATGTTGTTGAACTTTGCTGGAACTCTGTTTCAAGCAACTACCCCAGTTTCGGCAAATGGGAAAGGGTTAGAGGAACAAAGATTAAGAAAAAGGTTATTACAATTGCACGAGAGAGAGAGAGAGAGAGAGAGAGAGAGAAAATTTGTCTCATTGTCTCATAATCAAGGCCTAAAGATGCGTTGATTAGCTTAACATGCAACACGAGTACCTTTGTTATGGATTACGCTGCAGCACGGATAAAAATCAGAACCTAACCAATCAAACCTAACCATTGACAAAGTGATTTATGTCGCATCATAAGGGTTTTCTAGCAATGCCAGCATTCTTCAGTAGGGACCGACCATTTACTTTTTGGGGTCTGGGGTTTTCTTTGGAACCAGGATATTCTCTTTCTCTTTCACCTCAAGATAAAAAATGATTCTTCGAGTTACACCATGGATATGGTTTGTTCGTTTATCTGCAAATAAAAGCAAGAATACTTTTCAAGCAGTGTAGCCCCACCCAACCCCGTAAATTAAACGATAGGTCTCGTAAAGCCTTGTAACGACACTACCACAATCAACCTCTACATACCCATCTCTGGCATGTCTCCACGGATGTACTGGCATAAACCATTTATTTCCGGAGAGGCGGACGGATTAATCAAACTATCCCTCACATGCTGGAGAAAAATGTTTTCGCGATAAATAAAAATGTCCTTTATAGGAATAACTAACTTTGTAATTAAGAAATGGTTTTTCCTTCGAACGTTTGACTAGCCAACATATACAAATTCTTCATGAAAAGAGGATCACATTTTTGCACATAAAACTGTGTACCTTTAATGAACTTGTAAAAACAATGGAGCGATCGTTCATGAAGACTCCAGTTCTATAGAGTCCTCATTCTACACGCAGAAATATCGCCAATCTTAGTGAATATTACCCTTTTCTTGAAAAATACTAATTTTAAATAAAGATTTAATCTTTAAAACGAAACACTTTACTTTTATGAATATATCTGCATGAACAAGGAACTACGGTTTATTACTAAAGATAGTACCTTGCTCACGAAAACTACATTTTGTTTTCACGACGGAAGGGAAAATTAACTTTTTTCATGCAAGACTTGCATGGATATGTAAGAAGTCACTTTTTTATATAGATTTAGACATGCGTCTTAAGTTACCATTCCCTATGTACCAAGGTACAATTACTTTGTTTCTCATTTATAGCAGAGGGGATCGCGATGACGCTGAAGAATAGCAACCAAGCTAGTTTTTAGTGGAAGACATTTATAAATATCTGAATCGATGATGATGATGCTAAAGCACAACTTTGTGGTAAAAGATGGAAACATTTTTATTGTTTAAAATTTTTTTTAGTATTCTCTAGCAAGGATAAGAAAGCAATTATTTGGTGGAGGAAGAACTATCGACCCATGGGAAGCTACTGGTAAGCTTTCTCACATACACACGTTGACAGAGCTCGAGACTCGCAACCAGGCTGATAGGGGTAAGGTGTTCGTGATCTGTACAGACGAGCGCGGGGCCCCGAGTGGCCGAGTGGTCTAAAGCGCTCACCGTTCCGGATCACTGCCATCTCACCTCTGTCTGCGCGGGTTCGAGTCCAAGGCTCGGCTAGCGTGGGTATGTAGGAAAGCCTGCCGGTAGCTTCTCGTGGGTCGATGGTTCTTCCCTGGGTTTTCCAGGGTTCTTCCTCCACCAGTTATATTGGCCGCCATGTATAGCCTATCTTGTGCTGAAAAATGGCGTTAAACCCTAGAACAACAACAACAACAGACGAGCGCCTTAGACCCTTTGACCACCTGGGGCCCCGACAACATATTTATAACTTGTCATCTCTTCAAAATTATGTCAACAGATTTCAATCGGTAACTCGTCTTACTTACGTAGGAGAACATCTTGATCAAACCTGCTGTAGAAATATATCTTCACGACGACACCAGCTCAATACATCCATAAAAGAAAGATGAGAACGTTTCGAAACAATGCTTCAAAATATAGTTTCATTCAAATGAATATTGATACATTGAAGTAGCCAGCGTTGAAAATTTTAACTACTATTTATTATTAGTGGCTTATGAAGTTTCAACCTTAAAATTTATATGAGTTCAAGGCCCGACTCCTCCGTCATAAACCTTGACTCGACTCCAACTTGAAAACATTCTGAGCAATCAACGGCTGTTCTCGTGCATTTTTAATATGTTTTCCAAGTCTCGATCAACATTCATTACTCTAAATGTTGAGTCAATATTTTATGATATACGGGCCAGACCTACGGGGCTTCTTGTATCATGCAAAACTGCTTGCACTAAGAAAAATTCTCATGTTCTTTTAAAAATAACAAACAAAACAACACATGATTCAAAAATATGCATTTGTATTTTAAAATATTTGATAGCAATAACAACAGCTTCATGATATCACAAGTACATAAACATAGTTTTCATTCTTAACTCCATATATTGCATGCACTATGTAATCCGTCATTCATTATTGAATAAATTATGGTGCCATTTACTACTGTATGAATTGTGGTAGTCTGTAATACAGCATTTTCACTGAAGTGAGAAAACATTCTGGAACTTTTACAAGGGTCTATATAGGTCTACCACCCTGAGGAATTTTAGCGCACCGTTATTTTCTGTGTATAACTCACACCCAATTATGAATAGTGTAGACCAGATCTGCCGTCGCTTCATTCACCTATAGATTAGTGTCTACGTTTTTAGCTCCTCGAAAAGTTACATGAATTTAAGAAAATATATTTGATTTCTCATTATACGACGGCGGATCACAGCTGAAGCTGTTAACGTTGGGTTGTGCGTTATGAAGGAACAAATAAGTAGGCAGCTAAACAGATATATAAAGATTTTAAACAAGAGGCCTCATAAACAATAATGAATTATCAATAGATATTCCTACCAATTGAAAAAAAACAAAAAACAAATCTAAAGGTCAGAGCCTGCATGTAGAGCCCAAGCATTGTTGTAAAACACGTGACATTGACCCTTAGGACATAAGGTTGAGTGAACATGCCGTAGAATGAATTGTCTTAGCTGCCTAATGATCCATCCCGAGTGTAAGCATAACCTATCCAGGGGTTTAAGAAATGGATACTACATTAGAAAAACTGGAACCAAAATCATAACAACTTGCTAACGCCTCCCACGCTACCGCTTACATCGCTGCTCGAAAGGTGAATGCTAGGTCTCACAACCCCAATAACGTGGAATCAACGAAAAATTAGAATCATGCCAGTAACGCCATTTACGAGTGGTTCTTTTCGATTCCTTTAAGAACAAAGGACAAAAAAATTATAATGTTCAAAGGGCCGATCAAGACCGTTTTTTACTAGAAGCGAAAGGTTTTGAAGAGGGGTGATTCACTTTGTTTATAAACCCTTATAATAGCTAACTTTCTCTGCTTTTCAACATAAAGTGTAATGTTTAATTTTAAAAAAACGGAAGGTGTGTGGCACTAACCCCAATAATCCACCCCAAAGTATACTGAATGTTATTATTTGAATCAATTACTTAAATTCGGAATATCGGACAGAACGAAGTGGATTGCTTCTGGCAAAATTGGAACGCTTGGCAGAAGTGCGAAACATATTCAAACCCTCGTCCATGTGAGCATAATAGTAACGTATTCAATCCCTCGTCCATGTCAGCATAATAGTAAGGTATTCAAATCCTCGTCCATGTGAGCATACTAGTAACCTATTCAAACCCTCGTCCATGTGAACATTATAGTAACGTATTCAAACCCTTGTCTATGTGAGCATAACAGTAACTTATTCAAACCCTCGTACATGTGAAAATACTAGTAACGTATAAAAGCACTCGTCCATGTCAGCATTATAGTAACGTATTCAAACCCTCGTACATGTCAGCATACTTGCAACATATTCAAAACCTCGTCTATGTGAGCATAATAGTAACGTATTCAATCCATCGTCCATGTTAGCATAATAGTAACGTATTCAAACCCTCGTACACTTCAGCATAATAGTAACGTATTCTTTCAAGCACTCGTCCATGTCAGCATAACAGCAACGTTCCATGTCAGCATAATAGTAATATATTCAGATCCTCGTCCATGACAGCATAATAGTAACATATTCAAGCCCTCGTCCATGTAAGCATAATAGTAATATATTCAAACCCTCAACATGTCAACATAATATTAACGTATTCAAATCCTCGTATATGTGAGCATAATATTAACATATTCAAATCCTTGTACATGTGAGCATAATATTAACATATTCAAACCCTCGTACATGTGAGCATAATAGTAACGTATTCAAACCCTCGTACATGTGAGCATACTAGTAACGTATTCAAGCCCTCGTACATATAAGCATAATATTAACATATTCAAACCTTCGTATATGTAAGCATAATAGTAAGGTATTCAAGCACAATCGTCCATGTGAACTTAATAGTAACGTATTCAAACCCTCGTACATGTGACCATGATAGTAACATATTCAAGCACTTGTACATGTGAGCATAATAATAACATATTCAAACCCTCGTACATGTAACCATGATAGTAACGTATTCAAATCCTCGTCCATGTAAGCATAATAGTAACGTATTCAAACTCTCGTACATGTCAGCATAATAGTAACGTATTCAAGCCCTCGTTCATGTCAGCATACCAGTAATACATTCAAACCCTCGTCCATGTAAGCATAATAGTAACGTATTCAAGCCCTCCTCCATGTCAGCATAACAGTAACGTATTCAATTACTCGTCCATGTCAGCATGATAGTAAGATATTCAAGCGTCCTCGTCAATGTGAGCATAATAGTAACGTATTCAAACCCTCGTACATGTGAGCATAATAGTAACGTATTCAAGCCCTCGTACATGTCAGCATAATATTAACATATTCAAACCCTCGTACATGTAAGCATAATAGTAAGGTATTCAAGCGCCCTTGTCCATGTGAACGTAATAGTAACGTGTTCAAACCCTCGTCCATGTCAGCATAATAATAACGTATTCAAACCCTCGTAATGTGAGCATTATAGTAACATATTCAAACCCTCGTAATGTGAACATTATAGTAACATATTCAAACCCTCGTAATGTGAACATTATAGTAACATATTCAAACCCTCGTAATGTGAACATTATAGTAACATATTCAAACCCTCGTATATGTGAACATTATAGTAACATATTCAAGCACTTGTACATGTAAGCATAATAATAACATATTCAAACCCTCGTGCATGTGAGCATAATAGTAACGTATTCAAACCCTCGTACCTGTGAGCATAATTGAAACATTCAAGAACTCACACATTAGCGTAATAAGTAATATGTCTAAACCATCGTACTTGTCAGCACAAAACAAAAGGTATAAATCAAATACGTGTTCAAAGTTAGTATGAGATATATAACCACTTCAACACCGATTTAAATTTTAGACAAGGTGGTTAGTTATGTTTCTCTCATTTGTATACAAATAATAATATCTTTGAGGCTTTTCAAAATGAATCTAGGCCTTGTTTCAGCTGTGTTCTTTTTCAGTTATATTTAAATTTGTGATAAAATATGGATCAACATATTGGAAATTGGAATTCTATTTCAACTAAATACCACTGTAATATACCCCCCCACACACACACACTAATTTAGGTGAACTTAATTAGGCCTTACCAATACAAAATAACAGTGTCTGATTGCTTAATTCATATATATCCTTGACACGTGGACAGATTGCCACCAGATGCATGACAAATGTCGGATCCAGTGTAAATCTTGTGTATTGGACAATGAACTTTTCAAAAATATATATTGAAAAAGATAAACGTATGCATGTTCAAACTATATTGGGCAGATAGTCTCACAGTCTTGTCTGAAACATTATACATAGGAACCTACCATTTAATTTTCGGGGTATGGGATTTAGGCTGCTTTATTTAAGGTAGAAATGTTACAAAATCATGTAGATAGTAAGATTTTATTTGTAAATCAGAGCATGAATATTTCTTCAAGCTATTCGAGAGCTTGAAATTTACTACCCTCAACCCCCGAAAATTAAACGACCGTTCCTTTACCGACTACATTAGTTGAGAAGCCGATATCGTGGTTCTTTGGAAATTACTTTTTCTACCTTGAACCTGACTGGGATTTGTTTGTGATGGCGTACACTGTAACAGCTAAATATTGGCAACAGGGTTTTCCCCACTGTAGTGAAATTGCCGATCTAAAACAGTCAAAGGCAAGAATATATCGAACTATAACAGCATAGACAGGGTTTTGTTCACATGCTTAACTATGAAATATGAATACAATTAATTTCAACAAAGAATACGTAAAAAGCAATATGGCTTTTCAAATGCGAGTAACATAGTCAATAAAGTGCATCTTTCTGCCCCGTACACGCCATGATCTAAAACCGTAATACAACTTGCGAGTAAACCAAGATCAATGCAACGCTATGTCGAATGTTAAGAGAGTAGTTGACAACTTATTTGATCATGTATGTGTACTCAGTATGGTCAAAATCTGTATTACTCCACAACAGTGCATGGACAAAACAAAACATACTCAAGGTGCATGTTTCATAACTTATTTCGTTAGTAACCACTACTTCCAAGACTCGCAAACTCCGAAGTGATCCTCCGAACTTGTCCACTTGATTCGGACAAGCTTATCAATAAACCTTGGGACATACTAGTACTGTCAGTAGTAATGTGTCCGAGGCGAAATGAAAAGTATAAAGAGTAATAAAGTGAAAGACAAAACTTGTTTAGTCAGTGATAGGCATGTCCACTTGTAAACAAAATATTTTTTTTTTTACTGGAAACGTCCATTTGTTCAGAAGGCCTATACCACTAGCGCATTGCTCATTATCATGTAGTCTATTCCTACAAATCGCGAAACTATGATGTTTTCCCTTCTCGAACACTACTTCCTCTCAATGTCGACTGGTTGCCAATTTAGCTTTTTGTTTTTAAAGCACGATGTTCCTTGTTGTCTTGCACCAAACGTATGATCTTTCCCATTTTCACCAGAAATGTGCCTGTTCAACAACGAATTTAGAGTATTGCTTGATGTTAGAAGTAAAATATTTGGGAATCGCCCACAATAATTCACTGCATTGTTTATGCCCCAACACTTAAACGAAGGGCAAGACTCGCAATAAAGTTTATTTTTTTAATCTCTTTCTATATTGCCTTATTTATAGTACAAGTCTTATAGAGACAAAATAAGCAGATTACTGTCATATATGCTTACAGAAAGCGACCGTTCTGCCATATTTGTTACCTAATAAATATTTAAAACTACTAAAATATTTTCAATCAGATATCAAAAACCATATATAATGATGAATATATTATATCAGATGTAAGATGTCCTCCAGCATGGCTACGTTGGATTGTAACGAACAAGTAACACTGAAAAAGAACTACTTTTCACTTCCTTCACAGAGTGCCGTATTTTAGGCTTGTGTTGCTTTTGATTTTTCCATGTAATGGTTACTGATGTGGCGCCGAAATGCCTTCGGTTGGAAAATCAGATGAGCCGAGTTAGCCGGTCGACAGTTGGGTGATTTCCTTTAATTGCTAACTAATAATGGTAATGTTCCATGCAGATCACATGGACTCACGACTGATCTTCAGAATTTGATGTCAGAAATACATTTGGTACCATCAGATTCACAGTTTCAAAACGTATGGTTAAATTATCGCGGTAAAATGCACGGCAGATATTACGTTATTCATAGAGATATAATTTTTGTTTACAGCTTTAGCACTTATTTTGTTGGTGGATTCAAATACATTGCATTAAATATCGAATACGCTTTCTTCAATAGGATCCCATGGATTTCAAGAAAACAAAAATCTACTGCAGACTGTACCTTAAATTCAAGTAATAAAATGTTTCAAGTCCAGACTTAAATTGTGTAATATTTCGGTGCCCAGGACATTCTTTAAAACCGACCAATGCACAAATCACGTATCTCTTAGCTCTTTTGTATGTTGGTACATCTTCTTAAAACATTTTATTAAAAAATTATGGGTATTTTATCATTATAAAAACATAAAAAAGGCATATTGGGCAAACATGTTGGGCTAACAAACGGGATGAAACTCTCACAAAGCAGGGTTGCAAAGACGAAAACTTTAAGTCATCGATTTACCCGTTTTGTTTTTCTCAAAACGCAAGAACTGTCTTATTCCTCTCTTGAGCAGTGATTGACCAAAACGTTTTATCCGATCACACGGATAAAACTACTTATAAAAATATACTCAAGTGAACATGCTCATCATTGAAAGGACCCAAAATAAACCTACACTTCAGTGTACCCCCGATACCAAAATGGATTTCGTTAAATTAAAAACAAAACAAGAGGAAAAAAGGAAAAGAAAGAAAGAAAACAAGAAATAAAAAAGACTGTAAAATCTTACCTGGATTTTACAGCGTATTTTTACAAAAAGCTTCCGAATTTGTAAATCTCTTAAGCAAATATACAAGATCAACACATCATTTGTAAATCGTTATGCAATAGTTAAATTATGACCATCCACGTTAAACCATCACACACAGTGATATCTACGTTTAATTGACAATTGATACATTTTTACTGCGGAAAACGGCTTTAAAATAACTACTCTTCCAGGTGCACATTTTGTTAATGTATTTTAACTGCTCAACTTTGTATGGATCTATTCGTTGGTTCTTTTCATGCGCAAGGATAAATTATTTAATGGGAAAACATTAATCGAGATAAACCATGTTGTTTGTGCGTATGTAGACAGTTATCTAATTTATCCGACAAATCGTCTCGATGGAATTACTGTTTCTGTGAAATTTTCGATAACAACAGAACCCCATTTTGTCGAGTCTGCTATTCAGCTAAAAGTACGTTTTAAAAAGATCTTAAACATTTACTTTTATCTAATGTGGACGGATGTGCGGACATTGGTTCGAGCATTCAGTTCTTGCAAATATTTGTTATCTCCATCACTTGTTTCTTAAATTTCTACCATGACCGGCGACTGAAGGAGAAGCGAAGTGCTGCGCCGCAGCAGGGGCAGTTAGGATAAGTCTTGATGTCCTTCTTAGGAATGTGCCAGCATCGGCCGCAACGAAGACGGTACTTCTTGTATCTTCACAAAATAATAATAATAATAATAATAATAATAATAGTAATAATAATAATGATGATGATGATGAAGATGATGTGTGTGTGTGTTTTGGATTTTTAATGTAGCTTTAACAATTTTGCATGGCGTCTTAAGTAGTCGTATCTGATCTTATGATAAAAATTCTATCAGTCATTAAGTTGTATTACGTTGTGACCAGTCTGGGCTGGATTTTATTTTCCTCAGAATATTGAATTCAAGCAATTATTATCTCTGACGTTCATTGGAATTTATACTGAATTAAAAGTATAAATTTAATATTTATTGTGATTCAAAAAGAGGCTGTTGACACATCGGTACAACGCTGACTATTACAGACGTCATCGCCTTCCATTCTGAATTTCATCGGGATTTGAACTGAGATTCACTTAGAAATTTTTATTGATGGGTCTTGTGTTTTTCAATTCTTGGATTTTTTGGGGAGATTTAATTCGTAAAACCTAATTTATTTTTTCTCATTTTTCACTTTGAAATTCTAGGTGGAAAAATTATTTGTTAAATTTTACAAATCCTGTTGTCTTCACTCTTTTCTGTTACTTATTTTAAAAGCATCGACTCGTAACACTTTATTCTGACACCAGGCCGATCAGCCCTAACAATAACCTCTTAATGCTGAGTGCATAGCGAGGCAGCTCTGAATGCCAATTTTATGTCTCTGGTATGACTAGGCCAGGGTTCGAACCAAAAACCTCTCGCATCCGAGGCGGATGCTCTGACCACTAGGCTACCGAAGCGGTCAATACTACTACTACTACTACTCCTACTACTACTACTAATAATAATAATAA
The DNA here is from genome assembly GCA_028554795.2 of Sinohyriopsis cumingii. Taxonomy (NCBI): domain Eukaryota; kingdom Metazoa; phylum Mollusca; class Bivalvia; order Unionida; family Unionidae; genus Sinohyriopsis; species Sinohyriopsis cumingii. The sequence continues at coordinate 776,756 of JAPYKE020000060.1, read as the reverse complement.
TTATCATTATCATTATTATTATCATTATTATTATTATTATTATTATTATTATTATTATTATTTCGTTATTATTATTATTATTATTCTGCGCTAGGTTGTTATTGTTGTTGTTGTTGTTGTTGTTGTAGGGTTTAACGCCATTTTTCAGCACAAGACAGGCTATACATTGCGGCCAGTAGAAATGGTGGAGGAAGAGCCGGGGAAAACCCCAGAAAGAACCACCGACCCAAGAGAAGATACTGGCAAGCTTTCTCACGCACCCACATTAGCCGAATCCGAGACTCGAACCCTGTGCTGGGATGTTTGGTACGGAATATATCTGGTTTAAGTAAGAAACTTTCTAGAGAAGAGGTCAGATGTGATTAATTATGTTGAAAGATTTGATATACTGGGCTTTGTTGAAGCATGGACAGAAACTGTCGATCAGTTTAATATCAACGGTTACAGAAACTTTGATAGCGTAAGAATTAAATCAGAATCTGCTAAAAGAAATTGGGGTGGGGGTCTTCTCGCTTTTTATCCGTGAACCCCTCTTCAAGCATTTTAATACATCTAGAGAGAAAAAAGTTCCCAAAAAAATATAATTTGTTTAGTTGTTTCGTCTGAAGCTAGCATACTTAAGTGGAACTTAATTTCTGGTTTTGTCTATATATCACCTGGATACTCCTCTATTCGTTCTGAAGATAACGTATATGCAGTGGTAGAAAATGAGTTAGCTCACCTACAAATTAAATATGCTGACTATAAAATAATAATTGCTGGGGATTTTAATGACTATACCGGAACGGAGCCAGAATGCATCAAATATGATAGTATTATTGACCAACTTCAAGGCTTTAATTATGCAGAAGACGAAGTAATGTATGATCGTGCGTTTCAAGGCGTAAGGGAGATAAATCACAAATCACCATGGAGAAAATCTTTTACAATTATGCCAAATGACTAGATTGAGAATCGCCAGTGGTAGATGTGGATCAGATAAAGGGATAGGAAAATTTACATGTATACACGGCAATTTGGTCTCAACAATAGATTATCTTAGCCGACGTATGCGTTTTAAAAACTATATCATCCTTTGACACAGAAGATAGACTGGAATCAATACACATGCCCGTTGTATTTTCACTCGTCTACATGTGTAAACTAGAGCAAAAGGCTAATAAGTGTCTCTGGGGGTAACGAAATAAATAAATACATATGGAACAAAGAAGAAGGTCTTTCTTGTATCCAAAATTGCAAATGTCTATTATCTCAAAATAAGGACAAGATTTTAAATGATATAAACAATAATAAACTTAATGAATGCATCGAAACAATTACTGATATTTACCATGATGCAGCAAGCACAATGAAAACAATCAATAGAAAATAAATTCTAGTTGTGATTTCTCCAAGAAGAATTGTTAAATATCAGTCTTGGTTTGATAAAGATTTCACAAACGCCAAAAGCAAAGCCTTAAGATATCTAAAACAGTTTAGATTAAAACGTACAAGTGAATCATTAGAAGATTATAAATTTTATAGAAATATGTATAAATCTCTTACAAGAAGCAAGCAAAAGCAATATGAATTAAAACAAAAAAGTAGCATTTTATCTGCATTATACTCTAAAGATACACAGTTTTTCTGGCCCCTTGTAAAGAACCCAAGTACTGGTATGCAAAACAGTATCACGTCTGCAACTTGGTACGAATATTTTTCGGAATTAATTTTATTTTTCCAGTTTTACTGACCAGATACAGGAAACTGAAAACATTCAAGTAATGAATGAGACTTTAAATAGAACAGTTACTGAAAAAGAGGTGCGCCCAGCATTGAGTAAACTCAAACACAACAAAGCTGGGGGAATAGATGCTTTATCTATCCAGCAACTTCTTTATATGTTCGAGCACATAATTGCACCAATATTAAAAATATTATTTAATAAACTATTCGATGTTGGATATTATCCAGAATATCCAATTTTGAAGAAAGGGGGTGCAAATGAACCCTCCAATTACAGAGGCATTCGTCTACTACCTGTATTAAGCAAAGTGTTTCCATCAATTTTAAATAACAGAATTAATGAATGGGTGGAGGAAAACGAATTACTGGGCAAACAGCAAGCAGGATTTAGAGCTGGGAATTCCACACAGCAGATAATATATTTATATTATATACAATAATTTGTAAACATTTAGTAAAACGTAGGGGTAGATTCTATGCAGTATGTATTGACTATGAAGCCTTTGACAGGATAGAGGGACGTCAACTGTAACAATAGCTAGTCAGTGAAAATATTAGTAGAAAAATGTTAATCATTAAGACAATTTATCTTGATGCTAAAGCATGTGCTAAGTCTAACAGTCTTATCACCGATGTGTTTAATTTCCCGTTTGGCGTGCATCAAGGTTGTGTTTTATCGCCTTTACTCTTGTTTGTATGTTTTGAAACCCTTTATAGCTGAAGGCAATATGGGAGTGTCTGTATAAACCTTAGAACTATTCTCACTGTTGTATGCAGACGATTTAATTGTCTTGACTGACACTGTTCACCGTTTGCAAAATATGCTCAATAGATTGCGAACATATTGCCTAAAGTGGAAATTAAAGGCGAATATGGCAAAAACAGTTACGAAAAGTGGTACTATGGCCATACAGAGGTAAAGACTGAATCAGATTATAAGTATTTAGGATGCATTTTTTCTTTATATAAAAAAACTCCTGGTATATATGCCAAAATAATATATCCTTGCAGGCGCTGAAGGCTGTGTATATATTGAAACAAAGTCTTTCAAAATTTGGCAGATTACTCGTAACTGGATTGTTTCGTCTGTTTGACACGAAGATAGCTCCCATACTTAATTATGGAGCTGAGGTTTGGGGGTTTAATGATGCCAATGATATTGAAAAATCTCATTTGTCATTTTGTAAATATATCCTTGGTACATTTAAGTCTACTCCAAATGCATTCGTATATAACGAATTAGGAAGAATTGGTATGCAGTGTATAAGATATAAACGTATTTTGAATAATTAGCTAACAGTTAAAAAAAATCCAGAAAAACATATCCTAAACAATGCTAAAATGTATAGTTAAAATGTGGGACAATTGTGATCGCTCGGCTAACTTTGTTAAAAAGCTTCTTTTTAATTTTGGATTTGGCAATGTATAGTGTCCTCAGATCGTAAATGATGAAAATAAATTTCTTAGATTGTTTTGCCAGAGATGTGTAGATATTTTTAGGCAAAAGCTGCAGAATGAGATTAAGTCGATGGAAAGACTGCGTTTATATAGCAGCAGAGGGGGCGAATCCGACATTTTGTCCAAACGTCATTTGGCTTAATTAGTACTTTCTGCACTCAGCGGATCCGGTGTAGTCAGCGCTGGTAAAAAAAAAACGACGTCGTCGTCGTTGTCATCGTCGAGAGGCCAAATCGACAATTGTCCGGACGTCATTTGGTTTAATTAATACCTTCTGCGCGCCGATCCCCAGCGTCGTCAGCGTCCGGTAAACACATCGACGACCGCGTCGATGTCATCGCCCCCCCTGCTGCTCGAATTTGTATGAATTCATGTGTGACACTGTTTTCATCAATGGACATTTCCTTCATCGGTCTGACACTTTCCCATGTGTGACATTGACCAGCCTCGATGGAATTAATAATGACATTGACCCCATCAGTGGGGAAACTGTCCTAGTTCCTATAAATAATTATTATGACACTTTCCCCATGTGTGACAGGTCAGTTTTGTAAAACAGCATCGATGAAGGAACTGTCATAGTTCCTATAAATAATTATTATGACATTTCCTTCATGGGTCATTGTTGTTGTTGTTGTTGTTTTACAAAATAAAAATTTTTTTTATTAAATAATGCCCCATCGGCGGATTTTAACCGACGAGGATACCAATGAAATAATAAGACTCCGTGGGAAAACACCAATATCGGAAATAGCAGATCGATACAAAATCAGTTACCAGCGCATTTACAAAATATGGAAAAATGAGCCCGACAATGATATCAGAATGATTGACCTCAGCATCGATGATGAAATAAACCAGATTGTTGATACACCCAGTGATGCGAATTCATCCATGGACGCCATCGTGGATAAACAGACCATTCAAGACTTGCAATGGCGGCTAAATAATTTGACCAACGAGAATAAATCATTGCAACAACGGTTAAAACACGTGTCAAGCACGGCCGATTATAGTCGTATACAACGGCGTTATGATTATTTGCAACAGCGTTATGACGACTTGCAACAGCGACACGATGATATGCAACGGCGTCACGATGATGCGCAACGGCGTAACGATGATTCGCAACGACGTCACGATGACATGCGACGCACCATTAGTGGGCTTCAGCATGAACTCGGAAATGTTCGGAAGGAATTGAATGAAGCACAACACGATAATGCGCTACTGATTCAGCGAATCACCGAAATGACCGCAGTCCTCCCCAGCGAGCCGGAAATAATCAGAAAAAAGAATAAACCCCGCGAGGACAGACCTCGTGAGGATAAATTCACGATCAACGAAATCCCCGGTGTGGTATCTCGCAGCGATATTAGGTTTGTGAACCGCATGGACAGGGTGCTTCAAGATAGCGACTAGACTTTTCGTTCGGTAATTACCCATACTGTGTCAAATCGTTTGACGTCATGGTTTGGAAACATTTTTTCATATTCTCGTTGGTAATATTTGTCGCGGAGACATAACCGAGCTTTCGCTGAACGGCTTTCGAATACCATACAATTGTATTTATCCCCGCTGGGGAATTTCTGAACTGCATGATATTTTCCGTTCTTAAATTTTACATTGATCGGCATCCTCGGGCAGGATTTTTTATAGTCGCTGATGACGCTGTCGAATTTCACCGGGTGATATTCCAACAACGACATTATAATTAAAGCCGTTATTTAATTAAATATTAAAATGATATCAGGTGGACGATCCTGGATGAACAGTTGTGCCGAAAACTTTTCCAGACAAGCTAGTCATTTCGTTGACGATGTTGCCTCGGGGCGAATTAAACTAGCACCACCGAAATTACCATTATTTCGGTACGATAAAACCAGAATAATTTCTCCGACGAAACAACTTTACAAGGACACTAGAGTTAATACTATCTGTTTAAATATCAACGAGAAAGATCATCGAATTTGATTCCACCGCGGAGACGTGTAAATGGTTCAACCTTAACCCGGACACAATTCAACAACCCTTTTTTCAGGCCCGAGATGGAATATTATGGATCGTGTTGCGCGGTGATATCGGCGCGGAAAAGCGGGCTTGGTTTGATGACATTGATACTCTATTTGATAACGCGATTAATAGTCTTCCAGAAAAATATCGGCTGCGGGTCAATTATTTACTCGAGTCCGGAGAAAACAAAACGAAATACGGCCTCAACCCCAAAATACCCACTATTGCCGTTAATTTAACTAAACGAACAATCTTGCGATTCAGTTGTATCAACGAAACAAATAATTACTTCCATGTCTGTACGTCACGAAAGCCGTTTTTTAAGTCAGCGGGGGATTACTGGATTGTAATTCGCGGTGATAAAAAACATTGTACCACCAAAGAGATAATTTCCGACGCGATGAAGAATTTAACGCCCGACCAGAAAAACGCGATGAAGGAACTGTCCTAGTTCCTATAAATAATTATTATGACATTTCCTTCATCAGCGAAGACAACCCCCCCCCCCCGCTATCGAGAAAACCGACCACAACGTACCACCGAGGAGATAGATTCCTCCATTACTCTAACCGGTCTCCGCCGATGACAACACCTTCCCATTATTGAGCGTGAAGGAACTGTCCTAGTTCCTATAAATAATTATTATGACATTTCCTTCATCATCGGGAGGGGCCCCGAGTGGCCGAGTGGTCTAAAGCGCTCTACGTTACGGATCACTGCCATCTCACCTCTGTCTGTGTAGGTTCGAGTCTCAGATTCAGCCATATGGGTATGTGAGAAAGCTTGCCAGTAGCTTCTCGAGGGTCGGTGGTTCTTTCCGGGGATTTCCCGGGTTCTTCCTCCACCTTTAATACTGGCCGCCATGTATAGCCTATCTTGTGCTGAAAAATGGCGTTAAACCCTACAACAACAACAACAACATCATCATCGGGAAAACCATCCATTAACCGACCACACATGGAATCGTAACGCGCTGGTATGTTCGTCCGTCGCGGTAACATCTCCCCCGGTGAATCCAACATCATCGATGGTCTCGTTGATCCACGCTGGATCACCTACAAAATCAGATTCGGGCCAGTCGGGATAATACAGCACGTAGTCGGATCGACCTGAGTTCTTAGTACCGTCCGATTGTAATCGACCGCCGAATCCCTTGTAGATCGATTTGATTTTTTCAATGATGCTTTTTAGCGTCAATTTACCCCTTCTGAACTTCATATCCGGAAATATATCGCCGAAATGTTTCAATAGTGTATTATACTTGTCAAGTCGGTCTGGTTGCGCTAGCATTTCTGAGATGCTATTGATTAACCCGGCGCGACTTACAGGAACGCTCTTCACATCAAGTCGATCCGGAACTACATCTGGAATGTTCAACGCGCTAAGAACATTTCTAACGATGTTAAGTTGTTGCCGGGGGCTGATTTTATCGGATCGACATGGCGTCGTTGCTACAGCGCTACCGTTATTATACTCGTCGACGAGAACGCGCTGATATCGCTGCAGCCGCGAAACGTTCTTATTCAGATGTTCTATTCGGTATTTATCTAGTTTTCTTACGTCGGTCTGGAACACGTAATTGAGATACGTCAACGCCTTTTCATATGGCTCTAGCCGCTGTTCGGGGTCGTATTGGTAGTATTTATCACCGATTTCATCACCAGTGATTTCATCACCAGTGATTTTATCGCCGGTGATTTTATCGCCGGTGATTTTATCACCGATTTTACTATTAACTGCAGCAATTCTCTCTCCGACGGAGGATTTTAAAAAATCATCTACGCGTGGATCACTATTGAGTACAGCGTCGCTGACTCGTTTCTGCTTTTGTTGTTTTTTTTTCTTCCATATTTCGTATTCATCTGGTAATTCCCATTCAACTGAATAACCGGTTCGTTTCATCATTTCAACGAGTCTGCACGTGAAATAACGTTTTGAATTGTTCTCGTCAATAATCGTGCTAATAAACATGTATCCGTAACCGGTATGTACATCACAGCGGTTGGGCGTTCTAAACAGTAACTCCGTCGACGATAAATCCCTTTCATGTGATTCGATTGCGGAAATAATATCATTGCGGGTCAGTGGAAGCTCTGTGCGGCTCCGTTTTGTTGCTGAATAATGTACTTCCGAAATATTTCTGAAACGATGGATGGCTTGTTTGGTCGCCTCTACAGAACCTAATTCCTCGGAAAACACCGTCATGTACTTGAATCGCGGGTCCACAATGGATACCCCGGCCTCGACGGTATAATTGTAGATCACCACGTCGATGTTTTCAAACGCCGCAGTGGTATCAGCGAAATCTCGCTGTTTTTCGGCCGGGTCAGTGTACGCATGATAGTACTTTACTCGGTATCCTAATTGCTGTAATAATTTGGCGAGCTTCTCCACAGAATAATTTCCGCGTTGTTTATTGTGCGCGAATACAACTACACGATTTCCTCGTCGTAACATGTCCAACAGTTTACTATAGTTGTCTCGGTGAGATTGTTCCACAATAAATTTTTTACCATGATCGGGCCGATATTCGTTGGTGATGAATTTCATGTCCGGGCGATTCAAGTATTTCCTAAATAATTCTAGGTCGTCATTGTTAGCGTCCGCGGTAAAAATATATCAGTTGTTTTTATTGTTGTTGTTATTGACCCCTAAGTAGTTACTATTAGTAGTGACCTTGCTATAACAACAACAATAAAAACAACTGATATATTTTTACCGCGGAGAAAAAAATTAATTGTAATTATTGCCGCGATATTTTTTTTTTGTAATTCATCGCCGCGATAGGTAATTTACTTGGTGAATCATTACCCCCATTAACACGCTACATCGCTATTTTTATGCCGTCAAAGTCACCACCATGAAGGAAATGTCAGAATAATTATTTATAGTAATTCAGACACTTCCTTCATCGATGATAGAGCCATTTTCACGGCGTAATAAGTCCGTCATCGCGGGGCGGGTCGACCATGGGGGATTTTCTCCTGTTAAAAACCGGAATGAATTTTATCAAAATTTCCTTGGGTTTTTGCCCTCGATAAAAATCCGGTTTTTTTCTGGTTTTTTCTTGATTTTTGGTCATTTTTGGTCGTTTTTTGCCGACTATAGTCGTTTTTTTCTCGATTTTTCAGAAAAACATCGATTATTGACGAGAACAATTCAAAACGTTATTTCACGTGCAGACTCGTTGAAATGATGAAACGAACCGGTTATTCAGTTGAATGGGAATTACCAGATGAATACGAAATATGGAAGAAAAAAAAACAACAAAAGCAGAAACGAGTCAGCGACGCTGTACTCAATAGTGATCCACGCGTAGATGATTTTTTAAAATCCTCCGTCGGAGAGAGAATTGCTGCAGTTAATAGTAAAATCGGTGATAAAATCACCGGCGATAAAATCACCGGCGATAAAATCACTGGTGATGAAATCACTGGTGATGAAATCGGTGATAAATACTACCAATACGACCCCGAACAGCGGCTAGAGCCATATGAAAAGGCGTTGACGTATCTCAATTACGTGTTCCAGACCGACGTAAGAAAACTAGATAAATACCGAATAGAACATCTGAATAAGAACGTTTCGCGGCTGCAGCGATATCAGCGCGTTCTCGTCGACGAGTATAATAACGGTAGCGCTGTAGCAACGACGCCATGTCGATCCGATAAAATCAGCCCCCGGCAACAACTTAACATCGTTAGAAATGTTCTTAGCGCGTTGAACATTCCAGATGTAGTTCCGGATCGACTTGATGTGAAGAGCGTTCCTGTAAGTCGCGCCGGGTTAATCAATAGCATCTCAGAAATGCTAGCGCAACCAGACCGACTTGACAAGTATAATACACTATTGAAACATTTCGGCGATATATTTCCGGATATGAAGTTCAGAAGGGGTAAATTGACGCTAAAAAGCATCATTGAAAAAATCAAATCGATCTACAAGGGATTCGGCGGTCGATTACAATCGGACGGTACTAAGAACTCAGGTCGATCCGACTACGTGCTGTATTATCCCGACTGGCCCGAATCTGATTTTGTAGGTGATCCAGCGTGGATCAACGAGACCATCGATGATGTTGGATTCACCGGGGGAGATGTTACCGCGACGGACGAACATACCAGCGCGTTACGATTCCATGTGTGGTCGGTTAATGGATGGTTTTCCCGATGATGAAGGAAATGTCATAATAATTATTTATAGGAACTAGGACAGTTCCTTCACGCTCAATAATGGGAAGGTGTTGTCATCGGCGGAGACCGGTTAGAGTAATGGAGGAATCTATCTCCTCGGTGGTACGTTGTGGTCGGTTTTCTCGATAGCGGGGGGGGGGGTTGTCTTCGCTGATGAAGGAAATGTCATAATAATTATTTATAGGAACTAGGACAGTTCCTTCATCGCGTTTTTCTGGTCGGGCGTTAAATTCTTCATCGCGTCGGAAATTATCTCTTTGGTGGTACAATGTTTTTTATCACCGCGAATTACAATCCAGTAATCCCCCGCTGACTTAAAAAACGGCTTTCGTGACGTACAGACATGGAAGTAATTATTTGTTTCGTTGATACAACTGAATCGCAAGATTGTTCGTTTAGTTAAATTAACGGCAATAGTGGGTATTTTGGGGTTGAGGCCGTATTTCGTTTTGTTTTCTCCGGACTCGAGTAAATAATTGACCCGCAGCCGATATTTTTCTGGAAGACTATTAATCGCGTTATCAAATAGAGTATCAATGTCATCAAACCAAGCCCGCTTTTCCGCGCCGATATCACCGCGCAACACGATCCATAATATTCCATCTCGGGCCTGAAAAAAGGGTTGTTGAATTGTGTCCGGGTTAAGGTTGAACCATTTACACGTCTCCGCGGTGGAATCAAATTCGATGATCTTTCTCGTTGATATTTAAACAGATAGTATTAACTCTAGTGTCCTTGTAAAGTTGTTTCGTCGGAGAAATTATTCTGGTTTTATCGTACCGAAATAATGGTAATTTCGGTGGTGCTAGTTTAATTCGCCCCGAGGCAACATCGTCAACGAAATGACTAGCTTGTCTGGAAAAGTTTTCGGCACAACTGTTCATCCAGGATCGTCCACCTGATATCATTTTAATATTTAATTAAATAACGGCTTTAATTATAATGTCGTTGTTGGAATATCACCCGGTGAAATTCGACAGCGTCATCAGCGACTATAAAAAATCCTGCCCGAGGATGCCGATCAATGTAAAATTTAAGAACGGAAAATATCATGCAGTTCAGAAATTCCCCAGCGGGGATAAATACAATTGTATGGTATTCGAAAGCCGTTCAGCGAAAGCTCGGTTATGTCTCCGCGACAAATATTACCAACGAGAATATGAAAAAATGTTTCCAAACCATGACGTCAAACGATTTGACACAGTATGGGTAATTACCGAACGAAAAGTCTAGTCGCTATCTTGAAGCACCCTGTCCATGCGGTTCACAAACCTAATATCGCTGCGAGATACCACACCGGGGATTTCGTTGATCGTGAATTTATCCTCACGAGGTCTGTCCTCGCGGGGTTTATTCTTTTTTCTGATTATTTCCGGCTCGCTGGGGAGGACTGCGGTCATTTCGGTGATTCGCTGAATCAGTAGCGCATTATCGTGTTGTGCTTCATTCAATTCCTTCCGAACATTTCCGAGTTCATGCTGAAGCCCACTAATGGTGCGTCGCATGTCATCGTGACGTCGTTGCGCATCATCGTTACGCCGTTGCGCATCATCGTGACGCCGTTGCATATCATCGTGTCGCTGTTGCAAGTCGTCATAACGCTGTTGCAAATAATCATAACGCCGTTGTATACGACTATAATCGGCCGTGCTTGACACGTGTTTTAACCGTTGTTGCAATGATTTATTCTCGTTGGTCAAATTATTTAGCCGCCATTGCAAGTCTTGAATGGTCTGTTTATCCACGATGGCGTCCATGGATGAATTCGCATCACTGGGTGTATCAACAATCTGGTTTATTTCATCATCGATGCTGAGGTCAATCATTCTGATATCATTGTCGGGCTCATTTTTCCATATTTTGTAAATGCGCTGGTAACTGATTTTGTATCGATCTGCTATTTCCGATATTGGTGTTTTCCCACGGAGTCTTATTATTTCATTGGTATCCTCGTCGGTTAAAATCCGCCGATGGGGCATTATTTAATAAAAAAAATTTTTATTTTGTAAAACAACAACAACAACAACAATGACCCATGAAGGAAATGTCATAATAATTATTTATAGGAACTATGACAGTTCCTTCATCGATGCTGTTTTACAAAACTGACCTGTCACACATGGGGAAAGTGTCATAATAATTATTTATAGGAACTAGGACAGTTTCCCCACTGATGGGGTCAATGTCATTATTAATTCCATCGAGGCTGGTCAATGTCACACATGGGAAAGTGTCAGACCGATGAAGGAAATGTCATAATAATTATTTATAGGAACTAGGACAGTTCCTTCATTGATGGGAAAACTGTCATTATTAATTCCATCGAGGCTGGTCAATGTCACACATGGGAAAGTGTCAGACCGATGAAGGAAATGTCCATTGATGAAAACAGTGTCACACATGAATTCATACAAATTCGAGCAGCAGGGGGGGCGATGACATCGACGCGGTCGTCGATGTGTTTACCGGACGCTGACGACGCTGGGGATCGGCGCGCAGAAGGTATTAATTAAACCAAATGACGTCCGGACAATTGTCGATTTGGCCTCTCGACGATGACAACGACGACGACGTCGTTTTTTTTTTACCAGCGCTGACTACACCGGATCCGCTGAGTGCAGAAAGTACTAATTAAGCCAAATGACGTTTGGACAAAATGTCGGATTCGCCCCTTCTGCTGCTTATATAGGTCACTGCTAGGAGAATTCACTTGTTAGAGATATCTAGAATTGTTAGGAGATAACGATCTTTGTCATATAATCACTATACTTAGAGTGGGGAACTTGCCAATCAGAGGTTAATACGGGACGATATGGAAGTATTTGCTATGAGGAAAGATTGTTTCAAATTTGTAACGCTAACATCGAAAATGAATTTCATTTTATTACTGCTTGTCCGCTATATGGAGAAATACGAAGAAAATAATTACCCACCTTTGTATATAAAAATCCAACTTTAGGCAAATTTAGGCCTTTTATACACAAATATACAAGTACAATTATGATGACTAATTAAGCAATGTGTACTATAAAAGCCTTAAATATTACATAAACTGTTTTATCAACGACTCCTGCCACACAAGACTTTAGATCAATATCACAAATCTTGCTCTACACAAGTTTTAGGGTTACACTTAAATCCGTTTGTTTGATTACTGTGCAGTATATACTTATATCTCACCTATATCTGAAAAAAGCAATAATTATTACTTTCATGTATATAACTTCTTATTAAAAAAATGTTCTTTTGTTACGCACTATACCATGTTTTTGTACCGCATGGTGTATGGATATGTATCATGGGCCAGTGGCTTCTATTACAAATAAAATTATTATTATTATTATTATTATTATTATTATTATTAAAACAACAACAAAAACAATAACCTGCCCATGACCTGCATGTCAACCTCACCCCGGAGCTTTTGGAAAATTTTGTTGTTGTTGCTGTTGTTGTTGTTCTGAGTTTAACGCCATTTTTCAGCACACGAATAGGCTATGCATGGCGGCCAGTATTTATGGTGGAGGAAGAACCCGGGAAAATCCCGGGAAGAACCAGCGACCCGCGAGAAGCTACTGGTAAGCTTTCTCACATACCCACATTGGCCGAATCCTAGACTCGAACCCACGCAGATAGTGGCAGTGAACCGTAACGGAGAGCGCTTTAGACCACTCGGCCACTCGGGGCCCCTGGAAAATTTTGTTTGTACACATCTAGATATATCCGCATACTACTTAACTTGACTCCTTCTGGTCAATTGTACTTGGAAAACTGGTCAACTGTAGTTGAGAAATGGCCATATAACTTGAACAATGCGATTAATCAAGGGTGTTGACTAACGTACTAACTTACAATATGCACCAATCGATGGCTATGTTGCGTTCCTCCAGGGCGGGTCAACAAGTACGATAAAACTGCACGTTACATTGGGGTAAAGAGGAAACTACAAAACTGCAGAACAATATATGGGTCACACAAAGCACAAGAACAATGCAGCGTGGTTGAAAATTGTCCGATATGAATCTAGGTATGTTGACAGAGAATGAGATGGTACGATAACAACAGAAAGCATGCAGCAACGTCCAAGTGCTTCAATCTCGACCCAGACGCGATTAAAATATTCTGGCTGAAGAAGTTTACAGACATTCTGGATAGGTTTTAAGATTAGTAACGTGACTGCATAAATACAAGCATTGTTCCAACTTGGAATGTCGTACCTGTCCTGGTCGCGAAAAACAAAGAAATATCCAATAGTGAGCAACTTTAAGCCAGTAATCTGCCTACCATGGAAGCTACTCAGTAAAATCGGGGCAGGTAATGCAAATACTAACCGATAAAGACTACTTCCAGGCAAAAGGTTAACTGTAGACTAAATTCTATGTGGCTGAAGAACCCGCTGTGACTGTGCTACGGCGTCAGTAGAACCTTGACAGGGCATGAATAGATTACGAGAATAACTATGTCTCAGTAACCCATTCGTGGATTCTGGACAGACGAATTATAAAAAAAAAACTAGCGTGCATCTGTGATAAACTGCATCCAAGAGATTATGTGGAGAGCCTGTCCATTCTCAGGAAGATGGAGGGGGGGGGGGAGGCAATGTGTGTTGTAAAGTCTGTAAGCTGAAAACGAGAACTAAAAGAAGAGGATTATACGAAGACGACGTCGAATGCAAGATGGCAATGCAAGATGGACCAACAAGTCATGGTCAACAAGGTGACAAAATTCTCATGGTCAAGCAAGGTGAAAGCAAATTATAAAATCAGGACGTATTATCATTGTTCAGAAAGTGCAATGTGATTATACCAATATCGGCACAATACTATATCTGGCTATACACACGTAGCTATGAGAAATGTGCTTGAGTTTACAAATAAGTCGCGTGTTTACAAGGCAGAAAAGGTAATTGAGAACAGCAAGATGAAAAGAATGTGGGATTCAGCATCCTGACCAAACGAAACATACTTCGTATGAGGTCTGTTATACTAATGCTGGGCAAGGAGATGAAGCTGACCTGCATCAAAAACATGACAGTTACATATCATTTTCATGTTGCACTGAACGAAGAATTTAAAGTAACAGAATACAGCTACCTTGACACAGAACATAAAACGTTATACAAACTCTGCTACCGTATCAATGAATTTAATGAATTTGGAACACAACGTTTATTAGAATAATACGATAGGAAACTTCTTTTGGTCGCCATGAATAGCACTAATGCCAGACCTACAATGAGAATCGGTACCCTTCATTCCAGTAAGAATATAGTGGAAGGTTCTAGAGATCTACATCCACGGAGGAAAATATAAATCAGAAACTCACTCAGCAGGATACGATTAATAGGTGAGTTAACTGGATGATACCCATCAACCCACCCTAATCCCATTTAAGATGGGCACACACTCTTCTCAGAGAAATACTATCAGTATATTGCGTTTCTATATTCACATCTGTTTGGAGACATTTGTTCATCTCGTCGTTCATTTTTGTTACTCGCTTGAAAACGGTAAAAATTAATACTGTTATGGATGGATAGTCAATGCAAGCGAAACAACTTTCTTCTGATATCTCCATAAGAAATCGGTTAAAATCCCCTTAATTTAGTGAATGATGCCAGGGTAGATAATATATACGAATAATTACCAGACGAGAAGCAACAAATTCAACGATTATCATTAAAAAATGACTGAAATATGTAGGTCACTGTGATCTCACCACCTCAAGTCAACACCGAGGTAGCAGAAATATGTAACAAACTCACCACCTCAAGTCAACACCGAGGTAGCAGAAATATGTAACAAACTCACCACCTCAAGTCAACACCGAGGTAGCAGAAATATGTAACAAACTCACCACCTCAAGTCGACACCGAGGTAGCAGAAATATGTAACAAACTTACCTCCTCAAGTCAACACCGAGGTAGCAGAAATATGTAACAAACTCAATGCCTGAAGTCAAAGCGTCTTCTTGATGCAGTAAAGTGTTGAACAGAGAGATTATTGAACTAATCAGACTGACTCTAAGATGAATTATGATAGTCTTAAGAAAGGCATTTTTAATATTGCGGAATTACAGATTGATCTAGATGCTACATTTGATAGGAAGAAAAAACAAGACTGTACCTGATACCACAAGCATTGCAAAGGGGAGTTCCATCCTCGGCGTCTCTCCACAGCGGCGTTCGCCTAGTACTACACGAAGCACATATCTTGGCTGCAACGATAATCCCACGATAATGTTGAAAACAATCCAATAGGCACACAAACTCTTGTTCCATATATTAAGTAATGATTTAAATTGCTTATCAAGGCATCTTTTAAATTTATAGTTTTGTCTTCATAATATGCATTGGTAACAGAAGATATAAAAATTAAAAACTACGCCCGATGTGTTTTGCAGATGGGGAAAGACGACGCAAGCCGACCTTGCCTCTTATTGACATATCCACGCAGAACTGACAAATAAGATGTGATAGTTGTGGACAGCACTTGGAAGACCATGTTCTAATTGTTATATGCAATGCATAACCTTGTCCTTTAGTCACACAATTGGACTTCGAATTCAAAACTTGTACTGATCCATAATTTGACTCTGAACGAAGAAATTAGTAACTATTTTCTACCCCATGCATTGAAAGAATCCCAATAATTTTCATAAATTTCAATTATGTTGTATGAATGAAAGCTCTGGAGTTCGAATTAAGTTTTGTGTCTAGACGGTTTCATTATTAAGAGGCCTCTGGAGTACGATGCAGTCGCTATAGAAACAATATCTGCAAGCAAGACAACACTTGCACACGAAAAGATAATGACGAGTCTTCCAAAGTTAGTTTCTTAATGGTAGTTCATAATAATTCAATAAAACCATGACCCATTTACAAAAGTTCTATATCCCTTTTGTGTCTATGTGTGTGTGTGTGTGAGAGAGAGAGAGAGAGAGAGAGATCATTGGCCCTCATATCCATATAGTTTAGGTTATTTGGTGTCGATTTGTGGATTTATCCACAGTTTTGCAGCACAGACAGGTTATAAATGCTGGCCAATATATTTTTATGGTGGAAGAACCAGGGAAAAACCATCAGCCCACGGGAAGCTACTGGCAAGTTTACTCTTGAAACCACGATGGTCGAGACCAGACTCGAACTCGAGCAGATAGACATGAGATTTGTGAGTGATCGATAATGGCTTGGCCACCCAGGTCCCCTGCATCGGGATATATATTGAAACAAAAGTAGCACTGGAAAATGCACAACCACCATAATTTTTATGGCGATTTTGGATTGCTTTGATCTATATGTAATAGAATAGCTTGTTTAATAACATGTATATTCCGACATTCAGCCAGACATGGATCACAAGCGACAAAATGATAAGAGGGAAATTGTTATATTAGTGGGCCGAACTTGCATCTATTCATTCATAATTTGATTAAATAAAAAGTGGATGGGGCTACATTATTACAGTATTACGCCCATGCAAACAAATTGATCAAAGTATTGGACACTTGTGCCAGAGTCAAAGAAATTTAGCCAGTTAATATTTAGAGTTGCATCATCTTCAGCAGATACTGAGACGTACAGCTAGAGACATTGAAGAATTTTAGACACTTTGCTCCTTATCTTCTCTTTAAAATACAGTACTTCAGTGGATGGTTTAAAATTTTATTTTAAATGAAATTTTTTTATAGAATGGTAAATGTTTTTGAATATATTTCAGACAGTCACAGTACTCACCCAAAACAAACGTGTCCCGAGAAAAAGGAATGACATCTTCTGTATCAGAACCACTTCGCTCCGGAGAACTTGCCGCACTGTTGTGACGCTGACGTGGTGTCGCTATTCCATGAAAGCTTGTTCGTACGTTGCTTGGACCAAGAACAGAAAAAAGTGCTTTATTTTCGTTCTGTTTTTGTTTCTTTCTTTTTCTCTGTCTTTTCTTGAGACTGTTGAAATCAATGCAAGATCGATCCTTCTATTTATTCAGAAGCATTCAAAACAAATAATCAAATAAGGATCTTACACAACTTAAGTAAACCAAAAAACTGTAATCGGCACATTTCACCATATCTGGAATAAAAAGGTAAAACTCCCATTAAAAATTAACTACAGAGCTGCTGACGGGATCTAAAAGTTTCGCTTCCATATATTCCATCTATTCCCATCCTTACTTTCAACCACAGAATTGCTCATGGGATCTAAAATTTTGGTTGACATCTACATATCCACGTAAAACAAATTTTTGACACAGTAGGATTTTTTATGCTTTTGATAATATCTATCCGATCATAATATCTATTATATCGCAAACCCAGCATATCAAAGCAAAAGAGACGTTCGCCACGTCTTCGATTTGCTGAAGCTACAAAAGTATTTTAAAAGATTGCTTGCCAAGTTCGAAGTCATACTAGAAAGATGAATGGTCCCAAATCATGAGAATCGTCAGTTCCTGCTGCAGTGTAACTATAGAAACGGCTTGGGAGGATATGACAAGTATAGAAAGAAAAATGTATTCCCTAGTAGAGTAATCCGGTAGTTATGTAATACTGGACGACCTCGGAAGGTATCCTGTTGCGCTACTGGTATAGGTCTCACAAGGTCAAAAAGAGTCCATTATGATGAAAAGCCTACAAGCTAAAAGTGTTAGAATACAATATCTGACCTCAGTACCAAGGTTTGTATGGTGTTAATTACGGAGCAGTTGCGCTCAAATTTGTATGTTAGTTTCGACCGCCCAAACTTCGTGAGAGAATATGTATAAGAAATTAGGCTGGACTTTGGTTAGTTTCCCATGGGCTGAGAGGACAACCCATTAAACCCACGAGGACAGAGCCAGAGCGAAACTACATGAATCCTTTTTGGAACAAAATGAGATCTTCGTCTTATGATTGGCTCAGTTCGCTTCAGGTAGCATATTTGGAGCCATAAAGGGATGTGTATATGTCAATGGGACTAAAGATTCAGAGAAGAGGGCGCGTTCAGGATAAAGAACCGATTACCCATCAATGAGAGCCTATTCTTGGCCGTCGTGAGAGAAATCAAACCAACGTGGTGGAACTATATGTACTATAGCTAACGGGACCAGGAAACAGGTCTTGCACAGTAGCTGTCAATGGGTTCTGGAACATGGTTAAAGGGTACCATAAAAACCCACACCAGAACCAAAGGAAGACAAATCACAGTTAGCAAGAAGAGGGAACATGATTTTATTTCGGCACATATCCTCTATTGCATGATGGCAAAACGTTTTCTGGAATCGATAACTCTTGTCCTTGTTTGTAATGGAATCAAACATCTTCTCGAAAAGAATAGGAGGTAGCTAACTATTTGTAACGTGTATGCACTATCAGGAGGAAACTGGCGAGCTGGTAATGACGACAGTAGATCAATTAACGCAATCCCAGTGGCGAAGGGGTTGTTTAGTCTGTGGAGGTGATGTGGTCTGTAGCCTGTTGGTGTATACCTTCATGGTTTAGTACTGGCTATCCAAGAGAAAGGAAACTATCAAGTATCGGGGAGCATTTGTTTTGATGGCATATCTGCTACTGGTCCAGATGGGTCATTTTATCACGTCAGTACCAGCGCAATAGAGAGAAGATATTTTACGTTTCTGACGACGAGGGCGACAGCAGGAATAGCTGTGTGTGAAGCTCGTAATGACCCAACTTATCAAAGTTTTGGGTGGACGAGCATTCTGCCTACATGTTTAAATTAAATTAAAATATTCGATCTTTTAGCAATAATGGTTTCCCGGAAATGTGAGACTTCTCTTGTTGGGTCAAGTAAAGAATGAGGTGGAAAAGAATGAGCTGACAAAATTACGTCTTAATAGCCTGAGGTGTGGAATAGCAGGGAAAGGCTCTTGCGATGATAGCAACGACTGGTCGGGGAAGGAGGTAGCCTGGATGATAAACAAGTCTGGTAGCCGTGGTTCGAGGTCTTGTACGTGTTATCAAATGATAGATTAGTCCAGGCAGTACCGATGTATTTATGTGGTGTTGGACGGTTCATGGCCGATCCATGTGGCCTACTGTAGCGTGCCGGTACTGGTCCAGTAGTTTGTTCAATGAACCACATCTCAGCCTGAATGAATTTGATGATGTCTTTCCGACACACCCATTCAAGGACCAAAAATACAAAGACTGGCGCGTGGGCAACCGATGCCAAAAATTTTGGTGATTATATTTCCAACTGTACCAGATCCATAAACGCACCACAGGCTAGCACTGAATAGTTCCATGGCCGGTTCCGGATACGTCGTAACCCATCACCAGCGGGTGTAATTTTCTTTTCCCGGTGACCCTGGACTCATTTTACATTTTTTACAATGGTCCTAGCCATTGCCTGGAGATTAACGTTTCCAAACTTGACTAACTCCCAGCCTTGTTTATGGTCATAGACTACCTGCTTCCACCAATCAGTCATCGCTACCATCCATAGTAGGAAGCTTAATATTTATTACATGTGTCATTTTCCTAACCTAAAATAGTACAGCAAAGCCTTCAAACATTCTATACGTGTTACTAAGTATATAAGACTAACAAACATTACGGTTGATATATATGATTACTAACGAGTTGGAGTAAAAGTATAATTCTTTGACTCAATGTTTTTATTATGAACTGCAGATAATTAATATTACCTATAGCAAGCGGACATCAGTAACTTGCTGCAGTCTCCTTTAAATTCCGTCAAGAGCCAAACAGTCACTCCTCGGAATCGGGGATCTGCTTTAGAAGGACTTTTCTGGGGCATCAGTGACTTTCTGCGGGACCGCCGTGAAGGAAAGAGGTTACAAGGGTTTTGGGGTTTACTCGCAACATCTTCTGTCCCTTCGGACGAAACAGAGAGACCCAGAGAGTCATCAGCCGGAACAACATTCAGCGAACAACTCTGGGGGTTTAAGGATGCGTCCCCCTTGCTAGTAACTTCGCCGTAGTGAATACTGTATTTTGGAGTTTGTGTGGTGACTGGCTCCGCATCAACATATTCTTGTTCACTGTAAAGGATAAAAGAAAATAAAACTGAGTTGTCGAGTGTCACAATTAAACAAGTAAAATGTTATACTTTCTTCTGCATGCCTATTTTATTGTTTCGAGCAGTGAGTGGTAAACAAATTTTGATTATATAATACCTACGTATCATTGTTGTTAGGCTTACCCTGTCCGCAATAGGAAAAACCATCGTCTGTACCATATACACCATCCTCCTGTTCTAGAAAGCTCTAGAAACCCATCCGACTCTTGATCATGCACATCACAGATGTGACTATTGATTTTCATTGAAGATGGAATCACTTAGAGAAAATCTATTGGGATAAAACTGGGCTGACATTAACAAAAAACGAAACGGATTCGTAGTTTCCACTGAACCGGAAACATCCCTCTTTTTATAGTACACATAGATAGCTTCTTCTCTTCGCTAAAGCTACAGTCTTTCATGCAGGATTTTCAAACAATTCTCACTTGCAGGTTTATAAGGGGGAATCTTGCCAAGGCCTATAAAACACGCGTGATTCCATATCTGTATCAAGGAGCGTGAGTCCGGTCTATGCAACTCGAAGCACTTAATACGATCCGCTAAGTGTAAATGTGAGTCAGTGTTCGGGCCCTTGCAGAATTTAAGTGTTTGAAAGAGCTGCTTTATAATCTTTGATTGTGGAAATCGAACGTGATTTCCTTAAAGAGGAAAAGCAGATAATCTTCTACTTTAGAAAAAGAGGGACTTTTAGGATTAACATATTCTTCCATTTAAATGATTATATGGGTCGGTCTATCAACAGGTCAAGAAGGTCGCTGCACCAAGACATCTGCGGCCAAACTGGTGCAATCAGGAAGATTCGATCTGTGGATGTCCTGATCTTCTGACGTTCCTGTGGAATCAGTCTAAAGGGAGGAAACGTGTAAGCGAACAGACGATTCCACCTCAGGCTGATTGAGTTCTCTGCCATGCTTTTTGTTTGGGACTGGGAAGACATAAAATGGTGGTTTGTTATTCAGTATCATAGCAAACAGATTCATTAGAGGCTAGCCCATAGACTGAAAAAGGGCTCGGCAACTGCTTGATACGCGGACTATTCTGTTCAAGTAGTGTAATTCTTTCCAACCATGCCCTGCGTATCCAGGTTTCCACCCAGAGTGAAGAAGCACGAGAGTTTTCTAGTCGTCTGAGGTATGAAACCACCGATGTTATTTTTTTCTAAGGAGATAATGCAATTGCCCCTGATATTTATCTATGCACCATTTTAGGTCGAAAAGCACAGCTCTTATTTCCAAATGGTTTATATGGGGTCCGGAGAATGCTGCTCACCTCAAGAACGTTTTCTTGATTTTATCACCACTTGTGGTGGTACTGCCATTCCAACCCAAGGAATTTGATTTGAAAAAGGATCCTTGTTTTCTTCCTAGCTCGCCAACAGGAGTATCCGGAGAGAACATAAGTAGAGTCTTCCAAGTGGTAATATATCCGCCGCAGAGTTCAAGGTCACCAGAAGAGTAAGGTAAACCAGGGCTGGAAAAAAGATCTTGTCCTGCAGAGTCCTCAAAAGATCAAGGATTCTGTTTATCCTGTATAGGAGAAGAAGAATTTTGCCTAGATAGGGACGTAAATTCATTCCTATGTTAAGGAAATCCTAAAAAAAGGAACGAGATTTGATGTTTCTAGGTTCGATACAAGTTCTCGCTGTCAATGTGGATAAACAGCGAGACATATGATATAACAGTGATTGGTTCATGCTATCATGCACGAGGCAGTCGTCGATGTACTAGAGAAAGAGATTCCACAGCTACCCGAGTTGAACAGCCACTGATCCATCACTCTCGCAAATACCATGGGCTAGACTGAACGACATGGCTCGAATTGGAAAACTTCCTGTCCTATGCAAAAAATGTTTCTTCAGCGGAGAAATAATTGGGATATCAAAATAAGCACCATAAAGGACAATGGAAACTGTTCAGTCTCAGGCCCGCTGGTGCTCTCGATTGTTGCAGAAGTTTCCATCTTGAAGATTTCCTCTCGCAGCAATTTGTTTAGAGGGGAGATCTGTGATGATCCTCAGTTACCCACCTTCTCTGGGTACCAGGAAATTCTTTTATAAGACTTTGTGATCGGATGCGTTGCACTTCTCTACGGCAACCTTCTGGAGAAGGGTATGCACCACTTCCTTTAAATGGTTATATTTGACTGTTGGAACAATATGGACTCCTTGAGATACGATTCAGTTCTGTGTAAGGCAGATGTAAACCCTCCTTTACTATAGCAAGCACCCGCCAATCTTCCTTGATACCATACCAGACCTCTTGCGAAGAGAACTAGTGTGCCTCCAACTTCTTTTAAAGGAAGAAACACTCACTGCAGGAAAGGAATGGCGATATGGAATCCCAAGGATCATCCCCCTCCCGGCTTAGTAATATGAATGAAGTCAATAAACTTACTCGCCTGATCATTCCCAACCAATGTCTCGTGGACGACTGGTGCGGAAGGAGTTTGAAAGAAATTTGCCCACAGGGCTGAGCTTTTGGAGCTTATTTTGCCCATTGGCTCATTTAGGAGGAGTGCGCTTTTTGGTCGATTTAGAGCGGCCAGGAGTCATAGCAAAAACCTATACTGACGGTCCTTCAGACCCCGAGAAGCAGTGAGATCTCTGATTTCAGGGGTGCAGCCCTAAGGATGTTCTTGCTATGATCCTTGAGGTGTCTAAATCAGCATCTCAGTAGAGGTGAAACAACTCTGCAGACAGCGTCCTGGCCGTAGAGACGGCGAGTCTTAGCGTCTTGGCTACTACTTTAAAAGACCGTTGCAAAGCAATGAGCGATAACGATTCAACAAAAGAAAAGACTAAAGAAGCCGCCGATATGTAGAGCGATGACTTTGTGACAATAAACGCGATATAGGCAGTATTGAAAATAACATCCTGATTATTTAAACACTTATTAATCAGAGATGTTCATAACGATTAGCAAATCGAATGGTTCATAGTATTAGCCGTGCTCTCTAGAAAGGTAACTAAGACCAAGGGCTATCCCGTTTCTCGCACAGACATGCCCTTTTACAAGTCAGTCCAGGCACTAAATTCATAAGCAAAATACAACTGAAGAGGGCGGGTTTGGGTAGAGAAGCAATATTCTCAGAGCCAATATTACACAGATGCCTTATTTGAGGCTAGCGAAATGGGCTCTAACAAGCCAACTGCTTTGCAATTTTCCCCGTTTGACTTTTTTTGAAGAAAATGTTTGGATATATAGTGCAAGTCATATAGGTCATATAGCTGGGGTCGCCCTAGACTGACTTATCTATCCCCATAAAGAATATTTATATTGTGATGGTCTTTATCAAAACTCGTTATGGGGACAGATTTATCGGTCTAGGGTCAATCCAATAAAGTGCATACATGTGATAGGGCGTACAAAATGTTTCATCTATAGCAGGTAATACACGTGATAGGGCGTACAAAATGTGTCATCTATAGCAGGTAATACATGTGATAGGGCGTATAAAATGTTTCATCTATAGCAGGTAATACACGTGATAGGGCGTACAAAATGTGTCATCTATAGCGGGTAATACATGTGATAGGGCGTACAAAATGTGTCATCTATAGCAGGTAATACATGTGATATGACGTACAAAATGTGTCATCTATTGCATTTAATAACAATGGGAATAAATGTACTTACCAATCTGCGTCTTGAATTTCCTCAAAATTTACTTCCTTAGTTATTTCTGTTAATCAGGATTACATGGGTTTCAAAAACTGATCCACAGCACGAAAAGGTATTGCAAATTCAGAATGCATTTCCAACAGAAATCACATTTCAAATGAAAGTTTACTGTATTCTATGCAAACAACATGAATTAGACAGTCCCTAATAAAATATTTAATCCTGCGTCCTCGGGAGAATTCAGTCAAAAGAATCTTTTTTTTTTTCATCTTAAGATTCCAAACTATCAATGACAGAACATAAATACATGTGTAACCTGCTCCAAGGCCTGTCCGTCCAATACGAAATCGACCAAGCTAATAAATCCAGTCAACAAGATAAGCATAATTTAATTGGATGGACAGAAAAGCAAAATCCTTCCATTCCATACCAACTGGAAAATTTTTTCCAAGGCAAGGTATTCACAACATTTCTCTAAATTTCGGTGGACAAAAATGAGATTTTTGGATAAGAATGACTATGCGCGCGTTACACCACCAAATTAAAAAGTTGCTAAGGCTATGTACGCATTACACTGCTAATGTTTATTTGTTCAACTACGCATGTGTATTTACTTTGGATTCTAGCAGAAATATAATTTCTTTGTTTCTTAAAGTGAGTTCTTCTTAGTATTCAGTCATAGGTACAAAATAAGTATAAAATAAAGAGGTTACAAAACGTCGTGCAGTATAGATAGTCGTGCACAAACGTTTACATAAAAATATGGATATACTTAACACTTTTATTAACGACAAGGAATGTTATCATGTATTACCTGAATCAACTTAATGGAGGTGTGAACAAACGTCCCTTGTAATAAATGCGAGGCCTCGACAAAATGATTTTGCTTCGAATACTTATTAACAGCATGGTTGTTTGATGGCAGACCAGTTGAAAGGCTTTTAATCCATGATGTTTTTATATATCACATTTGGTTAATTTATGTCAACTTGGTTATTTATAACAAGTCGTTGAATTGTTTAAGCAACGTCCGACATAGTTTATAGAGGGTCGACATTATTTGTATTAATGTAAACAGTCTCGAAGCTATAATCCTTTCCTTAGAATCGGACAATATTTTGTTGAACTTTTTTATACAAAAGTCTGTCACAGGATTTTCATTTCCAGTAATGACGGGCTTGGCATCATTTCCTTAAACAAAAAATGAGATTTCTATACCAGAAATATTGTCCATCAGATTTGGCATTGCTCTTCCTAATTGTTTATTGTGGAGAGTGGAGAAGTTGTTCACATTTGTTTTATTTTTGTTGATCTATGCTTAGTAACTGCAGCTTTATTTGACGAACGGCATCATGTTCACAGGCTAAAAGTTCTCAATGCCAGGAAACCGTGTGGCTGAAATAGCTTCAGGTCTTTTTTAGTGAGCTGAAAATTGCAAATGTTGAAGTAAGCAGGACTGACGATCGACGACGCATTATCTCATAAGAGCTTCCTCTAGGTGAGCTAAAAATCATGATGAGGGTAATACAAAATCGGGAATATAGCCAACAAACTTATCTTGATTCTTTTATTTTTTGTTGTAGAGTTGTTGCTTGTATCAGATCCTATTACTTAATAATGCTTGTAAAAATAAACCCATAATGCCCGCTTTCCTTGCTTTTGAGTAGAGAGTATGTATGTCTATATATTGGATAAATTTAACAAATACTATCATGGTGCACATAAAGAGGATTCAGAATTTGCGTTTGTCATCATCAAAGATACACTCAGAAATTTCAAGCTCTTCCAAATCAAAATTTAATTTAGTACGCTAGAACAATCGAAGTAATATTTGGTCGTTGAATCTTTACCTTTCCATCTTTTTTCATTCTGCTTGTAACTTCTTCAAACTCTCGGGGCACGGAAACGAAGGACGGAAAAGTCTAAAACATTGCAACGTTTTACACAACGATATGGGTTTTCCATATTTCATTACTTCTTGATTTGTTTTGCTACTTGGGATTTCTTTGAACACAAGCAAGAAAGGGTCATGCTTTTAAAAATACATCACCTTCCAGGAATCAAACAATATTGCTTTTCACGTACAGTTCTCTCTCTCTCTCTCTCTCTCTCTCTCTCAAATATTATATCTGTGTTGATATCCCTTTCGATTATATGGATGTTTACATGTAAAAATCAAAGATACTATAGTGCCATTATAGACATCTGTCTTTGCCTCCCACAAACTGTTTGAATATTGTAGGGGGAAAGCATATGGGTTTTCTTAACAGTTTTGTTAGAAACTAATTTGTCTCCACTGTGTGTTTCAACTTGTAATAGAGCCATCAAAACTTGGCATGCAATATGCGTTAGAAAATAGATGTTTTCCACTCCTGCTCTGCGTTGTTACTTGTAATAGAGCCATCAAAACTTGTCATGCAGTATGCTTTAGAAATTAAATGTCGTCCATTCCTGCCGTGCGTTGTTACTAGTTGTTGTTGTTGTTGTAGGGTTTTTTTGTTGTTGTGGGGTTTAACGCCATTTTTCAGCACACGATAGGCTATACATGGCGGCCAGTATTAATGGTGGAGGAAGAACCCGGAAAACTCCGGAAAGAACCACCGACCCACGAGAAGCTACTGGCAAGCTTTCTCACATGCCCACATTGGCTGAATCTTAGACTCGAACCGCCGCAGACAGAGGTGAGATGGCAGTGATCCGTAACGAAGAGCGCTTTAGACCACTCGGCCACTCGGGGCCCCGTTGTAGGGTTTAACGTCATTTGTCAGCACACGACAGGCTATACATGGCGGCCATATTAATGGTGTAGGAAGAACCCGGGAAAAACCCATAAAGAACGACCAACCCACGAGAAGCTACTGGCAAGCTTTCTCACATACCCACATTGGCCGTGGTTACTTGTAATAGAGCCATTAAAACTTGTAATATGCTTAGAAATTAAATGTCGTCCATTCCAGCTGTGTGTTGTTACTTGTAACAGAGCCGTCAAAACTTGTCATGCAGTATGCATTAGAAAATAAACGTTATCCACTCCTGCTCTGCATTGTTACTTGTAATAACGCCATGAAAACTTCTCATGCAGTATGCGACTGCTTCCGTCTTACTTTTTACAGCTGAAAGTACAACTATTTTAATGCGGAGTGAAAAACAAGACAACTGAAAGATCGTCTGAATCTCCCGAATAGGAAAGTGATTAAACATTTTAATTTGCCTACATTCGGTCTTTATTTCACAACGAATATTTACGAAAAGAATGACGACCATAAGCTAAAAACAAGGCGGCCAGGTCCTGCATATCGAGTCAACAGTCAAAGCTTGCTGCAAAAAAACCCACATCACCAATGACCTTAAAACTCTCTACAAAGCCGTTGCAGTCGCGCCAAAAAAGTGAATGGTATATTTAGAATCCCATTAACGTGATGCTCGGCCCAAAAAATATTAGTCATGGCAATACTGCTGCTGACACTGATGATAATGACAATGGCGACGACGACAATCTCAACAAATCAATTATCCTTGATCCTATAGGAATTGCCGTTACAACACTAACGTATCTTCTCGTGTTCACTATGAGCTTTGTCTAATGCAATCGCGACTTGTTCATGTAAAGAAAAAAGTGGAGAGTTCTTGCTATTTAAAAACACCAAACAACAGAGCTGAAGTACAGGATTTGCTGAAACAGTGAACGTTCGTATGAAAGAAAAATAATCAAATGCCATGCAGATTGAACAAAATGTAATTTTGCATGTTCGGTTCTTTGATACTTCATTTTATCAATGTTTACAAAGGCGTCTCACCCTGGACAAGTATTTTGAAACTCGTTCTACCGATGTCCACTTACGGTTCGTTTTGTGTTCGTGTTTCAAGGGTCAAGGTATCTGATCAAAGCGCCAGCGTCATTGCGTTTCCTCAACGCAATACGCGAGGTACATCAGTTCAGTGAATTCGCTTATTGTATTAGTATATTTTGTTCAGCTCAGCGTCCAGGGCAGTGGTTGCCCTCGTGGTCCAAGGCACGCGCTTTTGCAGCTCACTCACACATCTCACCTCTGTCAACGTTAATTTGAGTCTCTGTTCGACCATCGTGGGTAAACGAGATGGTTTGCCTGTAGCTTCAGGTGGGTCGGTGGTTCTGTGTGTGTGTGATTAGGATTTTTAAGGTAGCTTTAACAATTTTCAGTCATATTGCTACGATGTCTGCAGTGTGACAGTTTATAGTGATGTCTAGCACTGGGGCATTATGTCACAGACATGTAGCATGATGTCCCACCCAGTCACCTTATCCTGACACCAGGCCGACCAGTCCTAACACTAGCCTCTTAATGCTGAGCACATAGCGAGGCAGCTGTTAGTACATGACTTCTCCGGGGTTCGAACCTACGACCTCCCGCTTCCGCGGCGGACGCTCTAACCACTAGGTCACCGGAGCGGTAAGTCGGTGGTTCTTCCTGGGTTGTTCTTCCACCAAATATACTATTCGCCATGTCATGTATCATGTGCTGAAAATGGCGTTACACCCTACAAAACTAAACAAAAATCAGCTCAACATCGCTAATTATATCCGCGTCTGTAGTTCTGTGAATTTTCACTTGAGGATCTCGAAATGTAGCTAAAATTAAGGAAATGGTTTTGCGCGTCATTGATTTATACACCATTTGCATCGTCATACAGAGCACAATGCTCATTCAACACATGCAATGAGTGGTCCGCGTATGTGTCATCCGCCATGTTGGTCTTGCAATTATGGAAGAGTCCACATTTTGATACAATGCTGTGAAGTTATGGGATCCGTTTAACATCGTCTTACACATTAGACAAATCATAACATAAACAGAAGTATATAGCAAGTTAAATATTTTAAAGAAAGCATCATGATGCGGACGATGTTTGTTCACCTTTGGCATTCGAAAGCCCCGATTTAGTCTCATTCCTGCATCGAACATCAACTCCTCTATAACTCCGGGACCAACATGGCAGATTACAAGCCACAAATTACTCTTTTTCAGCAAGTATCAAATGAGTGTTGCTCTGTACGACGATACAAATGGTGTGGAAATCAGTCGTGCGCGAAACGATCTAACTAATGTTGTATACATTTATAAACAATCCCGACAAATATATGCTTAGTTACAGATGCGGATGCGATGAGCTGAACGAACTACAAACAATTTTCAATTGAGTCAATATTTATTTGTAATACAGGTATAAATCTCAGGGGACTGGAGGTTATCACATAGTTGACTGATTGCATTAGGCGTCGTCGATGTAGTGTGATAAACAATACGAGTTTTGGAATTTTGTGAGTAAGGTGGATGGGGTGAATAATTTTGGTTATTTTATGGAATAAAAATATAATTTGTATTGGTGTGTGTTTGTGTGTGTGAAGCCTAAGTTTAATGATTTCTGATGAGGCCACCTTTTTCAAAAAGTCCCCACTGTAGAAGTTCGAAACTGAGTATGATGTGATGGAGAGATAAACAGTATCCACTTTCTTCCAAAAAAGACCACATGCTGACCACTTAAGCTTGTCAGTATTATCACGTGTGTATTAATAGACCAGACAAAATGAACGGCATCCCGGCAGCCGCGGTGACTCAGTGATTAGCGTTCTGGACTCACAACCGAGACGGTGACGGTTCGAGTCCAACGATTGGACCATCCTGGATCAGCTACCGCGTTGTGTCCTTGGGCAACGCACTTTACTCCAACTGCCTAGGTACTAAACAGCCTACTCGTGTTGCTGTGCCTTCGAGCACCAAACCAATTACATTCGATTAATGACGTTACCTTGACCAATGAAGGGTCATAACCCTCGAAGGGTGTTCTACCACTTGAGGTATCGAAGTCGATGCGCCCGATTCGTTCCCACGACACATTACCCCTACGTTTCGAAAATATGTCCACGTCTTTTCGTTATCCGACACCATGCAAACCTATCCAATAATTAGGTATCTCCAAAGCAACTGGCGGTGCTCTGCCACTTGAGCTATCCGAGTTCGGGGCACTTCACGACTTCTGTGAACCCGTAATAGCGGTGGCTAAGTGGTTACCTCGCCACACCCGGAACAGCTTGTGTTGACTGCCGCCATATGTATTTGGTTAAGGTTATTCGCTCCCATTGCCTATGCACTAATTAGTCCATCGTTAATTTGCTGATATTCTGTTAGACACTAAACACTCACCCAGTTGTTCTGTGTATGTATTCTGTCCTTCAGCGCTGCATTTTACGAAATCTTAAAGAATTGGGGTACTATTTCCGGTGTTAAATGATCACAAATAGATATAAATAGTTAATCAGCTGCCACTAGAACAAGCAATGTAGTTTTTGATTGTTTATAAAACTTCACCAAAAATTGACAAAGTCCATAATATGCAGGTTTTGTTTTGGATTAACTCCTTAAACATGTAGTACATGCAGTTGTAATGTTGAGTTTAATCATCCGTATCATCAGTTTGAATTGACGAAAAACGGTAACGATTCGTTGCCATGTCACTCAAACCGTAACACGTGCCGATATTTATGGAACATCGACCAATACGATCGCTCGAAATATGTGGGCATCACGTGGCTTAAAGTCACGTTGATCGCTTGACCTAGATTCAGGCTTAATGACCACCACCTTTCCAACCGACACTATACATTATGTGCAAATTCAAATCGTCGTAATTTAAAAATTGTCCAAACATATTTCATGACAGTTTCATTAGGCACTAAAATTTAACACTAATTCACACTGAGTGTCAAAATCAAATACTTCGTTTTTATAAGATGTGCCATAGAGTAGTGCGTGGATACGTCGGCTCTAACGATGTGTCATTTCACACCTCTGTGTGGGCTGTTGTGTATATATAGGATGTTGAGCTTAAATTGTTTTGAAATATTTTCGATCTAGTCATTTTCTGATGAAGTATAAAAATCCAAAACAAAAGTAAATTGCTTGCTATGCGGCAGTTGATTTAATATTAATTTAGGTACCCCTCTCAGTTAAAATTTATTACAATGTATAGTTGCTGCTGTGCCCAGTGAAATACATATAATCAAAATACACAGTGTAATAATAATAATAATAATAATGAGGACTTTGTATAGCGCCTAATCTTTAGAAGCTCTAAGCGCTTTACAACATTAGACAACATCTAGAAGATAAAAAACATAATGGTATGATTACAAAAACAAACACCATGAAATTAGAAAACATAAAAAAACATGCTGAGAATTTTTAAGGTAGGAAACATTATTAGGAGTTTAAGTTTGTTCTTGCAGTCGAAATAAGTGAGTTTTGCTAGCCCTCTTGAATGTGTTCACTGTGTCTTTGTGTCTAAGTTCAGTGGGCAATTCATTCCACATTGCTGGGCCTTGGTATGCAAAAGAACGCTGTCCATATGACTTTGTTTTCATAGTGAGAATAATGAGTATACAATTGTCAGAAGAGGAGCGTAAGTATCTTGCTGGTGTGTACACATGGGTGAGGTCGGATAGGTATGTTGGACTAGAGTCCGACAGTGAAACGTAGCACAGAGAACAAATTTTGTGTTTGATTCTGGATCGAATGGATAGCCAGTATAGGGTACAGAGCAGTGGGGAGGTGTGTTCTGATTGTGGTACTCTAAGTATGATATGAACAGCCGTGTTTTGAACTTTTTGAAGTTTCTGGAGCAGATATTGAGATGAACCAGACAGAATTGAGTTACAATAGTCCAGTCTTGAAAGTACTAATGAACACACAAGTGTTTTAGTGGCATCAACTGAAAGATCTTTGCGAATTGAGCTGATGCGTCTCAGCTCAAGATATGCAGCCTTGCATATTCATGACATGTTGGTGCAATGTGAGAGTACTGTCCAGAGTAACACCTAGGTTTCGTACTGATTGTGTGAATTTAATGTTGGTGTTGCTGATATTTATTGTATGAGGTAAAGAAAGTGAATGAGAAAGTCTTTGTGTTGTGATCCGAATGGCCTCAGTTGTATCATCATTCATCTGCAGCTTGTTACATGTCATCCATGATTTCACATCAGAAATGCATCTCTCTACACCTTGGATGGCAGCATCAACTTCAGTTGGGTGGCTAGATTTGTATATTTGGGTGTCATCAGCGTACAATTGGTGAGACACTGTATGATGATCTATGACACTTGATAGCGACTGAGTGTACAGAATGAAAAGAACAGATCCAAGAACAGACCCCTGTGGAACACCACAACATAGATCAACTAGGCTGGAGTGTATTCCATTTGCAGATACAATTTGTATCCAGTTGACCAATTAGGACTTGAAACCACAGTACGGCTGTATCATGAATGCCAAATACATGCTGGAGACGGTGAAGTAATATATCATGGTCTATTGTGTCAAATGCTGCAGACAAATCAAGGAGGGTGAGGACTGTAATCTTTCCGCTATCCAACGCAGAGAGAATGTCATTAACTGCTTTTAGAAGAATAGTTTCAGTACTGTGGCAAGGGCGATATGCAGATTGTACATTGCTAAAATGACTATTGGAATTTAGATGAGATACAAGCTAGGATAGAGCAACCTTTTCTAAGATTTTTGATATGAATGGGAGATTATAAAATGGGCGGTAATTCTTTAAATCGTTATGGTCTAGTGTTGGTTTCTTCAGCAGAGGCTTTACAATTGCAGTTTTGAAAAATTATGGGGATTCCCCGGATGAGAGAGATAGGTATTAATAACATCAGTTAGTGAAGGCAATACTGGATCTAAGCACTCAAGAAGCAGTGATGTTGGAATTGGATCACCATGACTGGTGCACTCTTCATCAGGATTGTACGTACGAAATCCACAGAGACGAAGATACATAAACCTTAATCTGAAAGGCCCAGTTTATCCCAATACATTGGTGAACTTTTTTATATAACGTTCTTAGGGTATTAAATGCACGAAACTTTGGTCTATCTGTATTGGTCAAGTTTCTAATCCCACATCTTAAAGTACATATTAACCTAACCTCTCGTAAGGGGATATAACTCTCTGTACAAAGCATAATTATTCGCTGGTTTCTCAACTCCCAGGTACCCATTTCTAAATCACTTGCTTGGTGAAACTCCCATATTTCTGAACCATAACTGTGAGCAAACCAAACTAGAATCTATAATACCATTTCATTTTGGACTTGAATGAAAGCTTTTTTCTATCTTATTTATATACCAACCTGAATTTACCGTACATCGGTTATATTGGGGGGGGGGGTGAGATTTATTTCACAGTAGGGGCATATACACAGAAAATAATTTTAAAAAATCGGCAAAATTAGAACGCCCACAATTTCGTCTATGATATTTTGTTAACAGTATACCGTCTATCCTCAAGAGTGTGTGTGTGTGTGTGTGTGTGTGTGTGTGCAGCAAGTTTTGTTACGTGTGTGATCAAAGTTTGTTCGCACATACAATATTTTCTCATTAAGTAAAGTGCTTGCAATCCATGTGGAAACTCCACCGCAACAGCACCAGCCATTTCTGAGCTATTTAGCTTATTAAACGGAACATTTTAGTTTGAAAGATCTACATTTAAGCAAATTAACTGTGACACCATATTTGCACAAGTTGAATAACTTGAATGAATTTGCTTACATGGTAAGAATTAAATGACTGACGAACTTTAATTTACCCAAACGATAACTGGAATTTTCAGCTATATTTCCATATCAAGTACCATTTGTATACCACTCTTTCAACCCCGGTGTTCGTACTCTCGAATATAATTTCAGCACTTAAGTACGTGGCTCGAAGACTAAAGCAGTCTAAAAAAAATATTTAAAAGCCTACGATAAAAAATATAACCAGATTCACACAGAAGTAATGTATTTGTTTAGTTGCAATGGTTACAAGATTAGAGAACAACCCACAATTTTTTTAATGGCATGATTTAGAAAATCTGAGGCAAATGAACACATCTGTTATTCTTTCTTTCAATACCTTTAACTGTTATAGACAATCCACAATATAATTTATTAATAAACATTTCATGGGTGTAAAACTTGAAATCAATCAGAATTTATTTAGTATCTTCTAAGTTTTGTGTCTAGTCACACTTTGTTCTTCACATCATTTAAATATCTCTCATATTAAGCATAAAATCCTGTTGAAATTGAACAATATTCATGTTTGTTAGAAGCAGACGTATATAGTCTCATATTTTGCTGAATAAGGGCATTATTTACCAACACTAATATTGTTTCCAATATGCATAGAATCTATACTAATACAGTTATTCACTCTGACATTTTACGTCGAGGTCCTCTACATGGTATCCCAAAGCTGAAAACTTGGACCGTCTCAGTCTCGTGCTTGTATTGAAATATTTTCAACCGTATTTAACTGTACGTAGTGTGCCGTGTACCCAGTATAAAATGGTGATCATTCATTTGATGTGAACATACCACGTCTTTCAACCTACCCTCCCGGTTCTTCGTAAGATGGTGGTTCAAACTCTGATTTTACCAGACACTGTTTAAAGTTTACCGGTACAAGGGGAGTGTGAGACACACCGATACAACTATTCTACGCATGTGTGTGCTAACAAGACGGACGGGGTAATATGCTCATCGCTTTTCTCTCCAGTTGTCTACGGTTAAGAAAATGTCGCGTATTTGTACAACAGATCACCGACGCGGTCGCTATATCTTTTGCAAAGATATGAATGATGCATATTAGATCTGCGCGTTGGGCTCCACATACCACTTTGATCAATAGAGAACATATTTTCTCCATATGACTTCAAAATAAGCGCAGACAAATCCCTGCAATAGAATACATTCTGACTGATCCTGGTATCTATATTACATGATGGTAGTTACAGAGATCAAAACTATTTATAAATTCACTTAACTACAAACAACCTCATTTGTGTTAGGTTCAAAAATTTAACAAAAAGAACTTGTTGAATTGGTCCCTAAACATGAAGCCGTAAAGTTGAGACTACTCGCCCGTTACGTGATCATTATGGTATAAAGCTATTTATGCATTTGTTTCTCACTTCATTTAAAGTGGTTCTTTCCAAGATCGACTAATAAGAATATCTTATTTTAAAATAACTTGGAAACTTGCTAAACTTTGACGACTGTTTTTGATAAAGTGTTAAAAACTAACAAAGCATCAACATTGTTTGTTTCTAGTGTGAGTTTCTTAACTGACCAAAATAATATTAGTATAATGATCAACGTGGTATGACGAACCTTAACGTATTGGGGCTATAATTCGATCATAATTAAAAACTAACCTTCCATCTTCCCGTATCGGACTACAGTTGTAGTCTTTACGTTTATCTCGGTAAGAGCTGCCATTTTCCAAACGATCCATTGCTAAATCTTTCCCAAGACTTTCCAAGTCCAATTCTGATTTTAAACTTGTTAAAAATACAAATAATTATCCATCCGCTTTCTTCTGTTATCGTCTGCTTTCTTGAATTGCAAAGATGATATGCAAATAAATGCCCTGTCTAACAGACTTGCAGGTGTGCTTAAGCACGTGGCGCACGTGCACTTACATGTATTGAAATGCGACTGCGGAGCAACGGATGGAACACGTAAGCTAATATCTGATTTCTCACAACAACAATATAGTCTTTAGGGGTGGGTGGAGGTGAGTGCGATCTGGTTGTTGGAAAAACTAATTAATTCTACCCCACCAGCGCAGCTGTACTGATAAAGGAACAACCAAAATCAATAATTGTTAACTTGGGGAAAAAACACAAAGAAAAACAAAACATCAATAACAAAAACAACAGTATAAGAAGCCTCCAAACACATGCAGCACATGTAAATCATAACACAGTTTAAAAACGAGCATTATGAATCTGCGACATGACATGACAGACTCCTCATATTTGATAACATTACGAAGGGAGTGTCTTCTTAACATGTGATAGGTTTATTAAAAAAATATCTTTGAAAATGTAAAGTTTGAGTAACGTCAAATTTATTGGAATAGTAATATATATTTTAAAAAATCATCCAGCTATTCACGGGTTTATTAAACATAAAATTGTCGTAAACTTATTATTCTAAATATCAACCGCCTGCCCCTGTTGGAAACGGAGCCTATTTTCGATATGGACAAAAAGAGTTACCGTTCTTAGCATAATGTCATCGCTGCCCCTCTTGTATTCATCAAGTATCATTGGTTATTTCAACCGGTAATAATTTCTTTAATATCAGCTTAAACAGTAGACAACAATTTAAAATAATTTTAAAGTTAGGCGTACATTTCACCCTTACGTTTCGCTCCTAATATTTCTTTTTTGTTGTTGTTAGAAGTGTTAAGTGCACTGTTACAAACTTGCAAACTCGTACATAAGGTTCATAACATGAAACGCGTTTGTGCAACAAAATCGAGGTCATTTTAATATATATATATATATATATATATATATATATATATATATATATATATATATATATATATATATATATATATATATATATATATATATATATATATATATATATATATATATATATATATATATATATATATATATATATATATATATATATATATATATATATATATATATATATATATATATAAACATACATACATACATACATACATACAAACATACATACACACACACACAGAGTAGTAGGCAACAGTTTGACTTTTCTTGTATCTAGATCTCATTTTCCTTCCAATTTACTTTTACGAAATGATTTGCATCGTAAACTCTTAAGTCAATCCGTTTCTCAAATCAGAGAGAGAGAGAGAGAAGAAAGAAAGTTCAATCCTCTTGAAAGAGGTGTCACTTGATGATGTTGTAAATACAGCTACATGTTTGAAAATCTTGGCTTGCGAGGGTAGGGGATCGAGCTGTAAAGACAAAAGTCTGTTTGAGCTTCTGGCCAGCAAAACTTTATTGAAATACTCAACATATAAACTTACATTTCAATATCAAACTACAACAAGCTCAATTTTCGGATATAAGAAATACATATAAAACTACGATATTCTTTCACTTATCAACATCATACTTGTACAACATCTGCCGTTTTAGAATGTAATACAGATAATTAAATATCGAATAAATTCACGATAGCAAAAGAATCTAAAATTCAATATTTCAGACTAATACCGTAATTGAAATATATTTTACTGAATTTATTCTAGAAAGTCAACATATTAAACTCTATTATTTAAAAAGTATTTTATTTCTAAATTAACTATTACTGAGCATGAAGTTGGTAGCGAACGTTGCTTTTACTATAATCAATAATATAGTTATAAGTAAATATAAGTTCTTCAAATAATTAACCTTTCAGATACATTATATTGAAGAATAGCGAGAAAATATTAAAATAATCTAATGTTTAAACATACTGATGTTAGTTTAACATCTTAACACTAAAAATTCTTATACAATAAAAAATTGTACATAGATCATAATCCTACCTGTAAAGACAAAAGTCTGTTTGAGCTTCTGGCCAGCAAAACTGGTGTCGGCCCGTGGCTGGGGCTTTTATACCAGTTTCTTAAGACAACGCCAAATATGGCGCGCTCCTAGCTCTTTGCCATGGCCAGAACCTCAAGTGAAGCTTCGTAGTCTCTTACAGGCTATCGTCTGGATCTATGTACGTCATTAGACAGATAATTCTACAACGTCAGCGCGATTAGTAATAGTTTATGGTTTTTTTAGGTTTCCACAATGCGATACTTTACATGTAATTTTTTTGTGCGCCGACCCTAGGATACAAGGAAAATGTATGTATAGACGGTTCGTACTTGATCATAAGAGCGCAGTCTGTATTAAGTAGTATATAATTGTAATACCGAAATAAATGGATTCAGACTCAATATATTTTAATAAAAAATTACTTTCAATATAATTTATCAACTTACTTTTAATACCATTTAGAGAAAATTTTAATCTTGTTACTTGTACTAACAAATTCTGTCCTAATATTACTATCAGTAAACTTATTCTATCTAGGTATTATGCATACTCATATAAATCGTTTCACTATATTTTTTCAAAATTCCAGAGTGTAATAACAGACACAAGGGTTAATCACAAACCAGGCGTGGCAGCTTTAATAAAATGATGTTTTAAATGAAATAAAATTAAGATTTTAAATTTAAAAAATCATGCCCTCTAATTACGGGAGATTAGTTGCTTGTCAGCTATGTCGAATGTTTATTATGTGCACCCGGGGGTTACTGTCAAAGAAAATATTTGCTTTATTGCTTCAGCAGATGGAATAATTAAATTCACATTTGAAAGTAGCACCCACCACTCTTGTAACTTACCTCCAACCTAACAAATTCCTGGTTTCACTAGAGTTAAATGTTAAAACAAGACTTTTATGTGTTATACATATACATTTAAGATTACAAACATTGATGGTAACAGGATTAATACGTTCAGTAAAACAAATCTAATGAATTGAATTATATATATATATATATATATATATATATATATATATATATATATATATATATATATATATATATATACGGGACAAGCACTCCCTGCATATTATATATGCATAAACATGCCAAGGACATACATACATACATACATACATAGCGGGCGCTCTGCAGATATTATGAACTTCTCAGGGAGTGGTGGGTGTAATGTAAAATTGTTTACATTTGCAACATGCACAATGGAGAGAATATTGGTATACCTGCATGCTACGTTCATGAACTGTAGCTGAAAGTTCTTTGGATATTGTACTTGTAGAAATTGTACATGATCTTAGCACACAGCTAACGAAATTGACTGTTCCCTTACACACAAACAATCATCAGCCTGACTTAATCTAAAGTACACTATCTTTAGAAGTTATTAAAATAGGGAAAATTAACTTTGCCTGCCTAGAAAATACCAGCTTCTGAAAGTGCAATGAATGAATTACCAAATATATAAACTGTGATAAAAGTTATCGGGTCTTTTTTATATTTTACCTCTGAAGCCCAGGAAAGAAAATGACCAAGTGGAGCTAACTGTATTTTTATATTTATAGATGTGCACATCTGAAGTAAGACCAAGCTGTATACTCTCTAACCTATATTATACCCATCAATCATACACCAAAAGTAAAGGAATTACAGGTTCTTTGAACAATACCTAAGATATACAATGTCTTTTCTACAAAGCTAGTATAACCAGTGAGGAAACCGTGGAAATTATTTTTCTTTAAAATTGTATTCCTATGCAAAATACGAAACTACTAAGCCACCAAACATCTTCTGTTTTCCATCGCGTCCGATGATGATGCTAGTGGTTAAAGCCCGCCGTAACTACACATGTGGATCCTGAGTCCAAAGCTGGATGCATACTAGATATTACATGTTGGGCATGGAAAGTCTGTAGCCGCGATGGTCTGGGATGATGGGATGTGTTGTATTTCTCTCGTGGCTGTGAGGCGTTGGCGGCGCTCATCATCCATTAGTTCGACAGGCTTTGCGATGTGCATGCGCCAGGTAGACAAATCCATGACCGAGCCTTCCAGATCGCTGGGTTGGATTCCGTACCATCTCAGGTTGCACTTAAGGCTGTCTTTGTACCTTTTCCTATGCGCCCTCGTTTCCTCATTCCCTTCTTGATCTCTCCGCAGATAAGCTGTATCGGTATTCTGGCCTCCTCCATCCGAATGACGATGCAAAGCCATCTTTCTGCTAGCTTTCATTAGCAGTGCAGCAGTGCTAGGTACACCGGCCCTGTTGATTACTTACACGTTGGACACCATGTCTTGCCATTGGATGTGCATGATTCGCCGTAGTGAGTGCACGTGGAACTGCTCTAGATGATTTACGTGTCTGTGGAACACGGTCCAGGTTTCACAGCCGTAGAGCAGGGAAGTGAGGACGATAGCTTTGTAGACATTGATCCTGGTGGGCATCCGAATGCCTTTTTGCTGCAGGAGTCTGATACGAATTCTTCCTAGGGCTTGGTTTGCTATCCGGATCTTGGTCATTGTTTAAATGTCCATAGATCCATCAGAAGACATTGTGCTTCCCATGTATGTAAAGCTTTGCACGTTCTTCAACTCTCTTCCCTTGATCTTGATGGTGGGTTGTGGTAGGTTTTTGTAAGGAGCTGACTGAAGGAGTAACTCTGTTTAATCCAGGCTTATTGTCAGACCAAGCAGGCTGGACGCCTCAGAGAACTAATTCACAATGGTCTTTAAGTCATTTTCCTTGTGTGTGTCATAAGTGCACTGTCATCTGCAAACAGAGCTTCAAGAAGTAGTCATTCCAGTGTCTTTGTTCTTTTCGAGAGCCGACGCAAGTCAATCCATCAAAGCAATACTGGATGAAGACTCCAATGTCTAGGTCCTTCATTGCATGGAGTGAAGAAGGGGTTGAACAACACAGGTCCGAGCATACAGCACTTTTTCACACCGGTCGAGACGCCAAAGTGCTCTGAGTACCTGAGTACTCCCTATTGGCCAAGATCTCTCCAGTCATGTTGTCATGGAACAACTGGTTAAAGGTGATGATATTTCTGGGGAAGCCAGGTTTTCCAAGGACAAACCACAGGGCTTCTGTATTTACAGAGTCAAAAGCTTTGGCACGGTCAATGAACACTGTATAGCGATCCATGTGCTGTTCTACGCGTGCGTTTATCCTGTATTTGCCTCACAGTGAAGATCATGTCGACGGAGGTGCGGCCTGGACAGAATCTACACTGTGATTCAGATAGCATTTCCTCTTAGATGATTACCGGCAAGTATGTTTAGGATGGTGCGAGCAAGAACCTTCCCTGCAATGGCAAGCAGAGAAATTCCTCTATAGCTATCGTTGTCAGTTTCAGTGCCTTTATTCTTGTACAGGAGATGATAGTGGCGTCTCGTAGATCTGCAGGCATCTCCTTCTCGTCCCAGTTTTTGGTGAGGATGATACGGAAGGCTGCAAATGCTTATGTCCCGAGAGCCTTGAATACCTCTGCAGGGATTTCATCTTTACCTGGTGCTCTGCCACAGTTCATCTGTTGGATTATTGTCCTATGATCCAGAAAGATCATTCATGCATACATACATACA
Source organism: Sinohyriopsis cumingii (assembly GCA_028554795.2). NCBI lineage: Eukaryota > Metazoa > Mollusca > Bivalvia > Unionida > Unionidae > Sinohyriopsis > Sinohyriopsis cumingii. Next base: position 735,705 of record JAPYKE020000060.1, on the reverse strand, counting down.
TGCTGTAAAGAGGTGGTGTAGATGTGTGATTCCCCCCCCCCCCATGGGTTTTTGGTTATCGTTATCTAGGAGTTGATAGACCACGGTGTTATTGCCCGGATCGAGTAAACAATAAAATAATATATGAAATTAAGGAATGGAATAACAGAGATCTGAGCACAGATATAGAGCCATAGCAATTTAATAAATTACATAAACAAAATGAAATCGAACTTGAAATTTGAATGATTCCCTTTCTCTTAGAAACAGAATTATAATATTTATGCGAAGTTCAATTAGCCGTTCTGTTATACTAATAGAAAAAATATCATCATATAAACGAGAGACTGATCGAACTCAAATTGCCGGCATCTCCGCATCATCTGGTGCTTTCGGTCTTTTCCAAACCACTGTTGGTGCTAGGTCGGCGTTTCTGTATTACTATCTGTCTTTCTGTCGCTCTCACCTCTTCGGGTCATCAAGGTTTTGGTTGCAGACAGCGCAGTTTTCTACCATGCGTCATGTATGGAGCTTTTTTCTTTTTCCTTCAAATAAAACACTCTCAAACCTATTAAAGTGAATTTATGTTCTGTTTAGCTGCTCTCGCATTCTTACTAAGATCACAGCATAATCATCACCCTTATACACTATTACTACCCCGCTGTGGCTATCATAATGACCAGCTGCAATATGCCGGTCGGCATACACTCCTCGATCCTGGGTTGAAACGAATTTACAATTTAATTACACACGAACTGATGAACTTCACTCCTCGTCCTTAATACGTTACTTTTTTGTTTGTTGTTGTTGAGTTTAATTATAGTGGCGTGCGCAGAATTGTGCATGTGCCACTTTTTTCTGACTGCACCGCAGTCTGCTAGTTGTTCCTGGGGAAGTGAATGGTGCCACCTCCCCCAGGCTTTTATGGATTCAAGGAACCCTGATAGTTTGGTCTCAATCTGTGGGTCCATAAAGGTCCCTTACAGTTGAATGGTTGGCTGTCATTAGGGGGAAGGAGAGCTCGGGAACGGTCCTGCTTGCTTTCCATCGCTGGTTTCTTGTTGATTTGCCTGGTGTTTCTTGAGATTTTTTTTCGATTTTTTTTTCTTCTTCAAAATGTTCTAAAGGGGGGGGGGGGATGTTCTATGCTGTTTATAGAGGTTCTTAGTAGAAATCATATATGAAGCAGCAGAGGGGGCGAATCCCACAACTTTTAGAAGCCTCCAAACGCCGAAATAAGCCCTTTATAAAACCCACGCTTCATTGTAAACGCAATTGTCGCCGTTTTGTTGTCGTCGTCAGAAGAGGGGCCGCCTACAACTTCCAAACGCCGAAATGGAGGGCTCTAAGCCTACGCCGTTGTAAACGTAATTGTCGCCGTTGTTGCTGCGTTTTGTTGTCGTCGCCACCTCTGCTGCTCTGAATTAAAAATTTAAGTTAACAATAATGGCCAACATTGGAGAACCACATTCCGCTAGATTAGCTCGAGAGCGACTAGCCGCAATAAAAAAATTTGTTCCTGTGAGAGATTCTGTAAGACAAAAATTACAAGAACGACAGCAAGTACAAGTTGAATTTGCGACAGGTGCAGAACAATTATTTAAACCCGTCACAACAGCTACTGAAAAAGCTGCGGCGATCACTGAAAGAGCTTTACTGGGAGATCCCAGCGACGGAACAAAAGGTATTCTTCCAGTGCTAAAACAAACCGCCGAGCAGACTGAAAAAATTGCTAGAAGAACTAAAAATACAAAAAAAAAACTTTTACAAGATCTTCCAACTGATATAGCTGCAGCTCAACCCGGTGAAGAAATACTTGAAGGCATTGAACAAATTCGTACTCAACTCGCGTCTAAACCAAAAAAAGGAAAATATTGGACTGATTGCAAAATTTAAAAAGAATGTTATTGAAGATATTAGAAATACTAAAAGAAAAGAATTGCCTGAAAAAATAATAATTAGTATATTTGATAAACCTAATATCTTAAAATCCGGTTTTGAAGGAGTAACCGACGACAGTCTTATTAAGTGGATATATCGCATATATGAAAACAAAAAACAAACCAGAGATGATGATTTAAATTACAGAATTATTGATGAAGAAGTAAAAAGACTTTATAAAGAGAGAATAGGACAACTAGAACTCCAGCAGGAATCTTCATATCAACTTCCTCCACCTCTGCAACAGATAGAACAACAACAGTCTTCTTCGCCGGAACTTAGAAAAAAGGAGTTTCTTAAAAAAGCAAGATCCTTATCTAAGAAAAGCACAACAGAAGGAGCAACTGGCAGTGGTTTGGGGGGTGATTTTATTCCCTGCCCTAACAATATTATCAATGACGTATAACGGTTAGAAGTTCTCATAGGAGGAGCGCGGGCTGGAAATAACTCGCCAGAAACAATTAATGAAGCGGCTGATATCTGTCAGCGATTATTTCAAGGTGGTATCATGGATGCTCGCATCTACCGAGAACTTACTGATGAACTTGTTGACAGCGACTAGTTAGATAAATAACTAATTAAATAAAATGATCGTACACAATTCTCATCGTAGACCAGTTATGGTCAGAGTTGTAAACTCGCGACTACCAGTATACAGGATGACTTATGGAAACGGATTCGGCGATGTTGTTCGGGGTTTATTCGCGGGGATGGCACCTAAAGCAATACCAATCGCAAAACAATTATCAATGAAAGCTATGGATGTTATCAGGGATAAAGCTACTGGCGCTGTTGGTAGCGCTGCCGATAAAGCATTCCTGGCAATCAAGGACAGACTAGCACGATTAATACGCAGAAAACCTCCACCGGTAATATTACCAGCCACCGCAGACATGCCTACAAATGTTAGTAAAGTAATAAACGAAGCCGCAAATCAAAAACTGGCAGCGCTGATAAATCCTGAACAAATAAACACAAGTTTGGTGGCGGGAAGTGGTCTTCGTTTTAGACGATAACTTATATAATAAAATGTTTAAACGGGAATCCGACCCAACATTCGACATAGACGAGCCAGTCTCTAAAAATGAATCAGTGCGTGATTATCAGTATTATTCTTATGATGCACGAGAACCAAATAAACGAGGACGAATTGAATTACAGGTTCAGGATACAAGTATATATTTCTTGCCCGCTGAAGCATTTATTGAAGTAGAAGGTGAAATTATAAAAACAGATGATACAGTATACGGGGATGCGGTTAAAATCGGTTTTGTCAATAACGGAATTATGGCCTTGTTTGATAGTGCTATCTACATGATTGATGGAAAAAATATCGAATCGATTCAGAAGGATGTCGATGTTGCTACAACAATAATTGGTCTAGCAAGATATTCTGATGATTATACAAGATCAGCTGGTCCATCAATGATGTTTGCCAAGGACACTTCTAATTATCCTAACAGTGATCAGTTTATTATTAGACGACCAAAAAACCGTGCTGCCCCTAATCCTGTTGATATCGACTTCGAAGACATGCTTATTAGCGCTAATACAGAATTTAATTTAGGTTTCGCTGCACGTAGACAAATGTTGAAAGGTAATCGTAGAAATTTTTCATGTGCCATTCCGCTGTCGCACATCTTTGGATTTTGCAGAGATGTCAGAAAGGTAATTTTTGGAGCAAAACATACGGTCGTGCTTGTTAGAAAAAATAACGATATGATGCTTTATGGCGACGTATAGCTGACGGTGGTAAGGTAGAAATAACAAAACTATCACTGTGGATGCCGGTAATGAATCCTGCAATTACTGAAGAACAGCGACTGCTTTCTTTTATGGATCAAGGTGGTAAAGTGTTGTTATCGTGGCTTACAACAACCACAGAAAGTATGCAAAGTGCCAATAACGGTTTATTTACATGGCATATAGCATCACAGCAGGGGGTTTCCGCGCCGCGACATATTTTTGTATTGCTTTTCAGGATGCTACACGAGTAGTTAATGAAACACGTTCGCATATGATATTTGATCAACTTGGTATCACTGACGTTTCTCTAAGAATAAACGGACATCAAGAATCGTCTGAGAACATACTGTTAAATTTTGATAATAATCATGTTGCACATGTATATATCAACGATTGGCGAAATATCTAGCGCGTGATCTAAATATCGATACTGGTTTGCAAATATCACAATTGGATTTTATATCTCATTATCCAATCTATTACTTCTCGTTAGAGCATCTTGATTTAACTAGACAGTCTGTCGTTGATATACACTTTCGGGCTACCGTGAATAGACCCCTAGTAGGAGCAGGCGTTATAGATAATTACAGAGCAATCGCGGTCATACTTTCCGACAAAGTAATGTTACTTGAAGGTGCTGGCGGCCGAATGAGAGTCATTGATGCACCAGTAGAAAACTTATAGTTTTCCGAAAACATGTGAGCAATTAGATCAATCGCAAAGTTATAAGAAATGTCATACAGTAACGTTAATGTCACTCTGACTCCTGGTCAGGCCAAGAAATTACAATCGAAGAAGGCGAGCACATGTGGGAGAAAAATAACACTAAAACATGATCAAATCGCTAATGGCGGTCCAAACAAACTGTCATTGACTAAAACACAACTTAATCATTTTAACAAGGCAAAGAAAGCAGGGACTGGAACTCAGCTTGATTTCTCTCATGCAGCTGTCAAGAACATGGTTAAGACTGGCGATATATTTCCTCTTCTCTCGACAATACCAGCGTTGATAGCTGCTGCCGCCCCAGCTGTTGCCAAAGCCGCTGCGCTAGGAGTTGTTGGAACCGCAGCTGGAATGGCACTAAAGAAAGCCACTGGAAAAGGACACAAAAAAAGGGACGCGGGCTAAGACTTCCAGGAACTCCACCATCATGGTACCCAAAACGGTTCTAAGTGTTTTTACTTCGATGTCCAATTTTGATTTGCTCGATGCTGTTAAACAATTAAATATAAAAAATTTCAGAGGCGTCTTTATGCGAGATCAACTACCACGACAACCGAATAATCCAGAAACCGGAATTATTAATCTTGATAACAGCGATGGTCCAGGAACTCACTGGGATGCTTACGCGTTCGATCCACGTGGAATTATCTATTTTGATTCGTATGGGTTAGCACCGATAGTTGAATTTCTCGAATATACAAAAGACATCCCCGCGACGAAAGTGTTGTACTCAACTCTACCAACACAAACATTAACCGATCCTCCGATATGTGGCCGTGAAGTATTGAATGTTCTTGATGCGATATCAGCGTCAACTAAACCACCTCACAAAGTCGTGCACGAGTATACCACGGGTCGATTTGAACAGTTTCCTATCAAATAATGGTTGATATTTACGGAAGATCTCTCCTCAACAGAAAAGTGAAGCGCACCGATGTGGATTTATCAAAATATGCGACCAAAGATGAAATCGATAATTTTTTAAGTCTGACCGGGATAGATCCAGATGAGGTTGTTATTTTTCAGGACCGACACGGAAAACTAAAAACCAGTGATATCAAATGGCATGAAATGATTCGTAGGGTTATTGGAGCTACTCCGGGTAACATCCCTGTGTTCACTGATAGCGGAAAAATCAGAGATTCGCTGATATCAATCGCGACGTTTCGAGATGATATGCAGAAAGTTGCAGTAAAAAAGACCGGTGATACAATAACAGGTGAACTTAGCATGAACGGTAACAAAATAACCGTTGTAAGAGATCCAACTTCCCCAGAAGATGCCGCAAACAAACAATATGTTGACGCGCTACTTACAACCGTCGGAGACATACTCAATACTCGTTTAAGAAATACTGGCGACACAATGACAGGTGAACTCAATCTCAACGGAAATAAAATAACCGTGTTAGCGGATAAAACATCCCCGGAAGATGCCGCAAACAAACAATATGTTGACGCCATTGACGGTAAACTATCCACGTTGGGAGCCGAGTATGATGTTCATGTAAACGCGTTTACAAATCTCCGTAGAAACTTTAGAAAAACCGATGAGACCGCAGATAAGTTCTTTGGAACTCCTCCTGTCATCGATATGAAGCTTTCTGATATCAAGACCAGCATTGACACGATCAAACAAACACAGCAAGATATCGTAACGGGGATTCCTGAGATCGTTAACAAAACCAGTTTGATTAAAATCCCATCTGGAGTTACTCCCGGGCATATTGCCAACGTAGTATACACGATATCATCTGGATTTGCAACATGGTCTAAACAAAATAATACTATCAAATATACAGCAACAGTCACTGGAGTATACAGACTGTCTGTGTTCAGTGCCGCTAAATTTGAAATCTTCAAAACATATCCCTGGAGACATTCCACTGACAAGTTTTCCGGGGTTGTGACTATCATATTAAACAAGGGAACCGAAGAAACATTTATACTGGAATCCGCCGACAAGAAATTAACCGCAACATCTTACTGGTGGTGTTTGGAATTCGTAGCTGAAACACCTCAATTGGTTACTGCGTAAAATAATAAAATGGCATCGGATACGCAACAATACAGATATGATCAAGTACGCGAATGGCAGTCAGAGTTAAAAAATACTACTAACGAATGCACAGCAAAGGTAAAAAAATACAAGCGGCGTGTAACCATGTTAGACACAATAGTGTATTCAGTGTCCGCGATAGTTGCATCTATTATTATTATCAGCGCTAAAACCAGTGACAACTGCAATCGCGGTCACAATTACAGTTTCAACATCGACGACAATTGCAGGAGTTGCTAATATTATAGCGAAAAAAATATCCTCGTGTGCGCTAACAAAATTGCACGAGTATGAAAAGTTAAACAGCGCGGCCACAAGCACCTACTCGACATTGTCGTCGTTGATATCATCCAGTCTTGACGATACAACAATATCAGATTCCGAATTCGCGCAAATGGCAAAGATGTATGAAGACTACAGTGGTCATTTGAAGCGACAAAAGATAAATAATGACGGAAGTACTTCAACAAATAGTCGCAAATACAAGCCCAGCGCGAACTTCTTTAATAACAGTAACCTCAACTAGACCAGAATTCAGTATTAATTTTCCAACTGCGATTCCAGTAAGCGAGATCGCGTTAGCACAATTACGAGTATATCACAGTTGGCCCAATATCAGATCAAAATCTTTTGGTGGATTGCCAGCAAATAATTCGTTTGTGTTTGCATATAAAAATAAACCCGATTGCGCACCAGACTGGAACGTCATTGGGTTACCAACCGGGTCTTATCAAATCGAAAAAATCAATGAGGAATTAGAACGTCGAATAAAAAATATCACAACAAAGGAATCCAAAATAGCAATAACTGTTCATGAGCAAACGCTGTCTTCTGCCATTGAAATAAACACCCCAGACTACGCCGTGGATATATATAATAGTTCAATCAGAACAGTGTTAGGATGGCCTGAAGTCGCTCCACCAGCGCCGCCATCATCATCAGAACCGAAAAAGTCTGATTTTACCTCCGACGAAAGATCGTATCATAGTTATATTCCAAAATATGAAAATAATCCGTTATGGAAAGCCATAAATGTTAAATCGGATAGGGGCAGATTTATTAACACATCGGGTAGTATTAAGCCTTGGACGTGGTATTATAAATCACCGCTGCGACCGTATATCGAGCAGGATATCAAAATTACTTTTGAAGATATTAGTCGCGAGTATGAAACGCAACAAAAAAAAATTACATCAAATATTAACCGAGTATCTCCTTGACACGTCGTCGGCAAAACATGAAATTATCAAGCAAATAGAAATATTAAATCAAATACAATTTGATTTTGAATTTATTCATCAAAGGCTTATAACAACAGCAAATAAATCAGCCTTTCTCAGCTATTATGAAATAACAGAGGCGGATTGGCCAAATTTTAAATATCCGGGATATAACGCAGACGAAATAAAGAAATCAACTGACAAAATCGTTAGTGAGTTCTTTGATGACATACTTGCACAACACAGAAAAACACTACCGGACCCAACTATCCTCAGACACAACAATAGCCCAACCGGAGAAGGCAGGCATGTATCCCCGGGCATCGTAAATATAACCGAAGTGGTCGCGGTCAATCTTGTGTGTGATGTCATTGATGGCAGTTACAGCACGGACACGACAGTATCAAATCAAGCCCAGCAAGGATTTATTCTTTATTCATTTACTCAGAAAGATGTGCCACCTGGATTTCCGATTGTGCAAGAGCCGATCAATCCGGTCTATCTACGATGTTATAATCCGTGGCTGACCAGAATAAATCTCGCGCTGACAGACCATCGTGGTCACCTTCTTGATTTTCGAGGTGAAACACTACATATTAGTCTGCTAGTAAAGTCTTAAGACTTTCAATCCTAGGGATTTTTCAGTGAAAAATTAATTTTATTTTATATTTTCTGCAACGCTGACAAATTCACTGAAATTTATAGGGTAATTTACAAGCAAAAATCATGCGAATTTAGTAAAAAGCAAAATAAATATATTTGACCGAAAATCATTTACGATTTCGCAATTAATCAAGCAAGTATTATATAATGTATCACCACGTGAAATGTTTCATACATAATAAAGAACTTCTTGATGAAGCTGTCAGCGAGGGAAACGTTACCCCGGAAAAAATAATTGTTGATGAATACGGCAATGACGATTTTATACTGACTGATACGCAACTACAGCAACTAGCAAAAGATCATATTGTGATCGCGCCTTGCGGTATACATCAAATTTTAGAATATATACGCGTATTTAGATCTTAGATTAGATTTATATGTACCACCACATAGATGTTTTCGTGTATGACAAACAAGCGCCAGAGCAAGCAGTTAGGGCTGCATTTGCACAAGAAGAAATTAACGTTAAATTCACTTCTTACTAACACAACAACAGTTAGATAATCTCAGACGCGAGCATATTATTTCAATTGTATGCGACAGAGATCAAATTCTCAATTATGCACACTCCTGCATTAAACCCCACCGACTAAGAGAAATATTATCAGCTTGACGAAGTCAAGGATGATGCAAGTAACAAAAAAGTGATATATTTTTTTTTACTTCCTTGATTTTATCAAGGCAATTTCATTTCCAAGTACTTGACTTAATTAAAGTGAGGTATTTACTTCCTTGATGCTTGACTTTGTCAAGGTGAGGTATTTACTTCCTTGATTTCGTCAGCCTTTATTTCGCCAGCGGACATACAATCCTTTAATCTTCTCACCCGAGTATTTATTATCTTTTTTGTTTCATACTCTTGAGCTAATTCCAACCTAATCTTTTCAATTGCACGAGACAATGAAACAAATTCATTTATTTGTGCTTCTTCTACTGTAGCCAGCGATTTATACAAATTGTTCTGAATTCTTTTTATAAATCGATACTGAGCAGGAAGAATATAACGCCCTGCGCATTTAACTTCATGTAGTGATTCAAAATCAGACATAATTGTTTCAGAATTTAGTGATATATTAAATCCGCGGTCTTCTAATTTTTTAATAGCAACAATCACATCATTGATATTTTTGTAATTCATATATATAATATTGTATATTTTAAAGAAAAACAATGGACACCACATCTCCTTGAGTCTCTACCTTATCAAATGATAGGCTACCAAACTAAGGAGCGGAAACACAACCCCCATGTGAACCCCTAACCTGTCAAATAACAGTCTAGAAGGCCCAGAGGGTGTGTTTGCGAGAGACGAGACATTCCCCGTGCTGAGCCCTTAGCTTACCCAAATGATATGCTAGCAGGTTCATATAGGGACAATACAACATATAGTATTTACACTATTATACATAATATTTACATGTATTTACATTTGTAAACTCCTAAAGTGCCACCGCATTTTAGCAAGCTTACAGTAGGACATAGTATTTACATTATTATACTTAATATTTACATGTATTTACATTTGTAAAGCTTCTAAAGTGCCACCGCATTTTAGCAAGCTTACAGTAGGACAGTACAACATATAGTACTATACATGTATTTACAGTAGGATATATAGTATTTACACTATTACACATAGTATTTACAGTAGGATATATAGTAACTAAGGACGGCATAGACAGATACGGGGTTATATTCTACGCTCAACAAAGTTGCACATCCTCCCCCAAAATCAATCCCGCGGAGTGCAAAATGTCACCACTTCAGGGTGATAACGCGGAACGTTGTGCAACTTTGTTGGGTTTCGAAACCCCGTACATAATTCGGACGCTATAGTATATAAACCGACTAATACTTGGAAGTTCAAAAATAGCTCACTCGGTTTTTCGTACTTGTTTTCTTAAATATAATCGCAGAAAAAATACAGATGAACCATAAAACCAAATGAATGTAATAAAATAAGTATTTTATCTGTGAAAAAAATATTATTTATCGTACACCCGCCCGTGCTGACAGTTTATGATAAAATCACCTTGATAAAATCAACGGGAAGTAATTAGAGACCGTGTTACCTGTACTGACAAACGCGGAAGTGTTATAGACTGTGACGCAGTGTGTATACAATTGGCTGTGTACCGCTCTGCCGCGTTGGATATCTCAAAGTGTTGCGCAAGGGGAGAGAACTAATTGCATGAGATATGCTTAACGGAGTTATCTCCCATTTTACATTATAGAAAAAAATTAAATAAATATAATTCTACGTAATTACTTGATAGTTTATCTCCATTATTGATATTGGAAGGTGATTTTCTGCTTGTATTTTTTTGATAAGGTAGATTTTGTTATATTATCTGCCACACGTCGTACCGCCGCGGATTTAATACCGAAATACTTGGCAGCTGAGTTCATTGAGTGAAATATTTTTTCTTCACTTGTATTTATGTTGAGAGATTTAACTGCCCTAGACTCCCTCTTTCCCCCAGCATTCCCACGTGCAACATTTCGGCGTTGTGTGATAGCCTGTAAATTTTGAAGAGAATTATCAAGTTTGTTGTTGTTAATATGATCAGCTACAAGATCGTCTTTGATCTCTCCAAAGAAACACTCGAACACGACCCTGTGATTAAGATACTTCTTTTTCCCAACAGTAAATCTAAGATAACCAGTATTACTAACAACACTAACTGGTTTTTTCCGCCTACAATTCCTAACTATTCCCTCACAATTCGCTTCGTAAGTCTTAACGATAGGATGTGGGACAAATTCTTGGCTCATTTATATAATAATGTATTTGTCTAATTTATAATTTGTCTGAAAACTTAGTTAAATAATCACGCTCGCATTTTAGCGCAACGTCGTTATTTTTTTGTTATAATATCGCTTAAGTTCACGGTATCTCTTTTCTTCGCAACTTGCACATAACTGTGTTTTACCCCTAACCCCAACACCACATCGCAGACACGGTATTGGTCCTTAACTTCCCATTCGGACGCTTTGGGAATGATTCCCGCAGAATTCTTTTCTGCGGAATTTATTACAAGGAATTACGGATCCAACTTGAAGCCACTTGCACCGGTTCATTATGCAATATTTTCTTATTTAAATGTTTGTCTTAAATATAATATGGAGAAGTTTGAAAGATTATCTGCCATTGGCACTGAGAAAGCTTCCAGATTCGATCTTGACAGACTAACCCCTGACTCGCGGAGACGAGCCCCGACTGATCTCTTTGATATTATCAGGAATGCCAAAAAAGAATTCCGCGACGACGGTGCATCTCACGTGTGGTCGTCATTTAAAATTATACGCAACACCGAAGGTGTCTTTGACAAAGTCAGTGACGCTACAATGAATGATGCACGAGCGAAAACAATTATTAATTATCTCTTTGATAATCAGAAATATTTTTTCAGAATAAAATTTATTGTGCAAGCAGATTCCGATACGTGGATTATCCGTGACAAAAATGACCCTATCCTTGCTAGCGGAAAGACCATTCTGTTAAGTAAAGATTCCAAACCAGGAATGCTGACTGGGATTGATAAACCATATTACGCTCGAGCGTATCCTGTGACCGCGGTCATTTATGGAATCTATCCGATAAAAAAAAATCAATTTACTCACCCCATGAGATTGTCAAGGCTGAATTGTGTAGCCGAGCGAGTAATGGAACATTTTAAAAATGCAATGCGCGGAAACGGTCTGACTGCGTTAAGACGTTCCAAGATAGCAGCGTGGGCTGAGCGAATCAAGGACACAGGAGCATCAATAAACGATGTTACCGAGCTAGAAAAAGCATTAAGATTTCCCATAACCGTAACAACGATAACAGAAGAAGTATTATACAAATCGAAATATAATCGATACGGAGCTCCAATAAATATCATTGATCATAACGCTCACGCTTGGACTAACGCAGTTACGATATTTCCGCGGGATCGTGTTGTGAAATATTATCAGGGGAATATATTTGATTTTATTTATCGAATAAGTAAAAATGACCCTGTGTCGATGTGGTTGTTTAAAAGTTCCGAAGATGGCGAGTAGGAACAATTTGTAAGATCTAACGGTGAATTATACAGGATCGGAGTCTCTGCAACAACAAATGAAAAAACTCGCAGAGAAATATTCAGAGAACACTGAGCAGTTATTAACTAATTGTTTTACAGTTCCGAGTGTTGCCGCTCACACCGCCAGAGAAAAAATTCATGGAAGTCAACCCGAAGTGAGTTTCTCGAAGACATACAATTGAGTTGTGTCGAGTATGGACACGGCAGTTTGTGGAATACCGAGTATGACCACAGCGAGATGATTTCCGTGGATATGATTGCGTGTTATCCGGGAAGCTTTCTCGGGATGGGCGAGTGTAACGAATACTTTAAAAGATTTGGACATCCCACGAACTAGATGAAACGAGTTGCTATAAACGGTCCTTTACCCGATTTTTCCCTGACAGGATTTGCTCGTGTAACATCGTTTGAATTTGCTGAAAAACTTCATCCGTGCTGTTATGTTTGGTTTGGCAGACACTTTAGTGAAAAGCGCTGGGCACCAATAGTGTTATTGCGATATATGCTTGACAGCCGAATACTGGTATCGTTGACGGTCAGTGAATCAATCATATCATATCGACCGCAGACTTTAGTTTGGTTACCAACACCGGAGCGTATCAGTCTCGATGAAGTCATTGAAGAATATGCACGAGAGAGTCCAAATACTCCCATGGATGTCATTATTAAAGAAGCTCCTAAAGTTCTTAAGATTAAACTCAGCAATAGCCAAAAAACAGCAAAAGATCTTGGTAGAAGAATAATCGGTAAATTTACTCAAGGTGGCGCATATGATCATAAACGGTAAGACGCAGTTGTTACTTAATTTAAAAATGAAGTGGGATAAGTTGTATTTGGTAGCTCCATCTGTGGACGATCAGCGATGCTACAGCGTTTTAAAAGATTTTAATGAGCGTGCAAAGTCGATAAACGACGGTGATGATGTTGTTGAATTTATTACTAGTATTGATGAATCACCAAGTATCGATGATATCGATGGGAGAATTAACAATTTAGTCGTGTACGACGATGTGATGTTGGACAAACAATCAAATCCTGCCAGGATATTTTCACGCGGCAGACATAAAAACGTGGATGTGATTTATGTAACTCAACGATATACACAAATCCCGAAAGTGATCAGGGACAACTGTAACATTCTTGCGCTGTTCAACGGCGTTGACACACACACGTTACGAAATATACATCAGACTTGGTGCAGCGGCGATATGGATATAAATAAGTTTAAACATTTCTTTAGTCGTGCTCAGGCAAAACCACATGGGTTTGTAACGATAAATTTACATGATCCTCGAACACGGTATCGAGTCGAGTTAGATACGATTTTTCAGATAGAGAGCAGCAGAGGGGGCGACGACAACAAAACACAGCAACAACGGCGACAATTACGTTTACAACGGCGTAAGGTTAGAGCCCTCCATTTCGGCGTTTGGATGCTTCCTAAAAGTTGTAGGCGGTGTCCCTTCTGACGACGACGACAACAAAAACGCAGCAACAACGGCGACAATTACGTTTACAACGAAGCGTCAACGCGTTTTTATAAAGGGTTTATTTCGGCGTTTGGAGGCTTCTAAAAGTCGTGGGATTCGCCCCCTCTGCTGCTTATGACGAGAGATTTTCAAGGTTATTATGGTATTACTAGTCGATGTGTTTAGGGTGTGCTTCCTACGTTATGTTATTTATAAGTTTTTAGATATTGCCTCTTTAAGTTATGTATTTATTAATGTTTTTAGAGATTGAATGTTATTTATACTTTATTTAGCAAGAGACCGGAGTCCTAGCCGATTACACGGTTCGTTAAGGACATCTAGGACCGGAGTCCTAGCTGATTACTCGGGTCGTTAAGGACATCTAGGACATCCGATTTTGCGGTTTCCTTGGGGTTTTTTTATAGGTGCTTCGTAAGTGAATTATTTATTAATACTTTTATAAAAATGAATGATATGTTATGGGTTTTTATGCGGTGGCTTCTAAATTTATTTAGCTAGTTACTGGGTCTTTTGGTTTTGTGGGGATAGTAATTATATTTTGTTCCTAAGTCCTGTTGAGTCTATGAATTAATTTATATTTTTATATGTTGATTGTTTATTTTTATTAGAGTCCATAAGTAACTCTGGGTATGTGTGTGGTGATCCAATCTCTTTTTGGTTTTTGATAAATATTTTCCGAGCGGGTTGATATTTTGGGCATATATTGAATACGTGGTGTAGATCTTCGGTGGTGTGGCAGTTAAAGCAGTTAATGGTTGCTGGTCTGGGTCCTATAAACCTTCCAAAACTGCTTGCTAGTTTCGTTTTTCTAGTTATTATCCTGTTGATGGTTTTCTGTTCTAAATAGGTACCCCTAGGTAGCTGTATGTTCCTATCTACGGTTTTTTGTGTTTCATGGTGCTTTTTACCTTTTGTGGAGGAGTTCCAAAAATCTTGCCATGTTTGGTCTATATATGTTTGTGCGAAGCTTAGTGCTTCTGTAGAGCTATAGTTAAGCTTGATAGAGTTTTGATCTCCTAGTTTGGTTTGTGCAACTTTATCTGCTGTTTCGTTGCCAGAGATTCCAATGTGCGACGGTATCCACATGAGTTCGACTAATTGATGTGCTGTGGTGATATCGTAAATTAATTGGCATGCTGTGTCGAGGAATTGTTCCCTAGAGTGTGTATTGCGATTTTGGATCGATTTGATAACGCTTAGGGAATCGCTTATAATGACTGCTTTAGGTATTTGGTTGTCTTTGATCCATTGTAGTGATTCAAGTATAGCCCAGAATTCAGTGGTGCAAATGGAGCAATAGTCAGGTAATCTGGATCCCGTTTGTATATTGAATTCAGGGATGACTATTGCTGCTGCTGTTCTTGGTGGGTTGTTTGTTTTTGATTCATCGGTATATATTTTAACATAGTCCGGGTATTTTTGGTTGATTTCGTTTACCAGTACAGGTTTTAGTAAGTTTTCTTGTCCTTCTTTATTGCCTAATTTGGTAGCTTCATTGTTAATCCTTGGTGGTTTTTGTAACCATGGTGATTTGTTCTGGTCTGTGTTGTTTGTTACCTGTTTTTTTAGTAGAGGTATCTTTTCTCTTAGTTCAAGGATTACTTTGCCACTTGGTGTGGTGGGTATAATTTTGGGTTTGAAGACAACTTTACACTTATTTATAGCTATTTTGGTGGGATGGTTGTCTGGGTGGGTATCTAATCGAATGGAGTATCGGAGGAGCAGTTCTTGCCTACGTAATTTTAAGGGTAGTTCTCCTGTTAGTGTTTGTAGTTCTTCTAACGATGTTGAGGGGAGTGTTCCTGTGCATAATAGTAAGGCTTTTCTCTGGATAGTGTCAAGTTTTTGTAGTACAGGTTGCTTAGCCGAGTTACATGCTTGGCAACCGTAATCCAGTTTTGATCTAATTAGGCTTTTATATATCGTGAGGAGGGTTTCCTGGTTGGATCCCCAGTCAGTCCCTGTGATGTTCCTGAGTAAATTGAGATCTTTGTTACAATTCTGGGTGAGTTGTTCAATGTGCTGTTTCCATGTGAGGTGGTTGTCAAAGAACATTCCTAGGAATTTTACTACTGTTACGTGTTTGATAAATTGATTTTGTATATAGAAGTTTGGATAGACTAGGTTGTTATTTCGTTTGGGGGTGAATATGATTGCCACATTCTGTGCAAATTGTGACAAGTTTATTTTTGTGGAGGCTGCATTGAGGTCAAGGTCGTTTACCATTAAGTTAAATAGTAAGGGACTTATTACACTGCCTTGCGGTGTTCCATTTTCAAGTGAAAATTCTTCCGAATGGGTGTTGCCTATTCTTGTGGTAATTTTCCGGCCTGTGAGGAAATCGCCAATCCAGTCGAACAAGCGTCCAGTTATTCCAAATTGGTTTAATTTGGCCATCAGTCCATTGGTCCATACTAGGTCGAACGCTTTTTCTAGGTCTAGAAAAACCGCTATGAGGTTGCGATCGGTTATGTCGCGAGAGAAATTACTTTAAAAGCCCGGATTCCGTCTGGGAACACCCCCCACCCCGGTTTCGCTTAGCTGATCGGGATTACTTCTTCAACCGCCAAATATTTAACACTCCGTAGAAATCAGAATAATCCTATCTAGACTGCATGTATTTATAACTATTCTGGAGAATATCATTTTATGACATCTTTTGAAATGGCCCAAGACTTTCTAAAATTTGCCCTGGTTCGTCTAAACTCTTGATATTTACCGCTATTAACCTTGCATTAAGATTGCACTCTTATCTGGCTTTAACCGTTAACAAACGGCCCCTAACTAAAATTCAGTTCACGCCCCAAACAGAATAGATTAATTATTACAAGTTGCCAAGCTTTAGCGGGCCTAGACAGTACATCAGTCTTAATGGTTACTCGTCACGCTGACCACGACAGAATGCACTGTGAAGTATTCTGCAAATGTTTTGCACTGTTACACATACATGTATACATACACGTGTACCTGTATAACTACATACTTACCCACCCACCCACCTACGTGCATACATACCATATAGACATACAAACTCGAGAAAGAGAGAGAGAGTATTGTACAAGTAAGTATACAACACTTTAATATGTGACCTGCTGCAAACAACGGAATATATTTGTTCTATTACATTCGTTCTCTTATATACAAGCTCTTTCGGAAGAAGACACAAAAGTGTCATAAATATACAATCAGGATTCACAATGATTTTCTTAATAGTATCATAATAACATTAAACATGAGCAATTCATGTATTAAGCAATGAAATGGAGATTAGATAAAAGTAGAAGTGAACTTACAACAAAAAAAAATAATGAGTAATAACGAATTAATTTAATCATTTAAGTAGTATTCCATCATATTATTGTGTTCAATTAGTGTTATATGAATTTAATTTCACAGATTTCTAACCTTAGTAGATTTAGTGTAATTTAGTAATTTAATAAATGTCATCGTGCTCGGGCTATTTCAAAAATAAGAGTTTATATACTTCTTTCTTAGCGACAAATATCATTGTCATTCGAATGTAAAATGATACCCATCTTCCTACCAAAAATACAAGTCCTTTAATCAAGTTCATTACATTGTCGTCTCTTCCATCTCCAGGATTCAATATGTAAAGTATGGGCAGATATTCTTATTCCTGAAAGGACTTTTCAAAATATTGTCACTGTTTTTATATCCAGAAAATCATAATATCCAAAATGTGATAACAAATTTCTATATAATCTAACTCGTGAAAATATTCTGGTTCTTGATTGCCAATTTTAGATAACTGGTAAAATTGCCGTAGTTTGACCAAAGATTAGAAAACCTTTATAATTCCAACAGTTTCATTAGTCCACACTTCTCCCAGTTCAGGACTATTTTTATAAATCCAGGACTAATGATGCCCAGTTTCTCATTTAAGGAACGTTTTCTATGTCAGTCAGCATATATTTTGTATGGCCGATATATAGTTTCTAATATCCGAGGAGACAAGCTTGGATCAGCATTATAGAATGTGATATTATCTATTGATATGCACATGTTTAATCCCTAATTCACCATGTACAAAATCATTTTGGGTAGATTGCTCATACCCTAGAAGATTTGCAAACGTTTAAGTGCAACCATTAAACAGCATCTCCTGAATGTATCTCCATATTTATGATCCATAATTAACAATTGGCGAAGTAAGTGTGTCAAAAATTTTACATTTTATCTTTAAGGCACATTTCTAAAAATTGTATGAATATGTATCGATTGCATAAAAAAAAATTAAAAACATGCTTCTTAATTGTGTGCGCTCAAAATTTGGTTAGCAAGTGTGAAAGAACTCCCTGTTGTAGAAAACAATTACAAAATGTACACAATTATTAGCAACATCGTAACTCTACGCCTTTATAAAAGAATCAGGTATCATCTTCTAAACTTCCTCCCTTACGGAAAATCATAATCTTTATTTTGTGTTTATTAACTTTAAGGCACCACTGTTCACAATATGTACTTTTGCAGGCCTTATTTTGACACAGAAAATATTACTATATCATCTGCGTATAAAATCATAAACAGCTGTAGCATACCTAAGTTAGCACCTTGAACACCAATGTTAACAAATTATTCTTCAGTGTCATTAATTAAAAGTGAAAATAAGAAGGGAGACAAACATTTCCCTTGGCGAACGACAGCTACACAAATATTCTTCCGACAAGATACTTCACATATAAATACTTCCGACCAGGTATTATTGAATCTCGCTCAACAGTAACATCATTCACATAACGCTTAATTTGGAAGACTTATTATGAAATGCAGTGATTGACTGGTATTTAACGTCGGCGCGATGATGCACCTTGGGAAGAAAGTACGGAGATTGCATACTTTCACAAAGATGGAGAATAATAGCTACCTGCTGTCATACGAGTACTGGAAGTGTGAGGAAATTGTCAGCGCAGTATTACAATTGCTTGCTACCTTTACGTATCGCTCATTTCATTAAATTTTGTTTTATTCTGTCGGAAAAAGTATATCCTCATTATTGGTGAACAGATGACAGATGTATGAATCGTTATAATGTAGTTTTTATGGGGGGGGGTAGCAGAATGTGTTTTGGTGCAAAGCAGGTAAATCGTGACACTTCTATGCAGTGAGTGAGTTAGTGGTCACAGTCTAATGATTTGCAAGGTTTTCGTGCAGAAGCGAAGTAACCTTCAATATTTTGATTATTAAGTAAAACGTAAAAACAACTTTTACACTGCGAAACCTTTATTGCTAATGAAACTTGTAGCTCACATAATCCATGCAATATTTTTAGCAAAATATCATCATCACCATCGTCGCCATTTTTGTTAATATTAATAATAATAATAATAATAATAATAATAATAATAATAATCCATGCTTTAAGAACAGAATTAACAAAATAATCATACCAAAAAGTCGTCTTAGGCAGAGATGTAGAAATACATCATTTGACTGAAACGGGCAGCTCCCACCTTAACGACAGTCATGTGCATGTTTGTTTACATGGTTATCCATTCAGTAAACGTTTACACGCAGTAAACTTAACTAAGCCGTTTACACTTATAAGCGGTGCAGACTTTCCTTTTTGGCAACAGCTCAAGAACCAAAGTGTTACTGATGTAGTAAGCATCCATCTCGATTTACTTGATCTCTAATCTTCTTTGTTATTACAAATAAAGTTTTTGTACAAATGCAGATAACAACAGTCAACACAGTGGAATTGTCAGCTATTAAAGATGTAACGTTCTCGGTTAATGTTAAGAGCCAGCTTATAACACTAACAATTATAACGATTCCGATGCTACTTTTTTGCTGGCTAAGTTAAATAGATAGTTGTCATATCTAGAACTATTCATACCATTTCTTGATTGATCTAGGTGCGAATCCGCGTTGACGTTACCACAACCGCTATTGCCGCTTTCTAATGTTAATCCTGCTATGGTGTGATCAGGATTTTATTTCTTCCATCATGCCATTTACTTTAAAAACAATAGCAATTGTTGAACCCTTTTCTTTAAATAACCGTTTTTAACCATTCGCCTAATAATAACAGCTTTTCTTTAACATTAATATTTATGTTGTCGAAGCTTCTGTAAAGTTATTTTCCATTACTGTTATATGTCCAACGATGTGTATCGTTCTAATTTGATCTTTTCAAACAGTTCTTTCAGTATAACAACATTAATACCTTTGTTACACAATTAACTTCAATACTTGTAGAACATTCAGCTACATCACGAGCTACACTCCTTATATATATGATTTGAACATATTCTAGATAGAGAGACCTGTTAGCAACAAACTACAGAATTAGATGAAATCCAACCAAAATTACAGAAACTGTCAGCTTAACTTGCTGCCCCTTCAATTATCATCTGGGTATGTGCGATTTGTTAGGAACAATCAGTGCACACACACACACACACACACACACACACACACACACAAAACAACATAGACCCTGATCTGCCTAGGCATTATGCTTCGACAGATCTGGAACTTTATTTTTACAACATTTACAACAACCGTAGACAGGTCACATGAGTTGAAGAGTTTAAGAATTGCGTCCACTGTTATTGTCAAGACCTGCCTGATGAGCAAAAGGTCGAAACTTTAGAAAATGATAAGTCTTCCTCTCAGCAGTTTTTATTTTTATTTTTAGTAAAAACAGAACATATCAGTCTCATACGAATACTTCCATTTCTCATTCTGGCTCAACTTTTAGGAATACAATTTAAAGAAGAAATCACGAACAGACCTGGAATTATTTTCTTCTTCACAAGACTACATCAACATTAGTGATCGGCTTTCAACATTACCGGAGTATATAAGGAAAAATGGAGGTGTTTACTATAATGTCGAAGGAGACTATGATTATAACTAGTAGACGGGGCTGCAGATGTTACGAAACCGTTAATTATACTCTTGACGGAGATGTAAATTCAGAAAGCGTTTAGGAGCCACTAATTGTAGTCTAAGTCAAAATATAGGAAAGAATAATGATCACTGTCGGGTACCTCCGGCTTTCCATTTTAAGCCATTTCTAAAAGACCTTCATAAATTGGCAGGGGTAACATTTTTGGGACCAAATAAAACTTACTTCACTTTTCTGAAACATTTCTTAGATGCCTTTCACGTCCTATTTATTCACTTTAAATTGGGCCTGAATCAGCTAGAAGGTGAGATGTCAAAGGGTTACAACTGGAGTGGCATATATTGTTTGTGTTTACTGGGTTACCTCCCCATATACCATTCATTCAGCAATACAACGTTTACGTGCAACTAAAAATATTTTTCTTGTTTATGTTGCAGTAACTCCAATACGCATTAATAAGCTAATTGGCACTATTCAGTTGAAAACCTATATTTAAATGGCAATGATTATTAATATCGTGTAGATACTAAATACTGATATTAATTAGCAATGGCGTAGCTAAACAGTTTGCCACACTTCCCACACAAAACTTAATTCAGGCCTCCCTGTCAATAGAAAAAGTTCTTCGATGGTAATTTCGGGTCCCCACTGGGACTGACCCAGACCCGGATGCTTGGTGGTTTCTACACCACTGGATACTAAAAATCCTTTCTAGTGGTTTTGTACGTTGCGATGATGTCATACGAAAACGAGATTCAAAATTTTCACACCAATGACGACTCAAAGGTAGCCTTGGCATGGTGGAATACGACACAATTATTTGAAAAACAGGCGAAAAATTATTTTTTTAATTAAAAATAACTCTATTATGTAAAATCAGACCGTAAGACAGTTAAAATCTTAACAGATGATTAGTGGGCAAGAATGCAACTTGTAGAGATTCCACCTTCAATGAAAATGTATTTACTGCCCAAGAGAAAATAAAATAAAGGATTTTGTAAATACTGTAGAATCAGTTTTATAATATAGTCTATCAAATCTGATGTTGAAAGGTGTGAAATATAGATCGGAGATCTAGCAACAAGGACACCTGCAATGAGACAGACCCAAAAGAAATACTGTATTTGACAAGCGGTTTTAAAGTGTGGAAAGTTAAAAAGGTACAGTTAATTTAATGTTTAACACATTTAGAGAAATTGTAGAGAAAATGGTAAAATAAATCTATTCAAAAGTTAGAGAAACAAATTACCATGAAGTCAACACCTGAAATGGTTAGTTGAAAAAAGGGGTGTAACAATTTATTCTATATCCATTGCTGAATATGAACTCTTGACCTCAGCAAATTGTTTGCTCTATCTATAGCAATTTGTGTGTCTATACCAAATGGTATGCTAATTGTATCTACAGGAAATTTTACGATGTGTCTATAGCAGTTGTTTGCTTTGTCCATAGCAAATTGTTTGCTGTGTCTGTAGCAAATTTTCTGCTGTATCATTAGCATAGTGTACGTTGTGGCTTTAGCATACTGTACGCTGTGGCTTTAGCATATTGTACGCTGTGTCGGTAGCAAATTGTCTGCTGTGTCTGTAGCAAATTGTACGCCGTATCTTTAGCAAATTGTATGATGTATCTACATCAACAGTTTGTTGTATCTACAGCAAATTGTCTGCTGTATCTGTAGCATATTGTACGTTGTAGCTTTATCATATTGTACCCTGTGGCTTTAGCATATTGTACGCTGTGGCTTAAGCAAATTGTATGCTGTATCTTTAACATATTGTACACTGTGTCTGTAGCAAACTGTACGCAGTATCTTAAGCAAATTGTATGATGTATCGACATCAAATGTTTGTTGTATCTACAGCGAATTTCTTTTTTATGTTTATAACAAATTGTATGATGATTCTATAGCAATTATCTTGCTGAATCTATAGCAACTTGTATGCTGTACCTGCATCAATTGTTTGTTGTATCAACAGCAAATTTCTACAAAGGTTTAGAAGAACGTAGAGGAGAAGCTAGTAGCGATCGTCCATCGGGTGGCAAAGGCAATTCGTTCGTT
Source organism: Sinohyriopsis cumingii (assembly GCA_028554795.2). Lineage (NCBI taxonomy): Eukaryota > Metazoa > Mollusca > Bivalvia > Unionida > Unionidae > Sinohyriopsis > Sinohyriopsis cumingii. The sequence continues at coordinate 712,873 of JAPYKE020000060.1, read as the reverse complement.
GACAAAGTTAAGAAAGGCCTTGATATATATTGTCAGTCACTCGAGTTATGACAAAAAGCAGCGGCATATGCCAGACATGAAGGTGAGATAAGCTGGCTTTGGAAAACAGCTGTACATTTGTTCCAAGCTGCGCAATGTTTTTGTTGTTGTATTAGTGGGTTTCTTATTTGCATTTGTGATCAAAGGTGTAAACTCGACACCAAACAGGATACCAAATATTCATAACTTATTTAAAAGAAAACTATAACAGTCCATGCATCCAAAAAGTAAATCATGCCATAGGCGAGGCCGTGCGAGAAAAGAACATCACGCTCCTTCTTTAAGTTCTACTTCATTTGCTTTCTTTGTTGTGTTCTACAACGTCTTGTCGTACTGTCAGAGATTGGAACAACATATTTTACTACGCTGTGCCGGATTTAATCCAAGTTTATATGACTCATAAGATTTCTGTCAATTGTAGTTTGTATTTGATAATACTACCAATTTTCACAACAATAGCACTGCCACCACTAATAGGATATTCAATTTTCTTTTAAATTTTGAACTATAGTTCTGGAATTTTCTAACGATGTCTTCAAGTGAGCTTTAACTTACCTGTCCTATAATGAATAGCTCCATTACTTTTGATAAGCGTCTGATACAACAGAAACAGTCAATGTAATCAACGTTCTGTTGTATACCGTCTATACTCGCTCATAAGTTGAACCAAACTGCAACACAAAAAAAAAAACACAACAAAGTTCCAGATCTGTCGTAGCATAATGCTTAAGCAGATCAGGGTCCGTGTTGTTTTCTTTTGTTGTTGTTGTTGTTGTTGTACTGATTGCTCCTAACAAACCGCACATACCCAGATCTGCCGTCGCATAATGTGCTGGCAGATCTAGATATGTGCAGTTTGCAGTTGGAATCGTCTTATAAGCGAATACAGATGGCACCTGTGCACCGCTTATGCAAATTGCACAATACGTTATTCGTTGATTCTATATAGTTATTTACTCGTTCTTGAAATACGATGCTATTTTGCCGAAAGAAGTATTCCCAGACAGTAGGGCTATCTATTTCCAGACAGTAGGGCTATCTATTTCGGCCATAAAATTAATGTTTCATTAGCTGACAATGGCAACCATCCTCCTGTATTCAGCGGTATTGTACCAGCTTTATGGGTGTAAAGAAGTTTTTCAGGAATTAATACAACAGCAGGTGTACAGCTTCTCAAGTCTGCACAGTATTACGTTTGTCTTGGGATCCGGGTGGATGAGTGGTCTAAAGTGCTCGCCCTTACCGAACACTACCATCTCATCTCTGACCACGTGGCTTCGAGTCTCATACTAAATGCAGTTTTACCTCACGACGAAGAACAGTCTGTTAAAACTGGAGTCTATTAGTTTAAGTCTTAGTTCTCCAATATATTTGCCGTGCGCCACGAAGTGAAATTCTGGTGCATACTATATTTTAGCATCACATCTTTTTTTTTCTCATCCGGTTCCAAACTGTTCAACAAGGAATCTTATTCTTTCCATTTCTCAAATACACATTTTTGTCCGTTCTTACTTTTTTGTCTTTAAGATTGCTGTTCTTGTTGTTGTAGGCTTAACGCCATTTTCAGCAAAGAATGGCCTATACATGGCGGCTAGAACCAAGGAAAATTTCGGGAAGAACCACCAACCCTCGGGAAGCTGATGGCAAGCTTTCTCGCATAACCTCATAGGCCGAGTTGGAGACTCGAACCAGTGCAGACTGAGGTGAGATGGCAGTGAAGTGATAAAGGCGAGCGCTTTAGACCACTCGGTCACCTGGATCCCCGGTGTGGGTGTGTGCGTGTGCGTGTGTTCTTTTTCCCAAATTGAGTTGTCCATGTTGGGTAAAACATACCTCATTAATCATCGCAACTGAAACCTTCAAATTTGTAAATGGGACAACCCAAAATTACTCGACTGATGCTGAATATTTCCTGAACTAAGTTAAAAAGCCAGACCCTATTAAAAATGATTGAGAATTTTAGCACACTCAAGTGTAAAATCAGCTTTAGCACCTCTTTATCACAACAGATAAACTAATCTATCAATCTTAAACAATGGGCCTACATATGTAAACAATTGATCATTGCATCTTCTCAAAAACGAATTGTTTGCGTCTTTAACTTCATTAGGAAAATTGTCTCAAAAATGCTGCAATGAAGGGTAGTCTTGACGGTCTAGGGGTTTTCAAACTCAGGATGGTGCATATAGCTACTAAGCAATTTTTGTTTTAGTTTGTTAGCCCAGAAATTCATACGCTACCGATTTCCACCCTCACGTTTGTCTGTCTGTCTCTGCCCCTCCCATACCCTTACGCGAACAAAGCATTTAAATGTTCAGCTTAAAATGGTCTCTTTCTGGATGTAAAATTGAAAACTCCATAGTCCGCAATGAGCGCACCTGCCTTAGAAAGCTCTATATCCCGATTAGATTTAACAAAACAACATTTTCTCTGTCCATGCCCTCACTGTGCGTTGTATACGAGTTTTTGAATGAAGGGGGCGAGCTTGCATTCTTATATTTTTGCGTCAGTTTTAAAAAAAAAATGTATATCTGTATTATGTGTGCTTAAATTTTGTCCATGATTGTAACAATCATTTGTAAGCTATAAATATATTGTTTACCTGGATTTCAATTCTAGATCCAGCCTTGATTATGAACTTTGAATGTTCTAGATGATGAAACTGTTTACAGTTTGCGGTTATTCTACGCTGGGATGATTCAGTTATTGACGTAGGTCACGTGGGGTTGTATTGCGACACATGTTACGTGGGATGAATTGTGACATTGAGTCGTGGGGATGTATATAATGTAGAGGAAGTAACAATGATTCATTCCTATTCCTGTTTTATTTTCAGTCTGAAGAAATATTTACTGTTTAGATTTAATTCATACTTATTTAAATTATTTATTGGAATTACAAAGTGTTCGTATTACTGTTTGGATTAAAACTGTGGATAAATGTGAATTCATTTAAAGACATTCTGGATTATATTATTATGAAACAGCAAGACTGTTGGAAAATCGGCATATTCAAGGCTAACAGCACATCTAATACTGGGATTCATTCAGAACACTATGTTTTGGGACTTGTGATAGAATGTTTGGGATAATAGAGATTCAGTTCACAATACTGTAAGTTATCTTAAATTTTAATTTTAGAACTTGGAGGATTAAATTATTTGCTGAATTTTACTACACTTTTTGGTTATGGTTTTTCTGTTACTTAATTTAAGACCACATCATCGTAACAGATTAGTTGTTTTAAAATATGCATAAATAAGATGAATTTACGCGTTCAAATCACATTATTAATGTTCTTAGTGTTTATATCAGTTTCGTCATGTACTACATTTTTAGCACGTTATTTCATCCCACAGTTAATTCAGAACTACTAACACGTCTACATGGTCACATGATGGCGATTCGACCAATCAAATTACCTATTATAGGTGAGAATCATAATTGCAATTCTTGACCCTCTAAATCCTAGCAGACGACATTTTTATTATTTTCACTTCTGCCTTCACCTTTCAGTTTGGGCACTCTCACATCTCTCCACGAAGGCGGGAGGGGGTAATTACTACTTGCTAGGGCCCTCAAATCAAATTTTTATTTTGGTGTTTTCATATTCTTAGATGAACTGGTTGGTGTAAATATATTATACTCCCCTAAACTCTCTCTCTCTCTCTCTCTCACACACACACACACACACACACACATATATATATATATATATATATATATATATATATATATATATATATATATATATATATATATATATATATATATATATATATGCACAATGTCAACTTGTTGTATGGTTTAATTTTGAGCAAAATACTTCCATATTCTAGTATTTCGGTTCTATTACACATTTCAATATCAAATGCTTCTTTGTCTGAGAAATTTAAATACTTAAGTTTTTTTTTGTTCCAACATTCCTCTTGTAAAACTCTATCAATCACTGCCGAAATGTATTTATTTGTGGTTTTGTATTTTTCATATGCATGTCAATATTGTCTGCCTGTAATTGGTCTATCATATGGCTAGCATATGTAGGAAAATCGATTCTTCTGTCATAATGTAAAAGTAGATTGTTCCATTACCCATTCTTTTAATTCAGCATATTTATTTTTGTCCAGTTTAATTTGGTTGTGCATTTGATTGATATTTGCATAAGCAATTGGACTTTCAGGGTTGTAGTAAATAAGGTTTTAATACTGTTATCTGTCAATCATTTAAAAATAAATCAAACCATTCAAGGAATACTTAAAGTGATAAATTTTTTTCTGGTCTTGCCAACAAGCCAACAATTTCACAAATGATTTCAGATTTATGTCCAACTGTATCATTTCTATGGTGAGTGTTACAGATTCAGTAGTGCCAAGTCCTTTCCAAACAGTGACACAAAAGATAAGGGTCAGTGCTAAACGTAGTGGGCATTATTTCTCATCTGTTTTTGTCATCAGAAATCTTTTTTGAATGTATACACACAAGTTGTAAGTAAATAGAGAAACGTTATTCCAATGGACTATAATGCCAAACCAATTCTTTTTATTCTGACATCACATCTCCCTGTAACCAGACTTTCATTGACTTATAACCTTTGTATATTGTGATCATTAAACTATTTGAGGATAGACATTTCAGATTCAATGTTTTTTCATCTATTAATGTGTCATCACGGAGGTGTAAAATTGCAAAATGTCTGGGATTATTGTGTTCTTTGTCTCTTGACAGGCTGCAAACTTTGAAAGATGCAGCAAGATTCTATTATTTTACTTTTGGTGTTTGTCATTAAGTTGAATTCTGTGCATAAATGCACAGCCAAACTATATATATAATGGACTTTTTCCTTCGATCACAGTCAACATTATGTTCACAGTGAGCATGTGGTGAAAAAGATTTTCTTTTGGAGAGATAGAGTATATTATATCATGAGAAATGTATGAGACTAATTCCTCTTTAGCTGTTGACATTTTTAATTCATTGTCAGAAATGTGTTCTGAAACATATGCAGAAATACATAAGCCACAATAATATTTTCTACATTTTTTAAAGAGTTTTGTGAAAATACAATCCATGCTTGTTACTGTATATACTTGCTTACAAGTCAAGTCCAACTGCAAAACACAGATCCTGATCAGCCTTCCTGATGGCTCTTCTACTGATTACTTCTAACAAAGACCCAGATCTTCTGGAGCATTATGTGATGGTAGATCTTGGTCCGTGCAGTTTGCAGTTGGACTCATCTTATAAGTCAGTATAGACGGTACAATTAAAGGCACAGCTCATGCAGCTGGGCATAAGCAAAAGATAAAGAAATACAATATTGTAGTACATGTATCTACATACAAGTGTCTCTGTTTTCTGGTCAGACTACAGCTTTGCCCACGTATACAGTATTTTTTCTATAATAAACCTGGGATCCACCCAGTAACATTCAAAGCTCTGTGTGAGTGTGTGTGTGTGTGTGTGTGTGTGTGTGTGTGTGTGCTTGCAACAATTGATACTTGTAATAATGATCCAGTTGCTTTGAATGTTTTTGTATGACTGAAATGACTTTATAAGCATACAATGCTGTGGACATTGTAACAGCGACTGGTTCTTGTATCCCCTGAAGGTATATATGGATTGACAAGAAAATAATCTATTTTTGTGTTGTGTATTCAATACACATTTGATCCAAAACTCAGAAAACATAATTAATGATACATGTACTTTGAAGAAAGAGAAACACAGAGGAATGGACAGATACCATTAATACTTTGAAATGAGTATATGCCCACAACATAGAGAGTTTTTCAGGCCATAATAAAACACATGGATTGCAATACATGACACTTAATATGTAACATATAACTTCATGTCACATATAACTTCATATGTAACAACCAAGTAAACATTTATATTTTGACTTTTCGCTTATTAAAATCACTGGATACCTTAACTGCTATTGGTTTATTTTCTTTCATTTCATCCAATACAAATGGCAGTACATCAAGCGACAAGAAAAATTGTCCATGTTCATCATCACCAGAGCAGTGTAAAAGGGGTGTGTGTCTTCATTGCCAGAGCAGTGTAAAAAGGGTGTCGCCAGAGCAGTGTAAAAGGCGTGTGTGTCTTCATCGCCAGAGCAGTGTAAAAGGGGGGTGTGTCTTTCCTACTTCGAGGACTTATTTATGTAACCATTAACCCTCCCCCACCAATCATGGTGATCATCACAACACTGTCAAAAGAAAGCAAATACATGTAACTAAAAGCAAAGTTGTTTGAAAACTAGGCCCTACTTACATACAACCTCTCATCTAGAATATGCACTAAACTTGGAATTGTATTTTTCTGTAAAGTTTCATTAAGGATGGTATATCAATGCATAGTCCACAAATTACTACCTTGTTTGAAAACAGACAAAATATGCAGTTAACTTATAGTAGTTTACAATTAAAATAAGCATGTAAAATATTAGCTCCAATTTTACTAAAAAGTTGTGACCTTTTATGAAAACAGTACCACATATATACACTTATAAGTCAGGACCAACTGCAAAAAATGAAGACCCTGCGCTGCCATCACATAAGGTACCAGCAGATCAGTGTGTAAGTTGCTTTATTGTAATGATTACTCTGAATAAATTGCAGAGACCCAGATCTACTGGTGCATTTTGCAAAGGCAGATCTGGGTCTATGCAGCTGGATATGATGCTTATGCAAGCATATATTGTACACACCACCTAATTAATAATGATCCATGACCAAATTAGCCGTATAACACTCATCTGTGTTGCAATGAAGGGCCTTAAGGTGAGGGAGCGTTGTATACTGTATATACTTGCTCATAAACTGAGTTAAACTGCAAGAAAAAATATCCTGACTGTTGTTGCCTGATGCATATACAGATTAGTATAAATGTTAGTTCTACTGATTACTCCTAACAAACTGCACACCCAGATCTGCTGGTGCATTATGCGACATCACATCTGGGTCTGTGCAGTTTGCAGTTGGACTAGTCTTTTAAGTGAGTATATATGGTAATATACTGGTCCTCTTCACTTTTTTTTTAGAAAAGCTACCTACATATGATGATCTGCTGACAAAGGAAAAGAAAGAAAGGAAACTAAATTTATTAAAACATGATGAATGTAGCTGGCCCCAATGGCACGATCATTTGCTAGCATCATAAATCTTACATCAGAGCTCTTAGACTGGATAAAAGGACATAGAAAACCATGGATCAAACTAACAAGTGAAAGCATGTATAATCCTGTCCATCTCACCTGTGACCAATGACAGCTAAAAAAAAATTATTTCCCTGTTCATGATCAGACTTAAAAGTTAACAGAATTTCAGGAAACCAGTCTCCTTCATCACCAAACTTTACTTGACTCCGAATTTTTATCAAACATCCTTTGGTCAGTCAAATGGCTGCATCTGTAACTTCTGAGTAAAATTTCTGATTTTAGCATAAAATTTCCAGTTTAGAGTAAAATATATTGCTTTAATCATTGAGTAAAGTTGCATAATACCAGGATGAACTCATCAAACTCTTGTTCCTGATGACGAGTATTCTAAGGATAGCAGGTCTTGAGCTCTTTTAAATTGTCAACACCGATTTGTAATGGGTCTGACAAATCTTCTGCCTGGAGCCAAGTGGCTACAGGAATGCTGGGTAATGGCTACCATATAATGAATTCAAGTAGCCCAATGGGTGTATACATGATGAAAAGATAAATGTGAAGTTGTATAGTTATACCTTGATGACAATATGATTTTGAAATTGAAGAACCCTGACGTGGTATTTTGAAGTTTAAGATATTATCATGTTTCAGTGATTGTATTCATCGGGGTGAATGAGACCTGAAATTTTACAAGTAGAGAAAACTAAACCCAACAAAGTACTAACAAGACTGTATCTGAATATGGCAAATGGATTTCAAATACGTCAGTTATGGTTTTCACTTTTCCTAACATGGCGTTAAACACCGAGGCATGAGAAATAATGTTAAACAATACTGGTGGTCATATGTAATGATAAATAATAACAACATTAACAAAAATCCTATTTAAACAGATATTAAAGCTACCAAAGCACACATAACATGTTAAAAATGTTACAAGGACAGATTTACATGTAAACATTAAATTTATTTTGATGTAGCATTATGGTACTAGGATAAGCATCAAGTCTGTAATAGTAAGTTTCTAATCGGCATGTTACAGTTTCATCTAAGTAGTTTTCAAAAACTGAATATAATACAACAGAGCCTGTCCCAGGCATGGGCAACTTCCTCCAATGTGTCGCCCTAATATGTGATTTTTAAAGCCACACCTTGTGAAGTCAATTAACTGATAAAACCAGGTTAAAGGCATATTTTCCCCACCGCTAGTATATCCTTGACAAATGATTGCTGGATGCACTCTGATATCTACAAAATCAAATAAATTCATGAACACTGCATGTTATTTTTTTCAAGCCCTGGCTTTATTTCTTCATTAAATCCCACCCATATTCAGAAAATTCTTCCTGTTTTGTTCAGTTAGATGGGGCATTTCACCATTAGACCCATAATAATCAACCTTTCTTTTTCATGAAATTTTCATATGTTTGTTTTTTAGTTATAGCTTTAATGTAACCACAAGAAAGCTCATGTATGTAAAATCTCAACAATATAATCTCACAACTGGACAAAATAACAAATTTTAACATAAAACACAAACCATCAGATAAATTTGGAAGGCAGAAATAAGACATGGTTTCTGTGAAGCAAGGTGGCTCCTGATGGCCAAACCTCTCTACTGACAAGAGATTCATGACAACTTGTTCAGTAGAAAATAAAACACTTAACAAGAACCAATAGCAATTACTATGATCCTGTTTCCATATTTATTTAGTGCAAAGTACAGTAGCTGGCCAAAAATGAGTTCCCAATTCTAAAAGTTTCACAGACGTCTATAATAACTGACATTATGAACACTCTCAATAAAGTTAGGTCTTTTAGAGATGCATGTTGACTGCTGACCAAATGAAAATAAGAGCACTGACACCTGAAGAGAATTAACAAAATATCAAAATAGCTTTACTATATTTTTGTCTAATTTTGGACAAATTTTCATTAGATGCCCAAAGTTTATTTTTAAGAATAATCTCTAATTTGTAAATTTCTTAAAGAAAACTCTTGAATCTTTTTAAAGCTGGTACATTAATCAATAGACACATCTTAACTGATATGCAAATTGACATTAGTTTCAAATGACTGTATAAATCAGAACTGTTGATGGTCAAAAGTTAATAATGTAATTACATCTGAAGCTCACAAAAGTAGGCCAGCAGCAATTTCATCTTTCAATAATTAATGACTCACATTTTGTTTTGATTGACATTCATGGTTCACATTTTATTTTGATTCAGATTATTGATTCACATTTTGTTTTGACCCCTTGTTTAATATCCTTGTAATACCCAAGATTTTAAAATAAACTATAACTGCCTGTAACATTCAATATATGCTTACTTCTATGTTGGTCCAACTGCAAACAACACTGACCCTAATATACTGTTGCATAATGTGCCAGCAGACCAGGGTCTATCTTTTATAATTTCCAATGATTACTCTCCATTAAACTGCTAAGACTAAAATTTACTGGCACATAAACTGCCAGCAGATCTGGATGCATGAATTTTGAAGTTGAGACACAATTTATGATAATTCTGACTGACTTCATTTCACTTAGTGATGAACACATTCAAACAATTATACATTAGAATTGCAATCTGTGGCTTTTCAACAGTAAGAACATATTCATGGCCAGGTACTGTAAATGTAAAATAAGTAATTCAGAATATACCAGAAACATAAAATGTTGTGTAGATGCTAAATCTGAACGAGAAAAAAAGCACAATACATAGTTTGGATACGTAACATGGTCATTCACAGTTTTATACAATATGTGTAACATATTAAGAGTATGGTATATATATTAAGTAGTGTCCAATATTGCACTGCCTTGAATTGCAATAATAACAATACATAAGAGTAAATTTAAAGCTGTATCAAAAACACCAACTTCACATACTTCCTACGGATAAGCTTCCACAAGTTTACATCCCTCTAATATAACTTCCCAACCTAACGATATGTGATTATCACAAACAAGGACCCACATATTTTAGTTATAATGTGAAAAACAGATCTGAGTCGATAATGATTCAAAATAACGATTGTCTTAAACAATAGTAAAAACAAGCTTATGTTGTTGATGTTCATTACATTATGTGTATTAACACCGAATATGTATTTTGGATTATGTACTACCAACCCAATACAGTTTTTATCTTAAGGAAATGTCATAATTATCATGATCAGTAAATAGAAAAATAATAATGAAATAGTAATTTTCTCTGAAAAAAAATGGAAATTAATTCAACTTAGAATTGCATCTGTTTTGATGCAAGCAAACATTTCATTGGTAAAAGAAAAATTTACACAACAGAAGTTCTATGCTCATTTTATCAAAAACCTACCAGCTAATGCTGACTATAGGTACATATGAAGAGAAAAAGCTGATACAAGTCAATTTGAAGAAAAATAAAAAAAAGGAACAAAGTTTCATGTATACTTAATTCTCTCTGCACCTCCCCCCACCACCTTTTAACTACCTTGCCAAGAACCTGAACTTACTGTGAAAACTTTCTTCCCTGGAAAATTCATAGATTTTTATGCATCTACCCTACAGGGACCATTAAGTTTAGGAAAGGAAGAAATATTCTTATGGAACCTTCCATTGTATTTTAGGACTATTTTTATATTCAGTTAGACCCCGATTTACATCATAGAGGCATTCCCATTAGTGGTTGCATAACTCGAATAATATGTTTCACTGCCTTTAACATTGATTGAAATATACGCAATCCAATTAACTTTAATACCATCTGAACTTTTGGGTTTTAGACAAATAATTTCAATATTTTTAAGTCTTCACTAAATAAAATAAAATTTAACCAATTTTATGAAATCACATTAACGCCAAATTCTAAGTTGAAATTGCTTAAGTCAGTGGATACCTGTACATAGTTTTTAATCCACTTACAGAAAGATGACTTTCTGCAATTCTTATTTTGTCAAAAATTTACTGAAATAATTATTTCACCAACAGCATTTGATTTTGTCATTGGTTTTAATACTATATGACTGATGGAAATGATCAATAGAGATTGGGGATACCATCCATTATGATTATAGAAACAGTTTCTAATTTAAGAGGGTAACTGTGCTGCTGAAGCAAGAGCTAGGCTCCTGATGCCCCCCCCCCACATTAGTAGAATCTAGAGGATGTGGTTGCACCACTTTCTTAAGTTAACCAATTCTTTATGCTATTGAGCACAATGCATTACATATTATGAGGGCACTGTGTATCCAGAATGTTGTTATAATGGGTTTCACTAGCTCCTGCTCTCTTTTGGACAGAACAATGTTTGATCAAAACAGTTCTAATGGGAAATATTACAAAACAGACCTTAAAATGGTGCCAAGAGATCACCAACAAAAATGTACATAATGGTTTTAAAAATATATTTCATCTTGCTGTTGCCACTGACCTTTGAAATCTTCAACTGAATGTGTGAATGTGGTACAAAACATGACGCTTAATGTTGATGAGCAAGCTGTTTCAATATTAAACAATGATAAATGTTGACATATACCACGGACATTTTAATCAGTATTATTGAAAACTGAACTTTACCAAAGTCTTTTTAACATAAATGCTCATACCACATCTGGTTTCAGTCTACAAAGCCCTTTGATGGTTACCAAGTCAAAATTAAATGCATAATGGACGGATTGATGGACATGGCATGATGCGACGGATCAACATGGATAACACAATATACCCCTCCAGAGAATATGTTAGGAGCATAGGAATTTCTTACAGGTTAAAGGTCACTGATAGAACATGAATCAATGGATGGATGGATGGAGAGATGGAGGGACAAGGCCACAACTTTTTATGATGAGTTAGTAAATGAAGTTATAAAAAAAGTCCACATAATCTGCCATCACTGGAACTTGCTTGAACTCATGTAGCATATATACATATAGAGTGGCAATGATACATACACTAATCATAAAGAAGCATATATCTGAGTGCACTGAATACAAATGAAAATTTTCTTGCTATATAAGCACATGTATAGCACCAAAAATGCAGGGGAGATAACCCCTTGTTATACAGATCAAGATGCCTGCACATGCACAATGATACACTTATGAAGACTGAACCTTGCTCATGAAAATGTAGATCTAAGTTGCCTCCCAAAATAGGCTCAATCCCAAATTAACTAATAAGTTACTGAATCTACATGGACTATTAATGGTCTGTCGGCACAGCATCACACACTGTACATCACATAGACACAACCATCGAGTTACTGACATGTGCTGATAAAGTCCACAAGCAACATAACCTCCTTCATTTGAATATTCAGAATGACAGTCAGATGCTTCAATTCAAAGAAAATAATATCCTATCCTTTCAATACACAACTCCTTTGAATACACAAGTCAGATTCTCCAACAAAGAGAAAACTGCATGGCACACGAATTGTCTCTTGTCAATATCAACGTGAGAATATATCACATATATGCTGTGTAAGGATCCATTATGCTTCACTAAAGTACGATTAAATATACTATACAGCATGACGGTTGATTATCTCTGAAGATATCCAGACCAAGGTTTTCGATCAACACGTACAAAAGGAATACACCATACACAAGAACAGTAAATATTATGTTGCCATATGCTTTGCCTCCATTAATTCGGGTCACAGAAAAGTGGTGTTTTGAGGTACAGCATTGGATATGGGTTTTTTTTGGTCAGTTTGGTCAAAATGATAATTTTTACCAAGACATATGCATTCAGAACTTTGTTCCAATATTTTTTCCAAACTGAAAAATGATGATTGTTGCTAATAAATTTCTTTGAATAATACTTGATAAGGCTGCTCACTAGCAGACCAAATTTCACTTGTTATATTTTGCCTGTCACATGTGGGTACCAGGTTCTGATATAGCCAACAATATTAAACACTGGCACTTAGACACAGTAGCCAGAGTTCTTTCTCCCAGTATTTACCTATGTGTCCACTGCATAATTTTTTTCTCCCAGTATTTACCTATATGTGTCCATTGCATCATTAATCTTTGTCAAGTGTAAGCCAAGAGGGCTAATGCACTTAAAAAGCTACCATGATATTTTAATGCTTAGCTACTTTTCATATGTCTGCAGTCCTTTGGTCTGGAATGTAGGCAGTCTGAAAATGATTAAAGCGATTGCAGTCTGACGTCATGGCATACGATGGTGGAGGCAAATGTATGTTACTGGGTATTGAACTGTTATTTGTATTAATGTGAGCAGCAGGTTTTACGTTTGATACAGATGAACCTGAACTGGACTTTCCACTTGACACAGATTCTGGTGGTGAAATCTTTAATGGTCCATTAGGCGTGTTCATATTATTGTACACCATTTTCGGATTCGGCATTATGGTTGGGCCCCCCAAATTGACTGGTTGGGGGACAAGTGTCTGGTTTGGCAGATAATTTACTTGCATTGGCATCATTGGTGGTTGAATTACGTGTCCAAGTGTGTGAGATGGGGCGGCCATTGGAGGCATTTGCCCACACTGAGACGGGTCTGAATTGTTACTGCTTCCAGTCAGTCCAGTCATTGCTGTAGTATTGCTGGGACCTGTGCTACCCTGGTGACTTGGGCCGCTTTGAGAACTCTGGTGAGAGCTAGAGTGGGCTGAGTGACTCTGTGACAAACTCCAGTGAGGGTTCTGCATCAGCATTTCAGTCTTCCAAGCACGAAGGCGGGCATGAATTTCACGGAATGCAGGTCTCCTAGTGTGCATTTCATGCCAGCATTCCACCATCAAACCATACATTCTTGCTGGACAATCTTCAGGAGCTGGCAAAATCTGACGTGAACGGATCATTTCTATGACTTCTTGGTTGGAGTACCCATAATATGGCTGCAGACCGTAACTGAATATTTCCCACAGAACAACTCCAAAGGACCAGACATCACTTTCAGTGGAGAATTTTCCATACATGATTGATTCTGGAGGCATCCACCGCACCGGAAGCAAAGATTTGCTCTGTACCCGATAGTAATCTGATGAGTAAATGTCACGGGATAAGCCAAAATCGGAGATTTTTATTGTCAGATTTTCACCAACCAAAATATTTCTGGCAGCAAGGTCTCTGTGTACAAAATGATGACTAGCAAGATATTCCATTCCAGCTGCAACCTGCGTTGCAATATGTAACATGTCCCCATAATCCAGAACGGCTTTTTGTGTTCCATCATCATCGCTGACTGAAATATCAGAATGAGGAGAGTGGGTTATCAAGTACTCGTGCAGATCACCACATGACATATACTCAAACAACATACACATTGGTTCTTGTTTCATACAAACACCCAGTAAGCACACAATATTTGGATGTCTCATTTCTGACATCAGATCCACTTCACGTCGGAAGTCATTCTGTACCTTAGGTGCTGCGTTTTCCTTAAGTGTTTTTATTGCAACCTTTGAGACTACATTATCCCCGAACAAACCAATTACTTCACCTTTATAAACTTTTCCAAATGCACCCTCCCCAAGTTCCTGAAGAAACCGAATTGAGGAGATGGGCAAATCTCGTATTCTGTTTGGTGACTTGGCCGTCAATGCACACAATTCCATGTTCTGTTGCTGGCGGCCGACAGAAGGCACCTTGCCAGCAGTGGCCTTCCCATTCTTTTTATGATGGCGCTGACAGAAGCAGACAACAGCCAGGAGGAGTATGAGGGCCAAAGGAACAACAACTGCTGGGATGATGTACATCAGCTTGGGGGAGCTCTCATTTGTAGTCTCTGAGGAAAAATCAAAGGCAATTTATTACACAATGTATACAAGTCTATAAAGAACCTGTCTGTAAAGGACTTCAGGGGATAATACAAACTGTTTCCTAGATAGACAGGTGTCACTGATGTACATGTTGAATAAAACATTTAAGACAAAAGGGTTCATAAATGCTGTGTCATTTAAGCATCTGTCAATTACATGGAGATGTCCACCAAGACATTCTTGTAATCAACTAAAATTCTGTGTCACAGGCTTTTAGCATGCCTCAAAACCTGATAATGGCACTCAAAAGGACGCCAGAATAAGACACCTTTTGAATCAAAATAATCAAATGAATTAATCCTGCCATTACTAATATTGTTAATTTGGTAAAGTAATAAAAGACAAACACAGTAACCCTACTTCAAAAGATCTGTTCCTTCTAAAGAAACAAAAGCATAATGCAGTTTGAAATTACACATTCAATAACATGCCCTGGTGTACAGTTTGAACAGAAATAATGCAGAGAAATTATTTTTTAAAATCCTGGAGTACATGTTTCAGATATTTTATCCAAAATTTGAGAAATGTTTTTCCTATTTATATACATATTTATTTTGAAAGAAATACGATTAAATGGATATGTCATTATATTATTCCTTACATATTAAGAACTAATTAATCATTAATAATGTGATTCATTTTCATAATATTGCTTCCTTTGATCTTGTCAAAATAAAGGCAACAGTCTAATACAGATAGGTCGGGTAAATGAAACTAGACTGTAGAAATTTTATAATTAATTTTGTATTACTGTCAAGTTTTAAACTAAGATGAAACAAGTCACATAATGTATGCAGCACAACAAGTTTTATAAAGACATGTTAAAAAGTTCAGTAGATATTAAGCACGGAGAATGCAGACCTGCCAACCCTGAAGAGTCCGACTCAGTAAGGCAGTTGATTTTTTCCTGCAAGATTTCAGTAAGGTGTAACAAAATAGCAATAACTGCTATTGTAAAGCTGGAAAACATAACTTAAAGTTTGATGCAGTGATGATAAAGATATGTTCAACTGAAAAGTTCGTAAAGAATGTGTAGACTTTATTTACCACTAAGACAATTGCACAAACTTTAGTTCCAAACCCTATGCAAATCAATGGCCTGTTGCTATCTCTCAACTTGATGTAATTCTTGTAAATTCTTTTTCCATTTCACATGACGACAGAATCATATCTAGCTTTTATTCACAAGAATCTGAATACTCCTTTTTATTCTCCTGTGTTGGTTATTAACACCTTTTTAGAAGCTTATTTTCTCTTTCGTCTTAAACATGCATCTCTTTCTGGATGCCATTTTTAAAAAATCAATGTAATCAATGGTTTGATCAAGCAGATGCTTTGCATGAACAAATAGGTGTAATTTAAAGCATCTGGGGTGCTGCTGCTAATATGAAACACGAATCCAAATCAAAAATGGATGAACCCATTATCCAGAATTTTTTGCAATGATAATTTTTCGGTAGTTTTTGCTTGCATGCTGTAAGTTCATAATTTAAGGGAAATTTTCACAAGACTTATGGCAAAATCAAAAGGGTTGGCAGGTCTGGGAATGGACAGATAGACAAGTTGACTCCAGTACATAGCCCCCACCCTTCATATAAAGACTCTTCAGTAATACTTACCTAATTAGATTAATTTAGGATATGACTACTGCCTTGCAAATCCATTCTTCCCAAGCTAACATTTAGGTGGCGCTATACAGTTTCGCATTTTGCATAGGGTTAGGATTTTAAAGAAAAAGAATGTCCCCGGCTTTCCTCACTGGTTATACTGGCTATTTAAAAAAGACCTTGTATATCTTAGATATAATGCAAAGAACCTTTAATTCCCTTTATTTTGGTGTATGATTGATGGGTGTACTATGGGTTATAGAGTATACAGCTTGGCCTTACTTCAAATGTGCACCTTTCAAAAAAGTGCTAGCTCTACTTGGTCATTTTCACTTCCTGAACTTCAGAGGTAAATTGTATAAAAAAGAGCTGATAACTTTTTTTACATTTTACATATTTGGTAATTCATTCATTGCACTTTCAGAAGCTGGTATTGTCTAGTCTGGCAAAATTCATTTTCCCTATTTTAATAGCTGCTATGTATAGTGTACTTTAGACTAATTCAGACTGATTTTTTAACACAAGGGAGCAGTCATTTTAGTTAGCAGTGTGCTTAAACCATGTAAAATTTCCAAAAGTACAATATCCAAAAGAAATATCATCCACATTACATTAATGTAGCATAGAGGTATGCAAACATTCTCTCCACTGTGCATGTTTTAAATGCGAACTACTTCACCTTACATATGTCACTCTCTCAAAAGTACATATTATCTGGTGAGCGCCACCTTAGCAACAAGACATTTCAAAGTTGTTTGATCACATAGGTGGGAGTCAAACAAGAGTACTCTCCTCTTGGATAGTGGAACTGATGCCAAATCCTGTCCATACGTCAGTTATCACTATAGCAGAAATTCAGTCTGTCAGTAGTATGTAACTGCAGGGCAGCTGGGAGGATGTGTCCATATTATGATTGGGTAAGTATTACTGAACAAACAATTTGCTTAAAAAAGTGGTTTCTTGTTGAAATACATTACCCCATCATAATATTACATTTAAATTTAAGATCAATAGGTAGGAGGTGGAGGGAGTTACATTTTTTTACTGCAGAGGAGACCCTCTCTCTTCTAAGGTGTTGTTGTAGGGTTTAACGCTATTTTTCAGCACATGATAGGCTATACATGGCGGCCAGTATTAATGGTGGAGGAAGAACCGTGGAAAGAACCACCAACCCACCAGAAGCTACTGGCATGCTTTCTCACATACCCACATTGGCTGAATCTGAGACTCGAACCCACACAGACAGAGGTGAGATGGCAGTGATCCGTAATGAGAACGCTTTAGACCACTCGGCCACTCAGGGCCCAGCCTTCTAAGGTGTACAGAGACAGATTCAAATCTTGAAATATATCTTGGCTTGGCTAGCAAATCAAGTGAAAGTCGATAGGCCAGTACAGGCAGCCTGTCGTGCTACTGCTACAAGTCACACCAGTTGAAATTGAGCCCTCTGGGATGAAAAATCCAGATGGTAAAAGCTACGGAAAGTTGCTTGTGCCTTCCATCTCACAGTTTACATAATGCCTGCTAGGAAACACTTGCACAAGAGTGCTATGCTTGTGGTTACTGTGGAAACCACAGGAGTTGAAATGTGCCACTTGATAACAAGTCTATGTGGTCACAACAAGAGTGTGCTTCCTGTCACAAGCAGAAGAAATAACTGAAGTATGGATGGATTTGGTACCAATCTCTCGACCCAACACTCATCTAACTCTCACTTATATGAGCAGGAAACATTTGGCTTTTCATCTGCAAAATTCAGCATGGAAGGGCTTGCTTTGCAAAGTAGTGGTCATAATCCTAAGGTATTATGATTGAGTAATGAATATAATATAATATAATATAATAGAACATAACATAACATTAATATAATATAATATAATATATAACATGATGTAATGTAATATATAATTTAATTTAATATAATATACAAACACGCTTATCTTGACCTCAGTTATCTCAAGAACCTGTTTATGTAGAGTGTTTCAGTTCCGCCCTGAAAAAATGCCTCTTGGTTATGCTAATTTTTGTCTTATCTTCACCGAATGTCAAGTTGATAACCCTGTTATGTCAAGCAGACGTTTCAATCCAAAGTAACATGTGGACCCACTTATTTCAACAAAAGATTCAAAAGCACGCATGTTTTCATACATATGCTCAGAATCTGAGACACTTACCACAGACACTTCATTTTTATAATGCATTCACCCATTTCACTATAGTTTCATCCTCCACGTATACATAATTATAAAATTCTTCCCAAGGAAATCTGAAGGAGTCTGCGATATCATCAGCCATTAATTCAAGACTATTCCGATTGTAGCAACGGAATCTAATCGAGTATTGCATTTTCCATAGGTATCAATCATTGGAACAAATTTATTTTTTGTGCAAGTTGTTTTCTGCAGGTTCATTATATTTATATGCATTACTATGTTTTGGAATGCATGCATGTTTCAAAATAGTACAAGTTTTAGTTACTCTTAATTAATAAAAATTTGGTGACAGGTTTTCATTTTCCTATGGGTAGCCTCGTTCCCTTGGTAGCCTCCTTAAAGAAGTTTACATTTGTTGTCTCAGACACTGAGGCAGCCCAAAATCTAGGCCATTGTACATGTAGTATGTACATGCTGTAACAACTAAACAGCCACATGCGGCTGGACAATGCATGTTGTGGTAAATTGTTTGTTTACACATGTTGGTTGACAATGGATACTATTTGTTTTTACATCATTATACATTTTTTCAGTGTCCAAAAATAAATGAATTGGATTCTTTTAAATCAAAAGATCTTAATAATGAATATAAATTATTTAGAGCACATCTGTGCATCTCAATAGCCATTTGAATGAAGAATTTATTAACACTGTTCTTTTTGTAATGTCTGCTGGAGTCTGAGTTCTGTCTAAAAAGCATGAAATCACAACACTTGTTATTGGAGTAAAACTTTATACAAATAAAGCAGTTATTAAACTTAAAAGTAAGACATGTTGGTCAACATCGTTCCAGCAAACCTATGAGTAAGAGACAGGAATAAATGTCAAGGTCATCTTTAAAATTTACATCACTGGTTTTTAGGAACCCTGATATCTCAGGATCCAGTTATGTTGACAATTATTTGCACCCAAGATGTAACAGAGATAACTGGGTGTGACTGTAATATAATATAATATCTAAGATATTATAATTGGGAAATGCATCTGAAGAGGAAGTTTAGAAACATCTGCATTTGATATAGCAGAACCTTGTATATGCAACCACACTGAGGAGCAAGACAACATTCATATAAACAGAAACTCTGATGAACAAATATATATTTAACAAATGATTGGCTGTGTGCAAACATTTGCTGGAACTTGCGGGAAGTGTTTTAGCCTCATGGTTCTATGTCTTCCCATGTGATGTCCAATGTTTGCACACAGCAAACAGTTCATTCATTATTATTCTTACATAATTATTAACACATACTTGCATATAAAATATCTACATAAATGGAGTTTTTTGCATCTCAAATTGCTCGAGTTAGTTTGATGTCAATAAATGACATGTCTCAAACAAAGTAAAACTGTGCTGAGCATGTGTTTGGGTTATACGAAATCTACATTTATAAGGCACATGATTCTCATTCAGTGAGTGGTATAAAGCACTCGCCTTTACCAATCAGCGCCATCTCACCTGTCTGTGTGGGCTTGAGTCTTTGGCTCGGCCTACGTGGGTATATGAGAAAGCTTACCAGTAGCTTCCTTTGAGTTGGTGGTTCTTCCTGCGTTTTTTCCAGGTTCTTTCTCCACCGTTATACTGGCTACCATATATAGCATAACGCGTGCTGAACAAAGGCATTAAACCCCAAACAACAACAACTTTCTCATTCAGACAAACTAATAAGTCCACATTAATGAGGTACAGATACTCAAGGTTCCCTTGTATAGGTATTGTCAGAACTGGGTACAAAAAGTATGAAGCTCTTCTTTCTTTGTTTGATACGTACCACACAATGGAATACTGCACAGTTCTCTCTCTTGATAGATGTTGTCTGTGAAGCACCATGGTCCTTCCAAGCTGTTGTTGGGGTTGCGGCAGAAGTTGTGGTTACCTGTTATTGTATATGAGAATGTACAAGTTTAATCTCTAAGTCTCGCCTATTTTCATCTTTAGTTAATTGTATCTAACATATCTGATCTCTGTCAAATATTTCCATCTGAAGTTAATTGTACCTAACATATCTGATCTCTGTCAAATATTTCCATCTCAAGTTAATTGTATCTAACAGATCTGATCTCTGTCAAATATTTCCATCTCAAGTTAATTGTATCTAACAGATCTCAAGTTAACTGTACCTAACAGACCTGATCTCTGTCAAATATTTCTATCTCAAATTGACGGCATCTAACCAATCTGACCCCTTTCACTTATTTCTACATCTAGTAAGCAATATCTAACAAATCTGACACGTAAGAATCACTGGTTTCAATTTCTAGTTAGTGCTAGTAGATGTGACCCCTAATAATAAATTATTTCCATCTCTAGTTAGTGATATCTAACAGATTTTATCACTAACAAAGACTGATTGTGTTAACAATATATTTGCTAAATTAAAATGAAATTAAAATGCAGATAATTTACAAGCTAAGAATGTTGCCTTCAAAAAAGGTTGATATGTGGATGGCTGTTTAATGTCCAGCTTCATAAGAAACAAAAGCCACCAGGCTGTTTAACAGCTATGGTATGTTACAACCCCCCTCCACTTAGCTAGCTCAGACTTGTTTCTTTCTGTCTACAGATTTTTTAGAGGAAATTTGCACAATAATACGTCTATATATGAAATACAAACTGCCATCCAAAGGGCCAAACTTCATCAGACTACCAGTCTATTGGACTGATGTGTTACCCAGTAAATCTTGATACTCCTTGGTCCTGAAATGTGGGTTGTTTTTCCAGTTCTTACAGGTTCGGCCTGACCTTGTAGTGCTTACTGACCCCCTGTAATCTGCACCAGAATCACGGACACAGGTTTCCTCTGGAAAGACAAGATATATGATGCATGAGGAAACATTAACTTGAATCATTACATCAACATTCACCAAAAAGTATTGATCTGTGTACAAATTAAATACACTCTACACAACAAATTAATGTAAGATTAAATAACTTCACAGCAAATATGTGTACAAATTATATACACTTTTCATAGTGAACTTAACTGAATACAAAATGTAACAACAGTTAACCAAGTAATCTCAATGAGAGAAGAAAAAAACCCCATTAAAATTTGCTTTAAAATTAGTCAAATAATTTTCCTTTTTGGGGTGGGGAGGAGTGAGGTTGTTTCAAGCAGATGGGGACTGAGAAGAAGTGGTTAAAACTTTTCTCAAGTTTTAATTACTGTGGTCATATTTAATAATGATGGTGGGTCAACATTAGTATTAATTACAGTGGTCATATTTAATAATGATGGTGGGTTAACATTAGTTTCAATTACTGTGGTCATATTTAAAAATGATAGGTCAACATTAGTTTTAATTACTGTGGTCATATTTAAAAATGATGATAGGTCAACATTAGTTTTAATTACAGTGGTCATATTTAATAATGATGGTGGGTCAACATTAGTTTTAATTACTGTGGTCATATTTAATAATAATGGTGGGTCAACATTAGTATTAATTACCATGGTCATATTTAATAATGATGGTGGGTCAACATTAGTTTTAATTACTGTGGTCATATTTAATAATGATTGTGGGTCAACATTAGTTTTAAT
Source organism: Sinohyriopsis cumingii (assembly GCA_028554795.2). Lineage (NCBI taxonomy): Eukaryota > Metazoa > Mollusca > Bivalvia > Unionida > Unionidae > Sinohyriopsis > Sinohyriopsis cumingii. Next base: position 690,527 of record JAPYKE020000060.1, on the reverse strand, counting down.
TACCATGGTCATATTTAATAATGATGGCGGGTCAACATTAGTTTTAATTACCATGGTCATATTTAATAATGATGGTGGGTCATCATTAGTTCTAGCAACATTACAGTTCTTGATATGAATGGAGTTAGGGTCTAATTTTTTTAAAAATAGTTCAATAATTGTGTTCTATGAAAATGATTAATATTCTTAACTTTATAGCAAAAGTTGCCATATTTTAAAAGGCTGACATAATTATAGTACAAGTCACATGAGTTATGTATGCACATTTACTCATTTTAAATTAAATACAAAATTGTTCTTTAAATTTTGACACTAATTTTCAAGTAAAGTCTATTTAATCATGATTATTGAAAGCTCTGCACCATAACTGTCACCAAGAAACTCCCAGATGAAAATCATCTATTGCTATGGACTTTTATAATGGTGGCCATGTACTAAACTTGGGTTAAAAAAAGAGCACGTTGAGTGGAATCGTCACAATCAAGTGTAGTACAAATTTGTTTATCAACATGAGTAGGTATCAACGTGACATCACAGTGTGTGACATTCAATCCAGATTGTACTGGATCACACCTTTAGGTTCATTTCGTCAAAAATAGTCTACGTACTTTAACACTGATTTTGCCTTATGCACCTCTCAAGGTGTCTAAATAATGACCTTCCAAAGTAATATGGATGTATAGGAACCCTAATGAAGTGAATACCAATGCCACTTTAAGGTATGTAGAATCAAATTAACAAAATGACACCATATACTGTTGAATGCCAACATGATTTGTGTTACTTGTAGGTTATTATAAAAGTGAAAAGCCTTCATACCAGGATGCCCCACTGTCAAATTCGTTTCTATTCTTGAGGAGTTATTTGAGGATTCTAGTAGTTTTGGTGGAAAGGTCTTCCAAGCTAGGGCATTCTTGGAAAAATTATTTTAATTTCTCAAGTGGTTTTATTAAATAGTTGAATACAATTGTTGATAAACATATTCTAAATGACTGACACATGCAGGATGGTACCTTAAACCAAGTCTTAGCCAAGTCAACCAATAACAAAACTACTGATAGTACAAAAATGAAATTTAAAAATAATCCCAAAGAACATTGCAAGCAGTGGAAAGCAGCAAAATTACTAATTTATGATTGTAAACATTAACATTTGAAAATACTGATTTTTACTAAAGAGAATACAGAATTAATGGTTTGTGTCCAAGGGTCAGCATACTCTTGTATTTTACTGCAGACTGAAAGAATGAAGTCTTTTTTGTGATCTCAAGACCAAAGCTGCCTCTAAGCAAAGATAAGGGTCAGATTTTACTTTAAAATTTGACAGGTTTCCTGCAAAATGTAATTTGTGTGTGTGTGTGTAAACTGTGCTTTGATGTATAGATCATTGGAGAATTTGAACTATAAAACACACAATCGTTGACAACTGACATAATGGTGATACCTATCTTTTACCATCTACCAGAGGTAGGCTTTGGCAATAATGTCATACCAACTTCTGCAGGCTTTTGGCAATAATGTCATACAAGCTTCACATGCTTTTGGCAATAATGGAAAACCAACTTCTGCAGGCTTTTGGCAATAATGGAATACCAACTTCTGCAGGCTTTTGGCAATAATGGAATACCAAATTCTGCAGGATTTCGGCAATAATGGAATACCATCTCTGCAGGCTTTGGCAATAATGGAATACCAAATTTTGCAGGCTTTTGGCAATAATGGGATACCAACATCTGTAGGCTTTGGCATTAATGGAATACCAACTTCTGCAGGCTTTGACAATAATGGAATACCACCTTCTACAGGCTTTTGGCAGTAATGGAATACCAATGTCTGCAGGCTCTGGCAATAATGGAATACCAACTTCTGCAGGCTTTTGTCAGTAATGGAACACCAACTTCTGTAGGTTTTTGGCAGTAATGGAATACCAACTTCTGCAGGCAATTGCTTCAAATATGAATTCAAAGAAAACAAGGGGGAAAAACCACGATCAGTGAAGACAATGGCACCGTATTCTCTAATCCAGAAATTTAACTATCTATGAATATGTAATGAATAAATGTACAGTAATTTTTAAATATAATTTTGTATGTACTGAGAAAACAAATACTATACAACTTATTGTTGTTTTATTCAGTTAATAATAGAAAAAAAACAGTCATGCAGAGTCAGTGGAAATAAAAGATTCCTAGTGTACAGTTCTCACAGTATAAATGTCTTATCACTATGTTCCATCTTACCAGCCTGAGTGACATATCCTTTGGTGGGAACCCCAATACGGATGCAGTTGTCTCCCTCTGGAGTCCCTCGTGATGCCAGCTCATGACATTTAGGTAAAACTGTGTTGTCTGAAAATAGAAATAACACATTTATTTGAACAATTATTAGAAATGTTTAGTTTAATGATGGAATTAATAATGAAAATTAGATGACCTGGACTTTTCTTGATGCAACTAAATACTAAAATTTCTCATCCATGCTACAGCAACATGTCCTGGATTTGCAATCCTGATTTTTCTTGCAACATGGTTTGGTTATCTCAGTATGGTTATCTTCAGTCCAAATGATCTGAACATTTTAACACCAGGGTTCAATCAAGACTGCATTTTAACACCAATGGCATAAAACAATTATTTGTGACCCACTCCAATATGAAAGATTCATCCACATGGTACAGTGCCAACATTACTGATGCAAATTGTGCACATCTCCATGCATTTCATATTCGAGGTCGTGATTACCTATGATGTATGCTATGTAGATGATGTAGCAGAGTATTTGACACACACTGATGATTAGGCAAGACTGGCTACACTATCTGCCTTATACCAGCAAATTCATATTTAACAGTGATAAATAACAACCAGTCAAACCACAGTAAAGAAAGATATTAGGGATAGATACTATAAATAGATACCATAGATAGACACTATAGATGTCAATAGATACTATATATACACTATAGGTAGACACTGTACATAGATAGAACAGACACTATAAGATACTATAGGCAGTCAATATAGATACTATAGATAGACATTACAGATACTACTGACTGATACTATAGATAGATAGAGTAGATACAATAGACATTATAGATACTATAGATAGATACAGTAGATACAATAGACATTATAGATACTATAGATAGATACAGTAGATACAATAGACATTATAGATACTATAGATAGATACAATAGATACTATAGACATTATAGATACTATAGATAGATACAGTAGATACAATAGACATTATAGATACTATAGATAGATACAGTAGATACAATAGACATTATAGATACTATAGATAGATACAATAGATACTATAGACATTATAGATAGATACAGTAGATACAATAGACATTATAGATACTATAGATAGATACAATAGATACTATAGACATTATAGATAGATACAGTAGATACAATAGACATTATAGATACTATAGATAGATACAGTAGATACAATAGACATTATAGATACTATAGATAGATACAATAGATACTATAGACATTATAGATACTATAGATAGATACAGTAGATACAATAGACATTATAGATACTATAGATAGATACAATAGATACTATAGACATTATAGATACTATAGATGGATAGAGTAGATACAATAGACATTATAGATACTATAGATAGATACAATAGATACTATAGATAGGACCACTCCGGTGGCCTAGTGGTTAGAGCATCCGCCTCAGAAGTGGGAGGTCATGGGTTCGAACCCCAGCCAAGTCATACCAAAGACTTAAAAAAATGGTACTAACAGCTGCCTCACTAGATGCTCAGCATTAGGAGGTTAGTGTTAGGACTGGTCGGCCTGGTGTCAGGATAATGTGACTGGGTGGGACATCATGCTACATGTCTTCAGCATGATGCCCCAGTGCTAGACATCACTATAAACTGATGCACTGCAGACATCATAGCAATATGACTGAAAAATTGTTAAAGCTACATTAAAAATCCTAATCACACAAACACACACACACATACTATAGACACTATAGGTACTATACATACACTATAGGTAGACACTGTACATAGATAATATAGACACAATAGATAGACAATATAGATACCATAAACACTATGGATAGACACTATAGGATACTATAGACAGACTATATTGATATCTACTATAGATAGGCATTATAGATACTACTGATACTATAGATAGACACTATATATACCATAAATAAACACCAGATAGATACTAAATATTGATTGTAGATAGATACAATAGACACTAGACAGATATTATAAAAGATACTACTGATTGATACTATAGATAGATGCTATACATAGACAATATAGATACTATAAATAGATACTATAGACAGACACTAAAAATATTAGATAGATACTATATATAAACACTATAGATAGAACCTATAGAAACTAATGATTGATACTAAAGATACTAATGATTGATACTGTAGATACTAATGATTGATACTATAGTTACTAATGACTGATACTAATGATTGATACTATACTATAGATACTAATAATTAATATTATAGATACTGATGATTGATAATATAGATACTAATGGCTGATACTATAGATACTAATGATTGATACTATAGATACTAATGGCTGATACTATAGATACTAATGATTGATACTATACATACTAATGATTGATACTATATATACTAATGACTGATACTATACATACTAATGATTGATACTATAGATACTAATGATTGATACTATAGATACTAATGATTGATACTATAGATACTAATGATTGATACTATACATACTAATGATTGATACTATAGATACTAATGATAGATACTACAGATACTAATGATTGATACTATAGATACTAATGATAGATACTACAGATACTAATGATTGATACTACAGATACTAATGATTGATACTACAGATACTAATGATTGATACTATATATACTAATGATTGATACTATAGATACTAATGATAGATACTATAGAAACTAGTGACTGATATTATACATAGCTTCTATAAATAGAGATTTGTTTTGTGTTAAGCAGAGGATCACCTCAAACTGACATAATGGCAGGCTGTATTTATTCAACTAGGCATACCAATGGTAACAAGTCTCTATAGGAACTATGTCTATGATAACCATGAAAGGTTCCAAGTAATGTATGATGTCTGTAAAATGATGATATTGTATAGATAAAGTAATACATTGGTGTCCCTGTCACCCTTGATTATAATATTCAGATTTTGCTATGTTTGATGTGCACAGTATAATGATAAAGTTTTGTTTCTGCTGCTTAATTTAGTTTATGTATACATGCCAGGTTACAGCTGCTTAATTTAGTTTATGTATACATGCCAGGTTACAGCTGATGCAATATCAAAGCAACAGTCATTGTTGTCAGTACAAGTTTTTAAATAGGAATCCTGGACTGAGTTTTCACTTTTCCCATTTTACAAAAATGTTCAAATAAAATGAATTTTTTCTCAACCTGGATAAAGGTACCATATATATTGTACTCGCTTATAAGTAAAGTCAAACTGCAAGGAACAAAAGTTCTAATCTGCTGCAGCATAATGCACCAGCAGATCTGGGTCAATGGTGTGTGCTCTACTGACCGTGTTTTGCCAGTTATGGGTCTGTGTAGTATGCAGTTGGACTCATCTTATCAGTGAGTATACATGGTAAGTCTAAAAGTAAAATTACCATTTTTATACTTCCCTATAGTAATTATCTTAATTCCAGATTAGTCATTTGTCTGTGAAAGAGTCCCTTTAAAACCTGAAAATAATCAGTTGAACAAACTGTAAAAGCATGCAAACAGTCCTATTAAGCACAGCTGGTTTTTACATTGACCATACTGAGCAAATCTCTTAAAAATTATCAACTGGGTCTGTCTTTACTTGAATGGGATCATCAGGTTCAATGGTTATCTTTTAATGAGTTATAAAATAGTTGGTTCCTTTAAATGGCATTTTTAACACAGTCAAGGCTATATTTGCTCTGACAGGAAATGAAACCTACACCCCTTTGCCCAGGACACACTGAAGTAGCCAACCTGGACTGGCCTAGATTAGTACTGAACTTGAGACCCTTGGATTACCCTTAGATTACAAGTCTGACCAAGAGGGTTGCCATGGCTACCAAATAAAATATGGCTAGTGTATCTGAATACTATTTAATTGATCCAAAACAAAAGCATTTCTAGTTCATGAAAAATATTACACTTTAATGAACACGAGTACTTCCCACCCACCCTACATGTCTGCTCAGCTTATATTGGCATTAAAGCCACATGTCCTAGCAACAAGTTCTTATAAAACATAAAGTTTGACAGTTCAGATGTTGGAAGATGCTGTCTTTCAGATGAATTAACCAGCAGATGATAAATTTGGATGCAATTTTGATATAAGCAGGAAATGTATTGACCCTTGTAACTGTTGGAATGTGGTACTGAATCTTGGAACCATTGATGTGCAAGTTACATTTGCATTATTCATGTGTTCTGTTCATAATAAAGGGTCTTCGATCATATCATATAAACAACATACCTATTAGGGGATGTTGCTTAGCAACGATGTACTCTCTTTTACAAATGACTTTCTCCAGGACTTCACATTCATCTCTACAGATCTGCCGAGGTCTGGGAGAGCCTGAACTTTCATCACATAGAGGAAATGCATAATAGCAAATGGAAGGGATGGCAAACTGATGGCACTCCTTTGACAAATCATTGGAAGATGCAATTACAGTGAAAGCGGCTGAAACATAAAACATATAACATTTAGAATGTTAAGTCAGTCACTGTCAGTTGCTGTATGTATGTATGTATGCATGCATGTATGTACGCATGTCTGTATGTCTGTATGCATGTATGTATGTATAACAGCACCTCAGCACAGGAATGATTATATGGTGTCAATCAAAAGTAAAGTTCTATATATGTAACAAGACTCCCACAAAGGAACTGATGCTCAACTTGCTGAGAAGAATTTCTAAGCATTCACCTTTTCTTTCTTTTAATTTCTCATTGTTGAAATATCGTTTATTTCCTTCAGGTGAAAACAACAGTATCTGATATCCAATATATGGTGGGCATACTGGAGTTCAGATTGGTGCCATTTTGATTTAAGACCAAGAGACATCATTAAAAGTATTCTGGGTAAAACCCCATGCTATTATGACTTTCTCTTCAAGGAGAGTAGTAACAGCTATATTTCCAAACCATGCTGTCAGAGCAACCATACTGCATGTATGATGGGCACCATTTTCATTTAGGACAAAATAGGTATCAAAGAAGTCCTATGTTGATACAGCAATTTATGTGGGAGTAGCAGAGACAACAATACAACTAGGAGTAGCAGTGGTAACAAATGTTTTGATATGGTTACTGTGGTGGCCATGTTGGATTTCCAAGTGGCACCAGTTTAATTTAGGACCAATTATACCATGGGATAATGTGTCTAAAGTTTCATGCAAATCTTCTAAGTAGTTTAGGAGTAATAGTGATAACAAACTTACACTAATCGAAAGATGAATGTAAGATAATGGATTACAGATCATCCAAACTTGCACAAATATTTCAGGATTAAAACACAAACACATTGACCCCAAACTACCATTTATATGAATATTTAGTTTCCCCAAGGAGTCTGGATAACAAGGTTGTGAGTGTACATGCACAAGGACTGATGCTTACCAACAAACCTCTCCTCCTTCAGGCCCTGGGCATACTTTGAAGTCACATAGATACTACGGTTGCCAAGCAACTTGGCACATGTGTTACCACGAAATGGTTGACAAAAGCCATCATTTTCATCTGATTTCTGAGATTCTTCATAAATTCTGAAAAAGAACATGATTTTGATGCTTATTTAAAGAAAAGGTACTGTATTTCCTGATGAGATTTCAAATACAGTAAAAATATTTGTGTTTAGTTAAATAATGAACAAGGACTACACCATAAATGCCAGTGTACAATAGAATCACTGCATTATAAAGGAAGATAATACAATACAATAAGACCTGTCTTAGCAGACACCTGATTAACAAGGACATCTGATTAACAAGGATAACATTTATGAATCCTTTTCCCATGTATGTCCAATATGAACTGGTTTTGTATTTTTATTTATGTCTTTTATAGACTAGTTTCTATTGTCTTTTTATTCACATCCAACAGACTGGTTTTATTTTGTTTTTATTTATTTATATCCAATACAGACTGGTCTTTTTTTCATGTCCAATACAAACTGGTTTTATTGTCTTTTTATTCATGTCCAATACAGACTGGTTTTATTGTTTTTTTTAAATTCATGTCCAATATAGACTACATTTTGTACACAGAAAAATACTTCATAGCTGATGACTTTACTTATAATTATTCATTTTTAAAAAGTAAGTTTTGGCTTATAAAACATGTTTTAAAGCACATGTCCTCTGAGAAAAACGTAAAAATAAAGTAACCCACATGCAGCAGCTACCACATAAAGTTCATGGTCCCTCATAATAAAACTTGGTGGGTGGAAGGAAGTGGGACAGCATTATAAACATAAAAACAGAATATTCTATACACTCCCAAGAATACATATTTTGTTTTTCATTGACAAAAATGGGTAGGATGGTATGGGAAAGGTTTTTAAAGCTGCTGTCCTCCCAAAGAAACATCAAGATGCATTTTCCCCCATGAATTAGGTGAACCTTTTCTCTTATTTGCTAACTTTGAATGTTTAAACTGTTAAACCAATAGCCCTTGTACATGCTGGCTCTGGGAATCCAAAACTGGACTAAAGATGTGCGTGCAGAGCAAACATATGGTAAACTCTGAGGCATTTTATACAAATTGATATAATACAATATAATATTATTGTACCTTAACAAGTGTTTAGTTTAAATGTCTTTTCCAGGGACACAAATCTGCTTAAGCAGCCAATCTAAAACACCAAATGTTACCTCCCTTTGACTATATTATGGCAGAAATTCCAATTTTCTATATATAGAGAATTCAATAGACGATTGGAAGAAAAAAACAAAGAGAAGAAAACTAGATTCCTTTTATGGACTAACTGACTGAAAAGAATTCCAGGAAATCACAACAAGCCAGTTTGTTCTGAACCTGAGTACTGAAACCAAGCAAAACTTCAGCATGTTGAATTAGCTTTTCAAAATATATTTGAATTAACATGTTCAGAAGTACAAATAATTAGTAACAATCTTTAACCTTGATCCTGATAGCATGGACCACTGATTCCATTTGAATTAAGGCCCAACTATATATTACACGAAGAACTTTAGTGTCAATGTCAGTACATGTGCAAATGACTGTTTATAAGTAGAAATAAATGAGACTGACATGGGCCACTGTGGCAGCCATTTTGGCAGTATGCTGGGTACAACTTTTACTTAGGTCAATCTAGGTTTTTTGGTGTATGGCCATTCAATCATCAGTGCAGTAGAATAGTTATGACAAGATTTACAAGATGTCCACCATGGCTGCCAATTTAACTATCAGATTGGCATCATTTTCACATTAATATTAGTATATCTTCTTCATGAGTAGCAGTAACAAGATTTCCAAGATGGCTGGCATGGCAAAGAGACTGGAATATGTGATATGTTAGCATGATACGTTCAGCAGAAGTACAACAATAATTTTAAACAACACTGCCATGACAGCCATATTAGAGGTCAGATTGGCATCATGTTTCATATCATGATCCAATTCAAAATTAAAAACTGTATATGTGCTTTCTTGTGCATTTTTTGTTCCTTTTTTGTCCATGCATTTTTGTGTTGGACCTGTTCAAGAAGATTGAAAAGTACTTTACCGGTATATCTTAAACCCTGAGACAAGATAATCAGCAATTTACCAGTCCATTAAAAAGGAATGGAGGAGAACATAAGTAGCTAATACCTGTCTGGTTCACCATACTACTTGGTTGATACTGTGTAGCATGTGCATACCACACCTCACATTACAAGTTTCATCATTTATTCAGAAGCATGCATCCAAACAGCAAGTATGTTTGGCAGATGACATTACTGTATCATAAAGCTCATGCAACAATAGTATAAAGGCCTGGTAAATTGATATTAAAAGGCATATAAAATAAGCACATCCACAAACAAATATACCACCACCACCATTAGTTGCTAAAACTCTAAATAACTCATATCATTTAGCATCATGAAATTTATGCAAATTTAGTACATGTAATGCAAAAAAATCTGCCGATTACAATTTTACAAATAAATGGTGGGCTTCATTTATTTCATTTTGTTGATGGTCTTCACTGAAATTTTGTTTTTACAAACTCTGTGTCCTTCCAAAATTATAATGATTTTATGCTTGTGAAAATTGATTTCCAGTAGATCTCCAAGGTACTTCCAAGTTTAACAGAACATCCCAAATACCAATTCCATCTAGAAACTTGTATCCCATCTAGAAACTTGTAACCTTCTTTTAATGCAGGAACTATGACAGAATGGATAAAAAGTTGATCATGCAGAGTAATTTGGAGATGCACCTGTCCTTGTAAATATCCTTTCAATAACTGGTCAACAGAGAAAATATTTCCTAGTGAATAACCCTTGGTTTCAATGTTATTTGTTGAAAACTTTTTGAAAATCTAAAGAAAAAAGTTGAAGTTGTAAAAATTGAGAACTATGAGATCAAGATGTGATTACAGAGAAATTCACAACTGGCTGGTAACTGGATTTGTCAGTGGTCAATGGGAGCTAGCAGTGTGTGTGTATGTGTGATTTAGATCTCTAATGTAGCTTTAAACAATTTTTCAGTGATACTGCTATAATGACTGCAGTGTGGCAGTTTATAGTGATGTTTAGCACTGGGGCATCATGCCGCAGACATTATCCTGACCCCAAGCCGACCATTCCTAACACTAACCTCATAATGCTGAGTGCCTAGTAAGGCAGCTGTTAGTACCACTTTTTTATAAGTCTTTGGTATGACTTAGCCAAGGTTTGAACCCATGATCTCCAGCATCCTAGGTGGATGTTCTAACCACTAGGCCACCAGAGTGGTCAAAGGGAGCTAACAGCGAGTTATAATAACTATCTAGGTGGCACCACCACTACCATTCCATCAACTGGATTACCACTATAGTTACCTTCAATCGATAAACAAAGAAAACACTTGCTAGATTGAATTGTGGGGTTACAATTTCTTTAATTATGCCAAGTATGTGTTGCTGTGTGCCAGGGTAGTATTAAATGACAGAAACATCAAGTAGTAAAAGAGTACCTATTCAAAGAATGATAGGTCTAGCCAAAACAAGTTAAAATTCTAAAAATGAAGAACTCAATAAATCTGTGATTAAAACATTTAGTTATATCTGACTGCAAGAGTTATGTGTAAATCCATATAAATATTAAAATATAAAAAGAAGCACGATGAGAAAATAAATTCACTTGCATGTAAAATATTCAGCAAGCATAATTTTGAAATCCAACTGAAGCAAACATGATACATAAGCACATTCAAAGAGTGAAAATGTTTTTAATCTTTAATATTTCACTTTACTGAGGCAAGCTTACACTTTCTTCACACAATAGTCCCTTGGATGTGGTATGGTTAGTGCAATCGACCACAGAACCACATTAGGTTTGTAAAAAAAAATTTAGGATTCACTGTACTACTATTATGAAAAAATGGGAACCAGTCTCAAAATTGGTGAACATAAAACTAGTATATATGCGTTTGGCTGGCAAGGACTGGTTGATAATGAAAGTTAGATTTTAGTAAAAAGAATCTTTTGACAGCTTGTCCTTGTTTTAACTGATAAAAAAGACAATGTTGTATAGATGGAATTTCAGTCCTTTAGTCGGGAAGACTCATAACTGACATCAGTACCTGACTCTTTGGTACAAATTTGAAAGCACATGGTTCAAACATATGTAGGTCCAGAAAATCCCAGTTCTTATGATTTTATTTACACCAAAGCTGTCATCATGCATGTGTCTATATTTATAAACATAAGTTTGATCCTGAGCACTCAGAAATGTAAAGTGATGGTTTTTGCATAAGTTTACTATGGGAACTGAATTAGTACGATGAATCATTTAACATGACACATTTCTAAAGAATTTTAACTTTTGCTTTCATTAATGACATAGTGTAACATGTGCTAAGAGACTAAAAGACAAAGGCCCCAAGTGGCCGAGTGGTATAATGCACTCACTCTCATGGATAATTGCCATCTTAGCTCTGTCTGCGTCTGTTAGAGTCTCAGGTTTGGCCAATGTGGGTATGTGAGGAAGCTTGCCAGTAGCTTCTCATGGATCGGTGGTTCTTTCCCGGGTTCCTCCATCACCATTTATACTACCCACCATGTACATATCGCCTATCTTGTGCTGAAAAATGGTATTAAACCCTAACAACAACAACAACAACAACAACGAAAGGCACATTTTAACATACAAACCTTTCAACCATCTTGTTCTTTCATCCCAAAATTCTCACATTTCTTTTCCTTAGTTCTTCTCTCTAGTGAGGAATCATCAATAAACCAAATTTTGATTCCATGACAAGTACCTAAAAACATACTTTGGAACATACATTTTATATCTGTGTGTACGTCAGCTGCTGGTGATGCTGCTTATAATTGTCAAGGGCAGATAAATGGCTAGTCCTCAGTGGAATTTGTAATTGTCAAGGGCAGATAACTGGCTAGTCCTCATTGGAATTTGTAATTGTCAAGGGCAGATAACTGGCTAGTCCTCACTGGAATTTGTAATTGTCAAGGGCAGATAACTGGCTAGTCCTCATTGGAATTTGTAATTGTCAAGAGCAGATAAATGGCTAGTCCTCATTGGAATCTGCAATTGTCACGGGCAGATAAATGGCTAGTCCTCACTGTAATTTGCAATTGTCAAGAGCAGATAACTGGCTAGTCCTCATTGTAATTTGTAATTGTCAAGGGCAGATAAATGGCTAGTCCTCAATGGAATTTGTAATTTTGTGGCCAAGTGGTTCATTGATAAGTCTATGTTGAAACTATAGCTGTTGGAGACTTCTCCAGTCCATTTAATTACAAATTCTAACCTGACATACACACACACACAAACACATACACCTTTTCCTCAATAACTTACAAGTGATGGAGTCTATAAACATTAACTGAACTGTAAATAAATTAGTGGGATAGCAAGAGAGGCTCAAATTTTGGTTAACAAGGGACAGGGTATGGGTGGTAGCAATTTTTGTTGATACAAGTGAATAGTTTGTGTTTACCAACACAAATATATATAATTGAATTAAATTAAATCTTAAGAAGTAAATTAAAGTCAATAAAATGATGATAGGCTACACACTAAAATAAAGCCAAAAGCCAAAAGGTTAGATTGAGTACTAACAGGCATCAACAAGAAGTAATGGAATCATTAGCGCAGTGCAAGCTAAGGGGAAATTACTCTACTTACCTTTTCAACACATCTGGATCATATTTCCCATAGAAGCTTTAAAAATATACATGGGACTTTGATAATAACTTCAAAATTACTCAATAAAAATTAAAGAACTTAAGTACATTAATTATGAATATCTTTCAATTTGATCCATCAGACTTATGCTGAAAATTCTTTTTGAATCAAGATAAAAAGCAATTAATACATAAAGTTTAAAAAATAAATCCTTTTACAACTGATTTAAGACAAAATGAATGGTAACTGAATAGTAACATTAAAACAAAATTAATAGTATTTGATTTAAAGTATAAAGTATTAAAATAATGTTAATAATGAAGTTGTCGAAGATTGGAACAAAAGACTAAACGATATATGCAGGGGATATGACAAGGATATTTTTAAATGTGACGAGACTGGTTTGTTTTTTAGACTGTTACCAACAGAGTGACAGATGATGTGATCTGTTAACATAATTATAGTTTTAAAACTATATCAATGGTTATTCATAACATTCTTTTGAAAATGATGAAACAGTTTGTTTTTCATTTATTTCACAACATGCATATGATATTTTAATGAAAATATTAAATGTTTTAGAATTAAATGTACTTGTGACTTTCTTCATATGTATTTACTATTCACATTTGTCAGACTGGTCACACTTTATAATGCTATTCATAATTACATCATCATTATACATGGGTAAATAAGGTCATGTAAACCAATCTATGATGCTGGAATTCAATTACTGGATATTTGTGCATATCTTGGGCTTTAGACTGGTACCACTTTATCATGCTATTCATAATTACATCAGCATCATACAATGGTAAATAAGGTCATGTAAACCAATCTATGGTGCCAGAATTAATTTACAGGATAACTGCATCTTGAGAATGAGAGTCCCTATTATAATGCCATCATTTATACCACTGTATATCAGAAGCAACAAAATATGCTGTATATATTCACATCAAAAGTCAGATCCAACACAGAATGATGTATGCTTAATAAATTCAAATATCACATAATGTACTGGCAGATCTGGGTCTATGCAGTTTGTTTGGAATAATCAGTAGAACAAATGAAAAAAAAACCTGATCTGCTGGAAGGTTGGTGATCATTACATACAGGACATTTATATAGGAAATCTGCCAGGGGCAGGGGAAATCAAAATGGCTGCTGCGAAAAGGTAACCATTGAATAAAGTTGATTGTCAGGATAGGCTGCACTCTGTGTAACATATAGAACATTATGACATGGGTATTAACCTAAATAACAAAATATTCATCTTGTCATGAATGTTTTTTTGCTAATTTAAATTAAGTGCACTCATGAAAATTTTACAATTTGAACAGTTATTTGTATTATTATAATTCTGATTGTGGTCAAATTTTTTTATTTGTTCATGTTGATAGTTACTATTTCTATTTGCTTTTAAGTCATTTGACCCTCTCTGTAAACAATGCAAGTTTGACTCAGCATTGCATCACAGCAGGTTTGTCATTGTAGTCAAGAAAGTAAGGGGAAAAAACTTCTTAGAGATAAGAATGGTATTTAGTCCAATTTCTTAATCAAAGATTCATTTCTATGTCAGATATGTAAGGCAATCTCTATTTATTTGTTCTAGCTAACAAACTACTCATTTTTGTTGTTGCAGGTACAACTTTTGTAGGCACATACAATCAAGCATTGCATGGCATAATGAAAAATCTTATATTTTCACATATGAAAAAGACATGAGAATTATTTTGCCAACAAGTCTCTGTATTTCACAGTTAAGTCTATAATAAATATTATTTTTTATTATAAAACAGAGACATTTCTAATTCTTATGTATTTATTCTTGATATATTATTTTGTATCTGTGCCCATCTTGCTGTCTTATTCCTTCTCTCAATACTAACTGTAATTCAACATTTATACAAATTTATTATCAGCAGTTAATAATAGATGTTCCCTTGGGCTGGTGGTTCTTACAGGGGTTTTTACCATGGTTTTCCTCCACCAATTATACTGGCCACCATATATAGCCTATCTTGCACTGAGAAATGGCATTGAACCCCAAGACATTAATATTGTACTACAACAACATGTAATATTTTATTTAATCCAAGTAAATGAGCCTACATGACCACAATGACATACACTTTAATTAATTCCAGAGTAAACAGTTGATAAAAAATTAAAATGTGATAATTTACTTTTTATTTCAGTGATCAATAACAGCTGTTTAGTTTGTTCAACAGCAACAAGTGTTATGAAGCCATGTTATGGTAAGGTTTCTTAATGAAATTTAGATGGGCTGAATCTGTAATGGTCCGAATTTGTTATGGGCTGACTCCATTTTTTGTCTAAAATATCCAGTTATAATAAGCAAGTACAGATGGTAATGTATTTTTGCACCAACCTACAATCTTCAGGAATCAGGATCTGATAAACCAATGAATCAGGACCAATGCTAAATCCTGTGGAAATTACATTGTACAAAAGCTGATATATTATTTTGTTCCTATCTGTAGAAATGGATCTATACTTCTAAGTATATTGCTAAATTAATATACGTGCATTTAAAATAGTGTATATTGAAATTAAAATATTTAATTTAGTTTGTTAATTCTCTAATTCCCTCATTCACCAAGTAGAAGAAGGAACTTATATAAATTCCATAATCAGACAGATTTCAATATTGTAACATGCAAGGTATATTTGATCTAGTCGAAGGACATAGCATTTGGGTTGGGGAAGAGATTAAACAGTTAAAGTAGTGAATTGTTACATCTATTACAGTTTCTAATCTAATTTTTATTACAGACTATACATGATTAATCTCATTTTATGTTTTATAATTTTGCACTATGCAGAGTGTTAGTACATATTACCATTTTCATTTAAAATAAATAAGATAATTTACAAAATTTCAAAGTTTTTATTCTTCGTCTTTTATGTATCCAGGTTAATTTTTCTTTCTTTATAAGCATAGATTACTGAAGCAAAACCATGATCCAGAAGTGAATTAGTGCAGGAACATGTCACCAATACATGTATATATTACTTAATGTAGTCAACATTTTACACAGGACAATGGATGTTCTATAGGATCTGAATGATCATCAATCTGAGGGCATAAGTAAGTGATGTTATAAGATACAAGTCTGCATACAAATCAGAACTATATATATTCTATGGGACTATGTATAGTCCCTATATGGGAAACACATTCAGTAAGACACTATACAGACCTGTCAACATCCTCTTTCTTTAGTCCATCCTGGTTTGTAAAGTCATGATCTGGGAGGCCTTCTGGAAACAAGGAATCTGCATCCTTGGCATCAGTATTTGGAGGATATTCTATAACACACAAACAGTCATGTCTATATATTTACATTGATTTATGTTTCCTGGAATGGGACACTCTGTCACAACAAAAAACAAAGAGTCCTTCAGAGGGACTGACATTCAATCTGATTAAAATCAGATCTCCACAGTCCTACATGGAGATTTGATGGAAACCAAAAAGAGGTCACATTCTGTTGACCTTGTGGTTGACCAATCAAATCACAACTTTCAAATTTCTGAAAGTGACATACTTCAGTCTTTAAATATTGTTATTAACATGAATTTGTAACATCTTATCTGATAGGCTACTATAAATATGTGGACTAGAAATTCCACAGGTCACCAAATCATATAATTTTATTGGTGTCTGTCAGATTTCCATGTAGGAAGGTGGAGATCTGATTTTACTCAGACTGTAATGACTGGCTAATTTGCATAAATCCAGAGAAGACTGTTTTTTTTCTTCTAAATGATGAGTGTTGAAATCTGACACATTCTTGAGCAATAACGAGATGTTCAAGATGCCATGATGGTGGCCATATTGGGTGTAAAATTCAGACATGATTATGATCTTTCATAAAAAAGTTGAAAAAAATGTTAATGGGGGGTTGGGGGTCGTCCCCCAATGAGGTCTCTAGGGGCAGCACTCCTGTCCAAAAACACATTTTACACTCATAAAAAACTGCTCCTAGTGCAACTTATGATCATAAAATAAACCAAAATAATCATCTGAAAAACTAATAAACTTAACAAACATGTTCAACTTGAGTTCATTAATTTCACAATATGTATAGTCACATGACTTTGTTCTCCAATACTATTGATGTTGAAGTTATTTCATGTGTATGTCAGTGTTCACATTGTAATTAAGTCACAAGCATCAACTATATACAAATAATCCCATACATTCACTCGTCTTTTTCTCTGCTGGACACAACTTGTTGATATGCCAGTTGAGCTCTTTTTGCGGATTTATCAAAGATTTCTTTAGCCTTCCTTTTTATAACCACTGACTTTTTTTTGCTCAGTGTGCAGTTGTTTCTTTTCATTCTCAATGAGAGCCTTTTTCCTTTCAAGCTGGTATTGGCGACATGCAGTACACATATTCTGACAGAGGGCTACATCTTTTCTCTCATGCAAGAAATCTGTCTTCTAATAGTAATTAATTGCACTTTTTCCAGATGCCTTCTGAGCTTCAATTTTTCTGTATGCAGCTTCTTTTGTAGGTGCTGTTCCAAACTCTTCCAACTGCGATTACCATAATTCAGATCTTTATTGCAGAGGTCACAAAATGCCAGTCCTCTAGCACTTAGTTTTCTTATAAACTGACCAACTAAATTTCTGTCAACTTTTCGTTCCAGCCATTCCCATTTCCATACCTTTTTTAAACCTTTATATAAACTTTTCATATCATGGTCTCTCAGCAATTTGGGATGCCATGTTTTGCAAGCATGCTTCTTCTTTCCATTGTCACCAGTTTCCATTACACGAAAATTCATTGGATGAATTTAAACCTTTGACCAATCAGAATGCTTTTTACGAGAGTCATGTGCTAACTAATATATGTAACAAATAATTTACACAGGTCGTTGCAGAATATGAGCAGACAGACCATTTTTTAAAAACTGGATCAAAGATGATATAAAAAAACAAACTATATCAAGACAAATCTGATTCAAGTCAGGAGAAAAGCGGAATTCTGCTTTAAAACGGAGAAAAATCATGTCTGAAAATTGGCATCATATGCAGTAGAAAGATTAAATGCAAGAAACACTGCCTTGCTAGAGATGTACTCAGAAGCACTCAAAATCAACAGAAAGAGACAAAGATAAATAAAAATGACAAATAAAACACAAAAAGACTGTGAGTAGAATTTAGATGAGAAAGTATTATTCAGGGCCCAAGAGATATATCTATAAATGTACATAGTCCAAGAAAAGAAGTATGATATTCCAATTATTGAAAGCAGACTGGGATCATGTTGTTTATTACAGACCTCCGCTTTCTAATTAAAAGAGAGAATAATGTCATTGTCATATTACTGCTATTCTAACTGTTGTTCACAGAAAAAAGAAAAATAAATGCTTGCAAGATTTTTCTTCAATATCAATACAAAAGAACACTGATTTATCAAACAATGTGAATGATTAAATAAATAAATTTACAATAAATATAAAAATAATTTTAAAATATTATTTTATTAAGCTTATATATATATATATATATATATATATATATATATATATATATATATATATATATATATATATATATATATATATATATATATATATATATATATATAAAAAGTTCATACTCAATGCCTATTAAGGTATTTGTAGCTGGTCATACAACCCCTCCCCAAGCAAATGAATGCAGACATGCAAGATTCATTAGATAAAAAACAACTTTTGTTTTTCAGGAAAACTTTGATTCAAAAAGTCAATTTAACTTATATTCAGAACAGAAACAACATAAACAACTTTGTAGCAGTTTCAACAAACAGCTTTACAGTAGCCATACAGCCATAAATTAAAGATAAGTTTAACCCATTCCTTATATGATCAATAAGAAAATATTTTACAATTGTTCTTAAAATTTAGAAACAGGTTTCACAATACTGAACCAAAACGACTTGGTTTTAAATTTTCTGTGACCCACCATCCTTGATGATCAGGGCCCCTGTTGTGTTGGCGTCCCCATACTCATTCCAAGCCCGACAAGTGTACATTCCTGTGTCTTCAGGTGTCAGATTGATCATGCGTAATCTGAAAGGATGAAACATACATGTACAAATTTGACCATGTCGGTCTGAAAGGATGTAACTAATATGTAAACTTTTGACCAAGTCAATCTGAAAGGATGTAACATACATGTAATAATTTGACCAAGTCAATCTTTACATGTAAATATTTGACCAAACTCTATCTGAAAGGATGTAACATACATGTAAAAAAATTGACCAAATTCAATCTAAAAGGATGTATACATGTAAAATTTTAACAAAGTTGCATGCATTGAACTGTGTGAAACTGACACCATTTCTCATGAGGCATCTAAAGGTATTGTGGCCCTTTACCAATCGTACAAGAAATCTTAAATACTCTATGGTCAGTCTTTCATGTGTTCATAAGGCACAGCAAATGAGTTCTTTCCCTTGACTCTGTATGAATAAAATTAAAAAGCAAGCATAAAAAATGTATTCACTGTGTCAACAAAATATATAATCATGAATGTCAAAGATAACAACTAGGTAGTTCAATCTGTGCAATATGGAGATTCAGACTGAAGAGCTGTATCCAACACCAGATGAAACATTTAAAGTTAAATGGGTATGTAATAAATTTCTGTAGAACATGTTATTTTTGCAGTGCCAACATTTTTCAATGGTGATCTTATGGCTGGCTTTCTGTGACATTTAAATTCTGTTTGTTGGTCTTCATTCTTGTATTATTAACATTTCTTGAAATTTAAAGATGTTTTATTTTGCAGAATAATGATAGATCACAGACAGTGTGTACAAAACAAGCCCCAAAACTTTGTGAAAATGACATGATAATATAGTATGTGATTGTGATGTATTCCATTTTTGAGCACTTCCTGTATATGGTCATGGGGCAGCTTTGAGTCATAGATTATTTCCAGGATGAGCTAACCTGTACAGAACATTCCGAGTCCAATTTGAGGAAGTTGAAATGGACATCAGCTGATCTTTTGTGCTAAATTTATTAGTGTTTTATGATGTTGATGTAATTCATAGGTAAGGAAAATGTGGTCAGTGTGAAATAAGGCTTGACCATGCCTTTCCTTTAAAGAACTTCAAAGATAGTGCAACAAGTTTAAAATTTTGAGCTTAATCAATTTGAGACATTAGCATAGTGTGGTCTGAGCATTGACTTAGATGAACTGTGAAATAATGTTCCTCACTTTGATAACATAGTGTGGTCAGCATGGACCAATATGAACTGTGAAATAATGTTCTCCACTTTGATTACAGTGTGGCCAACATGAACTATGAAATAATGTTCTTCACTTTGATTAGAGTCACTGATTTATTGGTGCCTTTTACAATAACATACTTGTTTCTAACATGGTTGTAGTTTTACCCTAAAGGATTCACTGTACTAATTCAGTTCCCATAGTATACCCACATAAGCACCATGATATTAAACATTCAATAACATTAAATTTCTGAGTGCTCATGATCAAACATGTATTTATCAGTTTAGACGCATCCTGGATGACAGCTTCAGTGTAGAGAAAAGGATAGGAGCCGCAGCATTTTTTGTACCTACATGTGTTTGAAAAACATTCTTTCAACTCTGCACCAAAAAGTCAGGTGCCAATTTTAGTAATGAGTGTTCCAAACTGAAATTCCATCAATAAAACAATGTCCTCATTTTTTCAGTTACAACTAGGGTAAGCTGTCAAAAGATTCTTTTTACTAAAATCTAACTTTCATTATCAACCAATCCTGGCCAGCCAAACCCATAAATACTCTATTTTATCTACCCCCATTTCCAGACTGCTTCCCAGTTTTCCATAACATTATTACCATGTGTCCCATAAACTCCTTTTTTATGTGTCTGGTATATAATTTTTTTTACCAAGTGATGATTAAGATCAGATAAATTACTTTTTAATTACCATGAGCTCAAACTCCTTAGTCTGTAATAACAGTTTTGCATGTGGTAAACCACACCCTGTCCACACCATCTCAACATGACCATATTTACAAAGCAAAAATCAGCCCTACTGTGAGATAATGTGGGATAATCCAGCTTGGCTTCATCAACCCAGGAAGCTGCTTGTCTGTTAAATTTAACTCACAACAAAAAGCATTTGCCATCATATAATGCAAATCAGGGTCTAGGCTGACTGTAAGCCAGCTCTCCCATCACATAACGTACAGCAGGATCAGGGTCTAGGCTGTCTTTTAGCTCTGACATCGCATAATATATGCAAATCAGGGTCTAGGCTGTCTTTGAGCTCTGACATCGCATAATATATGCAAATCAGGGTCTAGGCTGTCTCTTGCCCAGTTTTGCCATCACATAATGTACAGCATAAGGTGACCAGAGTATATGGCTGTCTGTTAATGTGCAAGCATATCAGGGTCTAAGCTGTCTGTAAGCCAGTTCTACCATCACATAACATACCAGGAGATCAGTGTCTATGCTGAATGTTTGCTAGTTCTGCCATCACATAATATACATGCAGATCAGGGTCAAGGCTGTTATATTTATGATTTCAAGGGAACTATCTAGTTGACACTGATCTGCTGGCATACCAGTTTATGTTGTTTCCAATGGATACAAATTACAGACAGGTAAAACTGATCATCTACCTTGCTCTGTTTATACAAAAGCTGTGAAAATACTTCTTGTGTTACACAAGATCCTGAACTTGTCTGATAATTCATGCCTGTATCTTTTTAGAGCCTGCTGTGACTGACAACACACTTGATTATTTCTGGTTTCTGTGCTAAAAGTTCCAAATAATATTCAGTACCAGTCTGGTTTGTTTAATATTTCCTTCAAAAGATATGTCAGATGATCTCATTATAAAGGTGAGATGTAACATTTTTATGGTGTGCAGAACTCACAAGCCATATAAAGCTGACAATGAATGACATTATATTGCAAAAAAGGCCAGACACCTTTGTTTTGATCATCTGTTCAAATTGTCATGACTCACAACTAAAGCTGTGCATTAACATAGTGATTAATCCTTAGATGTTTCCTATGTCTTGGATGCTGCTTAGTTGTAGGGCTACAGCTTGCAAGCTGAACGCACTTCAACTCCTTATCATCACATTCCATGTTTACAAATCATGAAGTACCCTCATTTCAAGCTCTTAAATGTTAATATCATTCATGATACGCCAAAGTGGGTGGTATTACAGACAAGAAGAAAGACTTGTGTCTGCAGTGATGCCAGATAATGTTCACTTTTAACCATATAAAAAAATACAGAAGAAAAAAATAAAATTCTCCTAACCAGATTTAATTTTGGCCAAAAATGACTGGTTTTAGAACTGAAGTTTGTGTCCAGTTATTAGACATTTTGCTGTTAGATCTAAAGCAGACCAGCCTGAACTGCACACAGACAGAGGAACCTTCGCAAAAGGAGGGCAAGTTTCAAATTTGGATCAGTGTTTCCAATGGAAACCAGTAGGTCCAATACAAAAAAATAATAATAAAACAATATCCATCACACCTCTACATATATGTGGGTGAAATAGCCAATTTAAAACATACAATTAAAAATCTGGCAAAATAAAAATCTCTTGAAAACAAATGTGTTTGGATGCAATCAGAAGTAACAAAATAAATGTTTTTCTACAACTTTTCAGGCAAAATTGAAAATAATCACATGGGGACAGCCAGTTAAAGCATTTCTGTAAACCTTATGACCTTCACCATGGTCAAAAGACAAGAAAGTGTGTCAAAAAATGAACCGTCTTTTTTCTTCATCATGAGATATACCAAGTATGGATAGAATTGATTAAGGGTTAAAGAAAATATCATGAAGTATACAACTTAATCCCAAACACTAATGCAAATCTTTCAAGACTGACCATGCAGAATGGATTGTCTGAGATTTATAATGACAATTCTAAGTATGACTAGAATCTATCAAGGGGTTAGCAAAATGGAAACCTGTTGTCTGGAACATCCAGGAACTCACATGTCTTGTCTCATATTATTTTGCTGAAATATGTTTAAGCATTACAAATTACTGCATTTGTATGGGAAAATATGAACAAGTTTTGGGGATGGAAATATTGCACGACCTTGGGAGTACAGTATATCCAACCGACAAAACGAGTTCATATTTTCCCATACAAATACAGTAACCTTTTTATTATATGCTCATTTTCTTATTCTATCTAAGGCTTAATTACATAAACAAACAAATACACTACAAGAAACAAAGTAACTGAATGTATGACATATTCCAAGCTAAATACAAAAGTGCAAATTCATCATTACACAACAACAACATTATTAATGTGCACATAACTCTGCCCAGATAAATTTGAATTTAGTCACTTGCTAGTCATAACTTTCAAAAGAAAATGGTGTTTTGGTCTACTTAAAATTGAAATTTGGAGTCATATTGTGAAGGAATGCGCATTCCAACAACTTTTCCATTTGATCTGGAATGAATAGATTTTGGTATTTATGTCATTTCTATGAAATTTTGTGATCATGCACAGGTTTTATCTATACCAATTTTACATGAAGTATATCGGATTTCAGCGGTGATGGAGCAGCATGTTGACATCTGCAAGTGTGTTTCTGTTCTGTCATTGAATGTTAAAATCATAATGTGGGAAAAATATGAAGTCTTTCAATAGCAATTATCAAAAATACGCTATTGAATATAATATTTATTTCATTTTGAGTGCAGTAAAGAGGATATAATTGCACTTGGAATATAGTCAAAATTACAATACAATTTCGAAATGTGTAATCAAGCTTGAGAACCCATGACATGGCTCATGTAATTCGGATTTGCAGAACTAAGAAAATACATTTCTAGGAAGTTCAGGATGTAAAACAGTTAGTTAATTTTTGCCATTCTTATTACCAGCTAAAGAAGACAGTTGATGCCTTGTCACTTGCATGTTATTTGTAGGAACCCAGCAATTTTATGAAATCTGGTATCTATCACCCGCCTAAATCCAAAACATTGTATTAAAAGTTAACACGGAATGTGGCAAAGTGCCTGCTATATGACAGTCCATAAAACATCTGCTTTAGTTCATTCACAAACAAATTTAATCAACCAAATTGTAAACCACCTACTATGTGAGTGTACATGTTTACAAATCAAAAGTGCTGGCATCTGCATCCATTGTTTGTTGACAACAGGAAGTAGTTCCTTAATGAGTGAAATATGAAATTGTGAAAGAGTTCAATATCGTAAAATACTGAATGATTCTGACAATGCAAAGTTAATGGAGAAAAAAAATGAGCATATAATAATAGTTGGTTCTGAGTCACAACTTTTGTAATAATATTGACAAGAACACTTTTAATTAACTTCAATCATTCTGTAGTTAACCTAGGTGTAAATGAGTACATTATCCAGTGGGATGTTAACCTGTGATGGACTGATGTTCAGTTTTGGTAAGTAAGGTATTCTGATTAACATTACACACATGAAACATGGATAAGTTCCAATGTCATAATCAACTTGTAAACTGAGGAAGACTATAACAGTTTATATACAGAAGCCACTTTATAACCATATATGTACAGACCTGGACCCCCAAGGTGTGGTTTTGAAAGAGATTCTGTCCCTGCCATTTTCTGGTAATGGAAGCTGGTCCTTGTACCACTCATACTTGGGGATGGGGTAGCCAGTTATCTCACAGCGGATCCGAAGGTTCTCCCCTCTGTACCGAGTCATGTTCCGCATTGGGATGTCCAGACGTACATATCCGGCTGCAATAGAAACATTAAATTTTGACAGCCCTTTAAAATTAAATTTTCTGGCTTTGAAGGGACCTGCATTTGCTCAATTTGGTAGATTGTCAGACCCATAGGAGTCTCTTGACATTCTAATGGGTGAAAAGAATTTCCAGGAATTCTAGATAAGACCATCCTTTCATTTTAACAGCCGAGTGTTGAACCTGTCTCTGATATTCTTCACTGATAAAAAGATTTTCAAATTAGCTGCTGTGGTCAACATATTGGATGTCAGATTGGTACTATTTTCATTGAGGACAAAGTAGACATTTCCAGAAGTTCTTGGTAAAACCCCATGTCATAATGATCATCAATTCATGAGGAGTAACGAAAGTTTTTTATGACAGCCATCATGGCAGCCATAGTGGATGCATGACTGGCACCATTTTCATCTAGGACCAAATAAGTAACAGCCATCATGGCAGCCATAGTGGATGCATGACTGGCACCATTTTCATCTAGGACCAAATAAGTAACATAAGAAACCTAATGGTAAACCCCATTTTTCATTTTCATTTCTATAAGTGTTAATATTGCTACAAAGTCTGAATTAACCAACTGTCAATGTGAATATGAGTGCCTAGTCAATTAGATTTTTGTCTTTACAGCAATAATAATTAAGCCTTTCTCAGTAAGAGATTGGATTAGGCTAATGGATGGACAGATCTCAGGCATGCTATATCTATGAGAAGATTGACAGTAAAATCAATGTGTTAAATCACTCTCTTCATATTTCAGTGGAACATAAAGCAAAAACATACAAGTAAACAGCTCTGGAATATATTTATAAGATAATTTTGCTATGGTCACCGACTAAAGAAGGAATCTAGCAGCCAGCCTTGAACCTTTATGATACTATGTTTAAAACCCACAGCTAGCATGTCACATGGTTTACTGGTTTCTGTTACATGCAGCACCTGGACTTTCAGCAATACTGAAGAATATAAATAATTAGGTAAAAGTTTATGTTCAATGCAAAACTTGTTGACTGCGAGGGATGGAATCTGTTCTGTATGGGATATGAATTTAATTTTAAGTACAGCTCACTCAATTAATGGTTTGAGTTAGATAGAGTTAATAGTGGTAAAAGGTTTCAGACAAACCAGGGAAAACTTTTAGGAAATTGGGGGCCATTTGAAACAGGTGTCATAAAATATTTTTCCAGAAATATTATTAATAAAGGTGGACCAGAGAGGATTATTCTGACTTCTACTGGAGTGATACAGTTTTTGGTGGTTGAAGTAGTAATCCAGATTGGCTAAGCTAAATGAAGGTGCATGTGTTTCAAGATGGAAATAGGGCTTTAAAAATAATCTCCCTCATGGTATAGGTCAGTTCAAGTTTGTCTGTTGCAGGTAAAAGTCTGGAGGGCTAAGAGAGCAGTAGAGTGTACTCCTCTCATTAAATAAATCATTCAAGGGAAAATGGGTCTGTAACTTTTAGAGACCCATATCGAGAGAAGAGACAGAGGGAATTCTCTGATGATAAGCAAACAATCTCTTGGGAAAGTACAAGGTTAGTCACAATCACATACAATGCATTCAGTGATGCAAATTTGTAATTAATTGTTGAATTTATACATTTTAAATTCATACTTCAATTTTCATTGAGTTCTGAGATAATTGTGTATGTATATGATTCATGTATTGTAAGAGCGTCATAAAATATTTAGTTCTAACAATGAGTTTAGATTTAGTTGTTTTGTATTTAACAGAAACCATGTAATCTAAGATTTAATGCATTTCTCCTGAAACAAATTTTGTGAATATTAGGCTATCTGTCTTAAACGATTTGTCTCATTTATGCCGCGGATTGATTTTTCTATTTCTGAAAAACCATGTCAATGAATCACTAATTGGCAAAGTAACATAGTTAGAGCAAGGAGTGAAGTCCATTAATTTGTGTGTAATTAAGTTGAGAATCAAGTAATGTGTGCTGACTGGCATAGCTCAGCTGATACTTTATAGCCACAGCAGAGTGTGATGGTTTAACTAAAGAGATCTAATTGTATTATTGTCTCAGATGGAATGCAAGAGCAGTTAGAAAGACATAAATTCAAGATTAATATGGATGTGAGTGTGTATTATGAGCAAAATGAGCCAGTTCTGCTGAATTATGATTGACGATATCTCACATAAAGAGTGGAATACTGGTTGATCCCAGGAGAAGAAAAACTTTAGATGCATTTAGGTTGTGTACTTCTTTTTATTTTGAAGGAAATTAAGTTCCATCAAGTTCTGTCCACCTGCTTCTTGACTTTTCTTGAAGATATAATGTGCAGTGGAATATAGGAAACAAGAGCCCCTTCAAGGGACTGATGCTCTACTGGCCAAAAAGAATTTCAAGGAATTCAAAGTAAGATCATTTTCTTCCTTTTAACTGCCGAGTGTTGAAACCATTTCTGATATTCAACAGAAAAAACAAGATTTTAAAAAATCTGTTGCTGTAATGGACATATAGTTGTCAGGGTTGGATCCTTTAATTCAAAACTAAGAAGACATCCTTGTATTTTGGTGAAAATCCCATGTCAATATGTCCATCCATTCAGATGATGTGGTGAAAACAAGATTTTCAAGATGGCCATCCTGGCAACTATACTGGATGTATGACTGACACCAGTTTCATTTATGAGCAGCAAGTTATAATAAGACATTTGCTGGTAAAAAGCCCTTGTTAATATGTCTACCCATATGTGAGGAGGAGAGATAATATTTTCATGATGGCCATTATGGTGGTCAGTTTTAATCATTTTCATTTAGACCAACTACCGGTAGACACTATAACATCTCTTCTGGTGGAAAACCCATATCAAAATGACTATCCATTTCAGGATGGGTGCCATGGTAGATTGGCACCATGTTCATTTAGGAACAAGACATCGTAAGAAATCTTTCCATATTTAACAAAATTTTCAAAACAGCTGCCATGATTTCCACATAGGACCAACTAGATATCATCAGATGTTTGATAAAGGAACAATGTTGATATAACCAGCCATCTATGACAAATATTGACAAGATTCTCAAAATGGCCATTATAGTGGCCATATTGGAGACAGTTTGGACCAACATCATAAGAAGTCTTTCAGTGAAAATCCCCATGTTCAAGAGAAGTAGTGATTTAACATAATTTCAACATGGCCACTCTGGTAAAGATATTAGATGTTTGAGCAGCACTGTTTTCATTTAGGACCTGCAACTAGATATTATAAGAAGCCTTTATAATAAAAAAAAACACATTGATATGTCTGCCCATTCAGGAGTAATGATAACAACATTTTCAAGCTGGTCACCAAGGTGGCCATACTGACTTTGCTTGCTGACCAACAAGACATCCTAAAAAGTCTTTTTGTGAGAAACCCATGTCAGTATGACTTTTCCTTAGAAGTACCATGAACAAGATTTTCACAATAGCTGCTGTGGCAGAGATATTGGATGTTCATGTAGCACCATTTCCATTTAAGACCAACATTACATCATAGAAGTCTTTCAGTGGAATCCCCATATTGATTTAACCAACCATTCAGGAGAAACAGTTAGCACTAATGATATTTTCAAGACGGCCATACTGGATGTCTGAGAGGCACAGTTTCATTCAGGACCAAATAGATGTTGTGATTAATGTGTAGATAAATTTTCATGGCAATCCTCCAAACAGTCCAGGAGGAGTAATGATAACCAACTTGTGTTAGCAGATGGACAACAGACAATAGACCATCCCATAAGCTCTTCTGGTCTAAAACCAGTACAGCTAAAAATTGCTTGAATTTATCTAACTTTGCCCAGTGAAAAATAACAAAGCAAACCATAACTTTCGATGAATTTCTGAAATTCCTCTGCATTTTTGACACTGGCCAAGTTCAGAGTAGGGTCAGATAATTGTGAAGCTTTATTTTACTCACCGCTGATGCAGATGAAAAGCAAACACCTGCAAATCTTCCAATGGAACAGCTGATGGGTCTTATTTTGTTTGGATTATTCTTTTTATCTGATGCTGCATATTGATTCCAGAAAGGTAATACTGTGTTCCCAAAACCAGACTTCCCAGCCCAAGATATTGGCTATGAATAATAACTGTGTCACAGGGAAAGTATGCTTGGTCAGATTGGGAATCAAACCAAGGTCTTCCTAACATATGCCAGGTATTCCAACTTGCTAGCAGATGCACTTACTATTGATTCCACCCTCACCCCCATTTTGAGCTAAGTCCATACCTCAATCAGCCATGTAAAACCATTTTCAGATAAGAATTGACTAGAACTGTGTTCAGGATATACAAATAGCCTAACACAGTGACTAAATATGCAACATAACAGGATATACAGACATGTCAGGACAAGGGTAACACTCAATATCCCTTCCATAGCCATGGCATGCACATTAAACGATCCTGAAGCAACTTATCACGATGCTGTCACCAAAGCATTACTGTGGAAAACATTGTGTTCACAAACTAGGACTCAAAACTCAAGATCTCCTGAATAAAAGCCAGGAGCTACAAATTCTCAGCCCTCCATGCTGACATATCCATAATTATTAAAAATAATCTTTCATATTAGTAATTTAATAAAGTATTCATTCCTTATGGCGCTGTTTAAGGAAGCCACAGAATACAACCCACATTAGAAGCGAAAGTATCATATAGAGTGATTTTCAAATATTGCCATGTTCCGAATTAAATCACAAAATAAAGCATTAAACAATGTGAAATCACTTTTCAGTTGGGTTTTTTTCTTCAGCCAAGAAATAAAATGAAACTTTTAAAAGAGGAATGATAAAACAAAACAAATGACCAAATTAATGGACTTCATGTCCTCACCTTAATATAACAGGAATAGTGGTATACAGAGAGGGTTCATAGTAAGAGAAGACTATATACCTGTAAAAATCTGGCACAGATATTCCATTCATGAAGACTAGTTGAAATTGGCCCATTTGGTTATGGTATTATCAATTACAAAATGAAGTAATCATTGCAGCTGTACAAATTATTGGCAATTAACTGAGACATTTGAGTAAATAAATTGATGCAAACATTTCTAAAAATAATAACAAATAATTTCCTATCAGTTACAATAATGGGAATTACCATTAAAATGTGTCCTAAAGAACAAAGAACACTGAAAATTCAAATACTGCTGAAGAAAGAAAGACATAATCAGTTTTAATCATTTCTTGGACAACCCTGTAATTTTCTCTTCGGAAATGACTTGCTTTCCAGCAATAATTATGACATTAAATACCATTGTTTTTAGGAACCAAGTGGCAATTTTGAGTGATTATTGTGAAATACTCCAGTCTAAACCACCCCAATTTTGTGAAATCTGAACCCCCTACATGATTCTCAAAGAATTAAAGGCATGCAATGGACATTAATCATAGGTTTTCTTTCAGCAGCTTTTAAAAGCCCTGACATGCAGATCAGCTTCTCTACAAAACAGATTTCACTTGACATGATATCTGAGACTTTAGGGACAGACCCCCTGTATCAGCATTACTATTTTTTTTTAAACTCCAGTAATACCCCTTCAGGGGGATCAATACTTTACGAAAATAAAAAAAATATGTCCGCTTTTAAATAAACAAAATAAAATAAAATATGACTTCTGTGAGCGAATACTTTCGAATTCCCAAATAAGTGAAAGGATTTCATAAAATATTCATCAGTACTGTAGACTGATGAAACACAATTTGTTTTAAGTTCAAATGACTATTTCCTAAACAGGAGCTCCACACTCTCCTGATCAAACAAAATGTAGGTTTTCACAATGTGGGCTCAACCAATTTTTACCCCATTAGAATACAAGTTGGGAAAAACAAAGATGCAGGTGCAGAGTGGTGAAATGGTTATAACAAATGCTTAAAACAACCATAACTCTGATTCTGTTGGCCAAACAGTATCAAAAAAAATACTTATTAAATTTTATGAAAATATTCAAGTGTTAATAAGTTTGATGCAAAAGATTTCTTGTTATTATGTTGCCTTTGCAGGAGACAGTTCACAATGGACAAGCACAGAAAAAGTCCTACTTTTAAAGTATGAAATACATTATTAAATAACTTCTACCTTTCAATGCAAGTAGCCTATAAACACGGAGAGTAATAATTTATTTTTGATTGGGTTATAAATGCATCACATTTCATGTGCTTCTTCAAGCTTCTTGTGCAAAAGTTTGGCAGAGATTCCAAAATACCAGACTGAACCATATTTAACCACCCTAAATAACCATTAAATTATCGCTAAAGTTAATAAACAGTACAAAAATAGTATTTTGAAACTATTTTACATTGCTCCCTGAAAAAGTGAGAGAGTTAAATCTTCATAATGAGAAAGTACTCAAAAGGAAGGGAGGTTGGGGGAGTTGGGGGTGAAGATGTCAGCTAGAGAAAACAGAAGGTCAGCTTCATGTTCTTAAAGTATTTTGCAAATTGACAGGTACTGGTGTGGCTATTTCACTTAAATCACCTCCTAGAATAGATTGTGCATATTTATTTATGTATACAGCATAAATAGATTTACATGCAATCATAATAATTTGTATAGTCTGTGTGATGTTTCTGGATTCTTGAACCTTTTGGACTGTGGTGGGGCATATGCGCATCACAAGTACATAACTATATTATAGTGATTTTTAACGTCCAACATGTGCTAAATAACTGCTCATGGCCTGAATTTTTAACCTATTCTTGATCTTAATGATGACATATATATATAAACATTAGAAAACAGGTACATCAATAGAAAGTGAAACAGATGTTAATTGAGTGTGTGGATGAACAGACATACATAAATTGAAAGGTATGGACATCAGTGTAATTGCCATGTTGAGTTTCTGCCACAGCAAGTTTGACAAAAAAAATGAATCACACTGAAGTGACATCTGAATGGGCAGATCTTTTCTATGTAATGTGCACTTTTACATCGGTTCTAGACTTGTGTAAACTCTAAAGGCAGCATTGATTTTAATCCTTTCATAGCCTGTTTATCACTCTGAATAAGTTTGTTAAAATGTCTACATCATATATCACTGACTGAAGTGGCAAATTTACAGTAGTCAAGTGTTCTTGCTCAGCCTTTGTTTGTTCTGAACCGAAGCTACTGTGAAAAAAATATATTACATGTTTCCATGTCTAAATAATTCCAAATCCCTGAACTATCTTGACAGCTTGAATAATGAAACTGAAAATTGTTTATAAAGGTTTGATCTGGTTTCCTATCTAATCTTTTACAAGGGTAAGAGATGAGAAACGTTTTATCTTTAATCTTGTTGTACAAAATGTTTATATTTATTTGAAAGGGTTTATCTACCTAAAGTATTACAATTCTTTATCTTCACACTTTTTGAACTTATCTTTTAATCTGCACCATATTGCCAGTATCGTGCTGATCTGCAATTAACCCCTAAATCTTCCGTATATACTCGCTTACAAGTAGAGTCAAACTGCAAACATATAATCATCCAGATATGCAATAGCATAATGTGCATGTAGACCAGGGTTTATGTTGTTGGTTTGACTCATTACTCCTAAATAACTGCATGTATCCAGACCTGCTGGCACATTATGCAGTAGCAGATCTGGGTCTGGGCAGTTTGCAGTTGGACTTGTCTTATAAGTGAGCATATAGTACATATATACATAAATGTTGGGGGGGGGGAAGGGTTAAATAAAAATTCTATAAACTGAACATCAAAAAAGTACTGAAGTTAATTCAGGTATGTTCCAAACATAATTGTACTTATGAATCTGGCATACTATCAAAGATACTAATTTTGTGCCCTAGCTACTTTATCATTACTAGATTACTAAATTACATTACCTAATATAGAACATAAATGAAAAGAGGACTGAAGCAAAACATAATAGCTGACCCACAGGCAAGCATTGGGGAAAGGTTTTAAGCTCACTGACTAAGCTGAATCAACGACATTAAAAAAAGGTAAACAGACAGTTTATGGCAATACTGTTCCAAAAGTTCACCTATTATATGGATGTAGTGCTTCTCTTTTTAGAATAATAGCACCAAAAAACAGGGCAAAGCCTAAATCCAGCACAGTTGAATGACTTCTTGGGTCCCTAACTGATATTGTGTGTGACACTATAGTACTGATCAGTACAATGATCAACCAAATGTAGATGGTTGTACTTTGAAGTAAATGGCACCAAAAAATTAAAACTGTTAAGCATACCAAGCTCTTAGGTACCTGTCCAACCACTCTGAAACATTTATAAAAGATCTAAGAAAAAAGTATTATAAAGAAGAGGTTTTCTGTTTTCAATACATGTACAATCGTTCTTAATGATTTTATGAACTGCTCTACAAGAAATTTGTAATTCTTGTATGAAGAGAAACTATACAACTTACAGAAATGAGCAGCCATTGTAATACTAATACCATCTCTTTTCAACACTCTTAGAGTAAAGCCAACTAAGGATTAGATTAGCTTTACTTTCAAGGTCTTAAATAGTTAAGAGTATGTTAAATGTATGTAAGTTTGTAATGAAAAGTTTACATGATTGAGTAAAATAATCATGTATATATACCAAAAGTTCCAACAGTATTTTAAGAAATCCTTTACTTATGCCGGCGGTTTATGGACTGTTTGCAGCATTATATATATCACACAATTACCTAATCTTTCAGCTTGAAATTTACCTCTTCAAATATTGTAATGGGCAATACTGATTATGTTCTAAGAGCAAAGAAAATTCCAAACTAATGGCAAACTCATTAAAATACAGACTTAGTTAAAAAAATATATAAATTACACTTTAAAAAATAAAATAAATGACCTTCTCAGCATTAGTTCTGTTAAAGTGGAATGAGCCAGTTAAAAGCATCCTCTATCCCAACAGTCAAAACTTTTCCTAGTTAAAAGCAAGCTATAGATATTGGTTAAAAAGTGTCCTAGTTAAAAGCAACCTATTTGCTATTGGTTAAAAAAGAGCCTCGGCAAGTCCTATTTAACTGGATAAGTGTTGTATATACTGATTTTTACAGAATTATTTTTTTAACTCATCCTACAGACAAGCAAATGCATGTAGATAGTTCTCAATCAGCACGTTTAACATGGGTTACTTCCCTTCATCCACCATAGCTGAGGTCAACCCATTTAATCATTATACCTGAAGAAGAAGATAGTGTAATCAGAGCATCAGTATTCTTGCACATGCCAGAATTCAGGCACCACCTAGTTGTTCTAAATTAAGCAAAGATACTGTTTAATGAGACTTTTTTAATTTAAAATAAATGCAATTTCATCACATCATTTCACTGCAAAGTGGTGTTGAAATCACAACTGATATGTGTTACAATAAAGCAGAAAAGCAGTGGCTGAAAAAAAGTTTTTCTTAACCCCTAGATTCTAGACTTTTAAATAAGATATAATATGGTTCAGTCCCATGCCTCATGGGTCCCAATACAGCAGAACCTGTCTTGCAAGACCACCCCTTCTGCCAAAAAATAATGGTCTCTCAAGACAGGTGGTCCTTTATGAAAGGTCATGGCACTATATGATGAATAAATCCATGCATTGAGAATTTCGTCTCCCAAGACAGGTGGTCTCTCATAGCAGTGGTCTTTGAAGACAGGCTTTACTGTATTTCATTTGAATACTCCATTATTCCAATGAAGTTACACCAAGCATGTAATACAGCATATATTGGTTACAATTGTAAATACATTGTCCTCGTAGATGCCACTGTTTCATTTCTTATTTCTGCTGATATCTTTGTTTGCATGGCTCTGTATGCCTGTTATGACTCAACCAAGACCGTGTCAGTGCATCGAATGGTCGAAAACATGGGGTCCCTAAGATTTTTGAAACTCCTCTCATCATACAACAGCAATGTGGACCTAAAAATGGCAGATAGCAGATACAAGGAACAAAACTTCTGATGTAATGAGAACTGTCTACTGCAATATACATACACATCAAACAAAATTTGGCTTGTAAAGAAACATACAGCTTAAGTGGCATATTCTTTACAGAACTTCTATTGCAACTAATCAGACAACATTTGTTTTAAAGGTTCATGCCAATGTTTATAACAATTAACCATCAACATTAAGGCCAATGTTTCACTACAGGTTTCCCTTTTCTTTCAGTCTGAATCTGGATGTAGTCAATAAGACCCACTCTTTATGATCTGACTGGTTGTTCGGCATTTGACTGGTTGCTAGGCATTTGACTGGTTGCTAGGCATTTGAAACTACCTGATTTAGTTATCAACCAGTTAATGAGCCTAATATTTAAATTTCAGTACACCAAAAGTCTGACCATGTACCATATATACTCACTTATAAGACAAGTCCAACTGCAAACTGCACAGACCCAGATCTGCCATTGCATAACATACTGGCAGATCTGGGTCTGTTGGTTTGTTAGGAGTAATCAGTGGAACAAACAATATAGACCCTGATCTGCAGGTGCATTATGCTACAGCAGATCAGGATCTTTATTGTTTGCAGTTTAGCTGGACATCAGCATATATGGTTACAAAGTTCCACCTACTCCATCAGTAATAATTCATACATAACATATGCAACAATCTGCATATTTATAGATCTCAGTGCAAATAATATAGAGCCTGACCTGGAACATTGCAGTCGGTTATGAATGATTTGTAGAACAATATAGACCCTGACATCATCTGGGTCGATGCAGTTTGTTAGGAATTAGTAATAGTAGAACTTGGTGAATAATGTAATACCAGATCAGGGTCAATGTTGTTTGTAGTTTAGCTCATGATAGTTCTTTCTAGCAACTGAATCTTGTTTCTTGTAAAGGCATATATTACTAATGCTATTCCTACCATTAATTAAAAGAATAAATTTTCAAAAAATGTCAAGGAATACCCTATTTTTTAAAAAATGTTATAAATAATGATGCATTATCTGTATCCCACTACTATTTCCTTGCTTCACTGAGTGTCATTTTGATTGGTGAATAAAGTTCTTGTTTCACTGAATGGCATCATGGGTAGAGTTCTACGGGACTTTTATTGGACTTGTTTTATATATATATATATATATATATATATATATATATATATATATATATATATATATATATATATATATATATATATATATATATATATATATATATATATACTGAGTATTTAGTATTTGATGGAATTACACACTTTTGATTTCTTGCTCAAGTCTGGTTTGTTGGCTGATTTATAAATGTACTATGACAAATTACTGGCTATACCATGCCGAGAAAATAGGAGCTAAGGGCCTATTCCCGCTGGGGCTGTAGACATGGGCTGGTCAAGTACAGCACCCATAATCCTTGGATTACAAATGGGACACTCGAATCAGCTCCTTAACTTTGGCATATTCCACAATGCATTTTCCATATCAGATATGAATATTTTATAAAATTAGAATATGAGATAATGAATAGACAATTAATAGCTAGTGTCCTACTTACTAATAGCCACACTATATTTTGTGTCATCAGCACCATGGCCTGATATAAGAGGGATATCACATAACAGGCATATAAGAGGTCCATTTATTACAGGCACACTTGGGACTATATTTGACAGTTCTCTGATGTGCAGTATACAATATCAGGATGCATATTTACAGCTTTAAAGTTTTACCTAAATTAACTGGCAGAGAAAATACTGGATAAAAGGCATATTTAAAGTGAAGAGTAAATTTATTCTGTTTCCTTTTCAAAAACATAATCCTTTATTCGCCAACCTTGAACCATTTGCATTTACTGTATATACTCATGCACAAGTCAGATAAAACTGTAACTGCACTGAACAACATCTACTGGTATAAAATGTGTTGGCAGATCTGGGTCTATGCAGTTTGTTAGGACTAATCAGCAGAACAAAAATACAAATAGATCCTGATCTGCCATCATGCAAAAGAAGATCAGGTTCAAACCTAGCTTATAAGTGAGTATAGACATTATGCATTATTCAGTGGCCACCATATTGGAAGAGATGAGTGACCTCCAAAGTGGAGAGCTCACATGCACAATAGTCATTACTTAACTTCAACTTCATGAAATTTACCCCAAATAATCTTTTTATGTATACAATATAACTTTCTGTCAAATATGTTACAGTAAAGAATAAAGGGATCATTGTCCTGAATTAGGAATAGGACATGAAACATCTTGTTAGGCCAGTATAATTTAACATGATTTAACTGACCGCTAAACCTGACCAGCAATACATTTCTGGTTCATATTCAGAGTCCCCAGAATTCAGATTATTGAATATACCGAGTGATGAACCTAACAATGTGATAAAAAAAATCACCAATCTTAGGAAGATGACTGGTTTTAGTTGGTTAGTGGTTATTTCCAGGTTCTTCCTCCATCAAACATACTGGATGGATTGTATCATGTGCTGAAAGATGGCAATAAACACAACAACAACATTCTTTCCATCAAGTTTGCTCTTTTGAACTACAGGTCCTAAAATGCCCCAAGCTCTGTTTAAGAGAAAAGAAAGTCTGCAAAGGGCTGTAATCCATCCAAAATTGTCTAAATATATTTTAGGATTTTTTGGGATAACTTATTTCTTTGTAATTTAAGAGAAACATGTCTGACAAAGTGTGTCAAAAATAATACCGCTTGAAACATAATAAACATTTTGATATAATGGTCATATTACAGACATCAATAAGTACGCCCTCAGTCAGTGGTTTAAATCTCTTTGGCTCTGCGGTTATAGGCATGGACAACTTCCTCCAGGGCACGTGCTGGATTAGTGACGCCCAATGATATAAATTAATGGCTAAAATCAGGTCATGATATGGATCTGGGCAGTGGGGCTTATTTTCCCACCTCTGGATCAAAATGCAGGTTAAATCCTGCCTATACCAAGCCAGGTCTGCTGCCTGCCACTTCACACCAATAACCTTAGGACAATAACTTTTAATGTGCCATTAAATACCAGTCAATCAGGTTACCAATATATTCCATTTGATAACAGCCAACCAGCTTACCCAGCATGTTCCATTAAATACCAGTCAACCAGCTTACCCAGCATGTGCCATTAAATACCAATCAACCAGCTTACCCATAATGTGCCATTAAATACCAGTCAACCAACTTACCAAATATGTGCCATTAAATACCAGTCAACCAGCTTACCCAGCATGTGCCATTAAATACCAATCAACCAGCTTACCCAGCATGTGCCATTAAATACCAGTCAACCAGCTTACCCAGCATGTTCCATTAAATACCAATCAACCAGCTTACCAAATATGTGCCACTAAATACCAGTCAACCAGCTTATCCAGCATGTGCCATTAAATACCAGTCAACCAGCTCATCAATATGTTTGATTCCACAACAGTCAACCAGCTTACCTAGCATGTGCCATTAAATATCAGTCAACCAGCTTACCCAGCATGTGTCATTAAATACCAATCAACCAGCTTACCCAGCATGTGCCATTAAATACCAGTCAAGCAGCTTTCCAAATATGTGCCATTAAATACCAATCAACCAGCTTACCAAATATGTGCCATTAAATATCAGTCAACCAGCTTACCAAATATGTGCCATTAAATATCAGTCAACCAGCTTACCAAATATGTGCCATTAAATATCAGTCAACCAGCTTACCAAATATGTGCCATTAAATATCAGTCAACCAGCTTACCAAATATGTGCCATTAAATACCAGTCAACCTGCTTACCCAGCATGTGCCATTAGATACCAGTCAACCAGCTTACCAATTATGTTCCATTAAATACCAGTCAACCTGCTTACCATAAAGCTTCAGAAAAGTTGGCATGCAAGGGTTTTTCCATTTAAATTAATAGCTGAGCTATTTGATGGTGATTTTAAGCAAAAGTTGCATTAATTTGAAAAGGGCTGTCAGCTACAGAGATTCTTATTGTTATGCATCTATTCCATAGTATGAAAAATGGCTGTCAGCTTGAGAATTTTTTCAATGTGATATGTCTCTACTCTACTTTATGAAAAATGAACTTTTAAGTGAAAGTCTGAAATTTGCTTTTAGCCCTGTCAACACATATTTGCATAATTTAATTGTTTCAAGTGTTATCAAAATTCCTGAAAAAGACCTTCTGCTGTCAATCAAATATATTTGATAAAAATTAAAATAAAAGTTTCTGGTTTCTTTTTAGCTTAGAGTTACATGTACATGTACTAAATATT
Organism: Sinohyriopsis cumingii; assembly: GCA_028554795.2. Lineage (NCBI taxonomy): Eukaryota > Metazoa > Mollusca > Bivalvia > Unionida > Unionidae > Sinohyriopsis > Sinohyriopsis cumingii. The sequence continues at coordinate 651,125 of JAPYKE020000060.1, read as the reverse complement.
TCCTAAAAATGTATTACAGTCTAGTTTTATTTTTGAGCAAGTCCTACAAAGTAAACTGCATTATGTAACAATTGTGTTTTTACATGCAATAGGCATGAGTTCTTAGCTCCCCTCCCATCCTGTGCAGGCAGCAAGATAAGGATGTGCTAAGTGTGAGTAATTGACATGTCAGGATAATCAATTTCAGCCTACCTGCCATTAGCAGGCCTGAACAAATTCTTTGGCAAGCTCAAGATTTTGTTTGGAAATTAAGAATCTCATCTGCTGTTCCAACTATTGTTTAAAAATTTTTAGCATTTTATTTAAAATATGAAGAAAAAATTTGTATTTTTGTAAGTTCTTTTTAAAAAAAAATTGTCAAAGATATTTTGTAAATCCAGCTTTTCCAAAAGTTCACATCCCTCTATGAGCTTGATTGGATAACAGATTTGCTAGTGGAAGCATGCAGTATTTCTGTCTATCTATCAATTTAGGTAATATGTTTACTTAGGTTTTTGTAGCATACCAGACTTATAAATGGCCACATTATGTACTTCCCTTTAAGGTGCCATAGCATCCTTTTTCAAGCCCCAGGAAGATGTACGCCATAGTCCCAGTGTAATACTCAATCATACCAAAACCTACAAAATTATTCCATTTTTCTGTAAATATCTAGAAGAAAAAAAATGTTTCTTATTAAATTCGTTTAGAGAATTTGGACACCAAACTTGGGTTTGACCTCTTTTTGGGGTGGGTAGGTCCTTGTACAAGTGCCTGGATGATACAAATTCTTCTTACAGTACTATAGGGGATTATGGTTTAAACTCAATTTACACCAAATGAGTGTGGGCTTAATTAAGGGAATTCTTTCCCCTTAACTTGATTACCCAGTCCCTCTAGTAAGTCAGACTGGATACAAATCTATGGAATCCAAGACATTTCCACCAGATCCCATGTGGGCCATTCCTGTCATGCAGCTGCATATTTTCTGTAATAACTCTACTGACATTCATTTTCATGACTAGGTTTTACTTTACTTATATCTTCATCAGAAAATGATTTTTAGGAGAAGCCTGATTGACCCATGAGCAACTTCATTAGGTTGCCCTTGCAAAAATGAAAGCTTTTCATATTATTACCTCATTTGAAACCCAATTTAAGGCTCTCTTCTTTCTCTCCACTACATTATCATAAACTGAAATCTGCCAATTGTCTTCTATCTATGAAAGAATGTACAGTGCTGAGGTCAAATTAAAGCCTGTTTTAGAGACCTTCTGCCAATAGCAACAACAAAACAAAAGATGATCTTACAAGACAGTTGGTATCCCATTTAAGGACTTCATATGACTAAACTATTGATGCATAAATAAATTTTGGTCTCTCAAGACAGGTGGTCTTTCAAGTCAGATTATTGTCTTTCAGAACATCAGGTTTATTATAGAGTCTGCATATATTTTCTGTTTTAGATACTAGCATATGTGTCATGTTCTTTAATGATCCTACAATCTGAAAGAGAAACTTAAAACTCAGTGATGTGCAAATCAATAGACTTTATGTTGAAAGTATGGGATGTTTCAGATGTGTATTACAGACATTTTGTCTATGTTTTATGTACGAGGTGTAAATAAGTAGTGAAGCAAGAGCCAAATTTGAAAGATACAAGTTTGCATAAATTTTCACGAGTATCTGGGCAATCTAGAAAATGCAGATACTGCAATACTGTAGCAACTGGCTGTTCTTAACACTGTTTAATGTTCGTCTTTATTGAAACAGTTCCAAACTACTATATTTAAATATGAAAATACCTGCATTCTGTATAACTTCTGGCTGTAAATCAACATGATTCCTAACTTTATCCTATTTATCTTTGTCAAAGATTGAAAGCTGAAGCAGTCATCAAAATATATCACCAGTAATTATGCTGCTTCTCTTCCATTCCTGGTTAGGATAGATTTAGTTAAATTAAAAAGCAACTCAGTGATGAATGTATCATCTTCAGACTGGTTTAGTAGAATCTGTAATTACAGTGTCTCAGCCCCTGTGGGAAATTAGGTAGGGTAGCAGGCTATTCTTTGTTCACATCAAATATTTATGCATTTTTGTTTTTTGTCATTTGCAAAGTACTGGTGTTAGTGGAATGAAATAAACCTAATTATCTGACTTGTTGTAGGTCACACTTGATCTAAAAAAAACTGACATATTGTTTTCTTGTTTAGCAAGAGGAAAATTTGTCAGGTTCAGGGAAAAAGCACTTCTAATTTTGCTGAGTCATACACAACAGCTAAAGAAATTGACAGATACAGCATTAAAAGACTGATAATAAATGAAAACATTTTTTGACCATCCATTTGGGAAAATTTTAAATTAAAATTGAAAAGAAAATTGTATGCAAATTACTGACTGGCATATATCTTATACTACAAAACAAACTTGAAAACCAAAGTGCTGCATGCTGAAAATTTATAACTGTGTATCATATATAATTGCTTATAAATCAAGTCAAACTGCAAACAACAAAGATCTTGGTCTGCCTTAGAATAATGTGCCTCAGATCTGGATATGTACGGTTTGTTGTACTGAACTGCACATACCCATATATGAAGTCGAATAATGTGCTGGCAGATCTGGGTCTGTGCAGTTTGTAGTTTGACTGGACTTATAAGCAAGTATATACGGTACTCAGTTATTTGTATTTTAATTGGCAGTTTCATGAACTAGAATGCTTTTTGAATGGGACTTGTATATTCATAAAATCTGAATGATGCAGAGTATTAAAGTGGTCACAGTAATGTTGTACATTTTGCTATCTGTGCTATAGCTGAAGCATTGGTAGGTACTTCTTATCTGCATAGGGAGTATTATGGGAGGGAAATCTAATCAGACTGGTTCTGTTTTATCAGAGTTGGTGATCTGAGTGATAGCATGCAAGATAAATGCTACAGCAGTAGTGGGGTCAAAGGAGGTAAATAAAGATACAAACCATTTGGAAACAAATTTCTCCCACACAGCATTAAATTTTGCACAATTGAGTAATCTACCTTCATACACAATTTGGATCTTGTGTAATTCCATTACCTCCACGGTTTTGCCCATGTTCTTTAATTGATGATTATATTTAAAGTCAACACTTAATATTTCAGTGTATTCACAAGTTTGTATGCTTTATCTAAAGCCGAGGGAACACACAATGGGTGTTTTTTTGTTTTCTTTTGTTTTAAAGTTGCATCAGCATTCACAATATGTCATTTTAAGTTCAACCCTAATTTTTAATACAGGAATGTGAGAGAAAAAATTGTAGATTATGTGTCAGTGTAGTATAGAAAAATTCTACAAGACGTTTAAACTTTGTGTCAGACATGAGGCTTTTCTGCATGCATATCAGACTGAAGATTCCAGTCCATTGGGTTGATTTTTCAGATCTTACCACCATGAATAATTAAGGGGCCTATTAGCATATATACCTGCTTAAAATTTGAGACCATCCATAAACAACATAGACTCTGATCTGCCATCACATAATGCACCAGCAGACTCGAGTCTATACTCACTGCTTTGGGTTCAATTTATAAATAAGTATATTTAGTGATGTTCTACTGATGCTACAAGATAATGGTGCAAAATGGTCACCTGGTGCATAAAGTGGCTTCCAGTTTGCATCTATGCACAGATGGAAAAATATGTTATAGACATCAAAAATACAGAGACCTCTTCTGTGGCTTAGTGGTTAGAGCGTCCGCCTCAGAAGCGGGAGGTCGTGGGTTCGAATCCCGGCCAAGTCATACCAAAGAATTACAAAAATGGTACTAACATTAGAAGATCAGTGTTAGGGCTGGTCAGCCTGGTGTCATGATAATGTGACTGGGTGTGACATTATGCTATATGTCTGTGGCATTATGCCCCAGTGCTAGACATCAGTATAAACTGCCACACTGCAGACATCATAGCGATGACTTAAAAATTGTTAAAGCTACGTTAAAAATCCTAATCACGCACACACTCAAAGATACAGAATATGTAAATTGGATTCAGATTTCTTGTTTTTGTAAAATATTTAAATGTTATATCTTAAGTGTTTTAGAATAGCATAATTCAGAAGTAGCTGAAGTTAAAAGTAAGAAAGGAACCCATGAAACTTTTCTGGCTGAATTGCTTGTGAATATTGGACTTTTTTGACAGCCTGTTTTACCATAATGTGACTGTTTACCAATTATATTTTCTGAGGAAGAAAAGCTTAATTGATCAATATTCTGCCACTTTCTGCTGAATGAGATGGAATATCATTTCTATAGTATTATACACAACCTTAAAAATTGATTTAGATTTGTGGATTATGAAAAGTGAAATCTGTCTGAGCAGTTGATATAAATTTGTACAAAGCAGTGCATTTACTATAAAATCACTGGGGGGGTGAGGGGCTTGTTATTTTCATGGATTTACAAGTTACAAATGACCAATAATATAAAGACATCACCAACAATGATCCATCTGTGAAAATTATTGGATCACACTCCTCATTTATGAACAGAATTACCAGTAGAAATTTTCGTATTTTTGTAACATGAACCTCATTAAACAGAAGACCTTACGATGGAAAACCAAAGTTTGGAGAATATACGTACCGCATATACGCACTTATAAGATGAGTCAAACTGCAAACAAAAAATATCATGATCTGCCAAAGCATAACGCACCTGCTGATCAGGGTCTATGTTCTTTGTTCTACTGATTAATCCTAACAAACTGCAAAGACCCAGATCTGCTGGTGCATTGTGTGCTGGCAGATCAGAGTCTGTGCAGTTTGCAGTTGGACTCATAAGCGTGTATATACAATTTTCACAGACCATTTATCTTGTAAGTGATGAATGGAATGATGGAAGTCTAGCTTATTCAAGGTTTCATCTTTAAAAGGGCGGTTATTAACTTTGGCTGAATTGCAATATTCCTTAGTAAAAGTATTCAACTGTAAGCAAAGATAGGAGAAGGTACAACATGGGGACATAACATCTTACACTCCTAAGGTGGAACACTTAAAATTAAAGCCATTCAAGGTCTCATCAGTTTAAACCTGCATGCAAATGTTGGTTGAATTTTAAAAAAAGCTTAGTAAATTTATGCTGCAGAAATCAAAGAAGAAAGGATGGTCAATCAGGGGTAATAACTTCTATAATTGATATCACGGAATGCTGGAAATGAACTCAATCAAGGTCTCAGCCAATGTTAAGATGTTCAATCAGGGGGTCATAACTCTTCTGACAAGACTAAATCCATATAATGTACATGTAAATCAGGGGCCATAACTCATCTAACAAGACTAAACCCATATAACATACATGTAAATCAGGGGGCCACAACTCTTCAAACAATGTAATGTACATGTAAATGGGGGGGGGGGTAATAGCTCTTCTAACAAGACTAAATCCATATAATATACATGCAAATCAGGAGACCATAATTCTTCTAACAAGACTAAACCCATATAATGTACATGTAAATCAGGGGGCCACAATTCCTCTAACATTACTAAACCCATATAACATACATGTAAATCAGGGGGTTATAACTCTTCTAACAAGACTAAACCCATATAACGTACATGTAAATCAGAGATGAAATTTGTTCCAAATCTCATAATAATACCCATGTTGGACAGTTTTGGATTTATGCTGGTTATATTAGGATGTGCTGAAGTTTTAATATTGATGGTGAAAGGGCAGTAACTCCACCAAAATTGGATCTAACATGACGAAACCTTTAATGGGACAAGAAGATGTATGTAATGGATCATGTATCTACCAAACAGCATCACATTATGTACAACCATTGTAAAGGGATGCTGGTTACAAGAAGTGTGTATGTACAGACAGACAGATGGTCAGGTATAAGCAGTGATTACTACAGGGCTCATGCATCTTGGTGCATTCATTAAAAGGACCAAAATTATGTAATCAATGGATTATGTAACAAAATTGTAAAGAATACTCACTCTCATTGCTATGCAACTTGCTATCAAAGAAGTCAGGCCTGTAAAAGAAATGGGAATACATATTATCACTAATAGTCAGTAATTAATTATGTCTAAAAAATATCCCTATTTCACAGATAATGGAAAAAGTACATAGTGAAACTTGCTTCACATGCTCTTACAAGTAAGGACAAGAATCAAGAACTCTTAATTTTTTTTGTGGATAGCGCCTGTTGAAAAATGTAATTTTTTTAAAATTGTTTCTCAAAATGAAATGTTACATTTTCTGAGCTATTTCTGATAATTACTGGATTTTTGGGACAGGCAGAAGTGGAATACATGAGATGAAAAATAGCTCTTTAGTTTTACATTTGCAGACTTGGGAGTCTGTCAAGAAAAATGAATGGATAAATTCCTAAATTTTTCCTAATCGATAAAGCAGGATTAACTTCAGAAAAAATGAGGACTGTAATTTAAAAAAAAATTATGACTGTAATTTTATCATAAATACCAGCTTAAATTTCTGTGCAAAACTCGTAATTCCAAATCAAGAAATAAGACTGATATATACAACAACAAAAAAATCACAAATTGTCTTTCCTTGCTGAATTCACACCAAATGTATGCTCTATACTTGACAAAATTTGACATGGACTAACTTGATAAAAAGTGGAAATTCCATCCTTTGCATGGTCCTGTAGATCTACATGTCACAAGTTAACATTTCTTTTTACATATACATAGCACACAGACTATGGTACAGGAATTTGAACAACACCAAATCATCATTATAATCTAGGCAGATGACAAGCCAACCAAGGAGTTAGCTAACTCATAAGAAAGTCCCAGAAATTAGGCATTTTTCCTTCACAGTTCATTCCAAGTTGATGCTCATAGTCCCTGGGGAGACTAATCCAGGTGAATAGTCCCTGGGGAGATTAATATCAGGTGAATAGTCTCTGGGGAGATTAATATCAGGTGAATAGTCTCTGGGGAGATTAATCCAGGTGAATATTGACTTCCTCTATATGGCTTCCTTCCCCCTCCTGATGGGATTTCAAATCACACTGACATTACATGATCCTGCATACTAGTCTTTGATTTAAGCCTGAAAGCATGAAAATCACTAGCCCTGGTGTCAGCTCGGTCAAAACTGAACTCTGGTAACACTTACTGCAAAATTGCATGGAGCAAACTGTATGAAATCCTACCACTAAAAGGCTGATGTTTTGAAAGTAAATACAGGGTGGCCTTTGTATATTGACTTAATTTTTGTAGTTAAATATTTATCAGGCTAAATTTGAAAGCAATAATGACTAATAGAGATCAGATGGAATCTATTATAACTGGGATCACTTACACTTGTTCCAGGAGATAATAATCTATCCTGCAGGTATGGGAGCAAAATAAATTATTTCCAGTCCTATCTTTCTAAAACATATAATGGGCATATGAGGATTCTCAAATGTTCAGGCTGGCTGAAGGCTGGTTTTGTTTGCTTTAGTATTTTAAGGTACAACATTTTAAGGATGAATCATGCCAAGGCAAGTAAAGTACTTTGCCCAAAGGCACACCATGGTAGTGAATCCATGCAGATGCAATGGTGGGAATCAAACCTGTACCTTTCAGGTCATGAATCCAATGCCTTAACCACTGAGCATCTGTGGCTCCTCATGAACTGCAGACAGAGTGATTGCGAGTCCAGTATAATTATTCAACATGATTTTAACAGGCTTTTCCAAACCTCACTCATTTGCATATGTAAATTGTTTCTAATACTTCCACAATTATTGTACACTTACAGACATTTCTTGAAGAGGATATTTAGTTTTATGAACCAGTAAACCTCAAACAGGGCAACAAGTAAACCTCAAACAGGAAAACCAGTAAACCTCAAACAGGGCAACAAGTAAACCTCAAACAGGGTAACAAGTAAACCTCATACTGGGCAACATCAGTGTTTACTTGTTAATAAAATTTCATGTTCACTGATGCAAAAGTCAATAATTGTTTTATCACATGGTTCAATGCAAGATTTTAAAATTTAACTTAGTTTATTATAATGAAAATGTTATTTCAACTACAAGATGCCATACAAATACATTAGGACATCAAAAGAGTGCAATATCTTGAATTATTGCAAAACACATAATGTGAAAGCCAATGATAAATGAATCTCAAAGGAATAAAGTAATAACAATTTTGTTGATTTAATCACTTCAACTTGAAAAAAATAAACCTCTAAAAGCTAAGTACAAATAAAGCTATATGTTCTTCCTTGATTTTCTGCAAATCTGCTTTATTTGCTAAAGTCACACTGATCTACAGCACGGAATATTACATACTATTATTCCCTGACTTAAGCTGACTGCCTTTCCATTTGCTATAATTACACAGAAAAAGAGACAGTGAAGTAACAATGATTGATATGTAGGACTGGTCAATTAATCTTCAAATGCATTACAGGACATTGCTTTCTTCAAAAGGTTCAATTTATGCTATGAATAATAATACAGAAATTAATCTGGACTTTTGATTTGATCAAGAAATAATCAAAGATATAAATGTTAATTTTTTTACTTGAAATCATGGCTGTCAAAATGAACAATCTATGTATACTCGCTTATAAGTCAGGTCAAACTGCAAACTGCATAGACCCAGATTTTATCTCACATACTGTACCAGAGAATCAGGGTCTATGCAGTTTGTAAGGAGTAATCAGCAGAACAAACAAGATGGGCTCTGATCTTCTGGCATATTACAGAAGTGCAGATCAGGGTTTATGTTGTTTAAAGTATTACCTGACTTATAAGCAAGCATACACATGCTACACTGTATTTACCATTTTATTTAGATCAATTGAAATAAATAATATATGGATGAATTAGAAATGATGATTACTCCAGGCACCAAGTTAGGAGATCTGTCAAAGCTAATACAGATGATACTCACATAAGTCAAGTCAAACTGCAAACAATAAAGATCCTGATCTGTCATAAAATAACGTGTCTGCAGATCAGGATTTATACTGTTGGTTTTTCTGATTACTTCTAACAAACTACACAGATCCAGACCTGCCAGCACATTATGCATGGGCAGATCTGCATCTGTGCAGTTTGCAGTTGGACTTGACTTATAAGTGGGTGAAGATGCTAACAGACAATTTAATCCTTGTGCTTTAATGTTGGTTGGTTTTTAACAGTACTTTCATCATTTTATTTGGCTACCGTATATATACATGTTCATTAGCTGGATCCAACTGCAAACAGCAGACCTGCCAAACCTGACAAGTCCATCTCAGTAAGGCAGTTGATAATTTTCCATAAGATTGACCAGTTTTCAGTAAGGTGTAATAAAATATCAATAACTGCTATTGTAAAGCTGGAAAACATAATTAAAAGTTCAATGCATCGACAATAAACATTATGTTCAACTGAAAAGTTTGTCAAACATGTGTAGACTTTATTTACCACTAGTACAGGTGTACAAACTCTAGTTCCAAACTGTATGCAGCTCAATGACTTGTTGCTATCTCTCAGCTTGACATATATCTTGGAAATTCTTTTCCATTTCACATGATGATGGCAATCATATCTCTCGCCATGAGACATACTCAAACTGGCATGTGATGTCCAATAAACGTAATTGTGTCCTTTCCAGCTTTTATTCACAAGAATCTGAATACTCCTTTGTATTCTTCTGTGTTCATTATGAACACTTTTCAAGAAGCTTATTTTCTCTTTTGACTTAAACATGCATCACTTTCTGGATGCAATTTTTAAAAATTCTATAATCAACAGTTTGATCATGCAGATGTTTTGCATGAACAAATAGGTGCAGTTTAAAGCATCTAGGTGCCGCTGTAAAGTGAGTCTGATTCCCAGACTAATTTCATTAATTCTAAGATGAAACCTGGATCCAAATAAAACATGGACGAACCTATTATCTGGACTTTTCGGCAATGATCATTTCCCCGTAGTTTTTGCTAGTATGCCATCAGTCCATATTTTAACGGTAAGTTTTGTAAGACTTACGGCAAAATCATAAGAGTTGGCAGGTCTGAAACAGCATAAATCTATCCCTGCCATCACAACATGCACTAGCAGATTTGGGTCTATGTAGTCTGTTAGGCCAAATCAGGAGAACAAACATAGACTCTGATCTGTCATCACAGTATGTACCAACAAATCAGGGTTTAGGCCTGTGGTATGGCCTAAACAATAGAACAAACAGCACATAAACCTAATCTGCCAGGGAGCTATGTAATGGCATATCAGGGTCTGCATTGTTTGTGGCGTGATGGTATAACATGTTGAGGAAATGCAAGCAAAGTGCCTTTCATGAGGACACAGAGGCCGCCAATCTGGATTGGCTTCAGCTAGATTAACTGGGATAGTTGTTTTTTTTTGGCAAGGACACATGACAGGATTCTTTAAGGACCATTACCGAATGCTCAGTGATTGAAACAAAATCAGAATCAACAAAAAATTTAAAAAGAACAAGAAATGTATTCATGGACTGATTAGGTGATTTATTAGAGCTTAAATGCACATAAACACATCATAGGCTATATAATGTTGGGACAATAAGAACAGTGTCCTGCCCATAGACACACTACAACAGCTGACCAGGCCTGGTCTTTTCTGGATTTGAGCTTACACTCTTCTGGCCACAAGCTGACCAGGCCTGGTCTTGGTGGGATTTAGGCCTAGACTCATCTGTTCACAAGGCTGGAATGGTAAATACTGTGTATTAGCACATCCTTATGTTCGTGGAACACAGATGCCCCACCACAATGTCTGAAAACTGACATAAATGCAAAATTTGACCAATGCCTATTACCTAGTGTCATTCAAACTTTATAGTTCACTGTGGAAATACTGCAATTATCACATCAAAGATTACCACACCTTATGATAACCATAGAAAGTAATATTGTAAATCACACAACTGTCTTTTCATGAGAAATATACCTTTTGAAATTGACTGACACCCATTCATTTGCACAATATTTTAATCACAACTGACTAATAGCACTGTAATCATAAACAAATTGTAATACCAAATTGCACTTCACCAAACTTCTATGTTTGTGAATATACTGAGTATAGCAAATCTCCAAACACTGAATGACACTAAACTATGCTGATTTACAGTAATTTAAGCTGTTATTATAACATGGAGAATGATAAATGCTACGTGCCCTTTAGTTCAGGCACTTTTCTCATGACCTTATTATAATGGCAGCCATATTGGTTACAAACCCCTCGAAAGATTACATAGTATATGATAACTAAAATAAATTCTTTGAATTTATTGAAAATATTATAATAAATATATCAAAAGAAAAAAAAGCAGGGAAAAACTTTCTGTTGTACATGCCTTCAGATTTGCATTTTCTTGTGTAAACTTTTACATTTGTATTCATCACATCTGAACTAAGTAATCTGGTTATATATTTTTTCTTTTACAATGCTATTTTGGCACTAGAGATTAATATATTTTGCCACAGGTGATCATAATTTTTATGTGGAGATTAAACTAAACAAATAAAAGTTAGCTGCCAGTCACCATGTGCTGTTGTCTGCAGAATTTCGCCTTGAAAATGTAAGAGAAAGAAATTCGGAAAGAAAACACTATTAATACTGAGTCGTGACTAAAGTTGAATGAAAACTATATTTGCAATGGAAATTCAAGAGTGAAGTCCTGTCTGGGCATACTAAATAAACAAAGATGTCAGTATTTGTTAAATTAAATATTGGAAAAATTCTAGCGCCAACCTAAAATTGATTTCATAAAGCAAAATAGCCTGGCAAATTCTCCATGTCATGGATGGGGATTTAAGCCATGACCTCCCGCATCCAAGGCAAATGCTCTAACCACTAGTCCACCGGAGCAGTCCATTCTATTCAGGCCTGATTATTTGTGCTGAGCTCTGAGCCTAATCTTCAATTTGTAGAGTAAAATGACATGTCAATTAATAACTTGACTTCATCATTTGGATTCCAGGTGTCAGTCACACAGAGGACAACCAGGACACACAATTACTTATCAGTCATTCAGGCAATCAACTATATGGACAAAATGAATGTCTCTGGATGAATCTGGATAACCGATGTTTGCCTGTACCAGAAAGTGGCGTAGCTGCAGATCTCTAACAGCTACCTTCTGATATGTGCAACTACAGTAATTATGTTTAATTAAATCATTATACATTTTAAAGAAATATTGTTTTTTGTGTGTGCATCAATAGTGTTAAGGCTATGTCATTTCGAGCAATCATAGTAATGGGCCTTGACCAAAAACACATTTGCTGCATGAAATTTCCATGAAAAATGTGTGTATCAACACAGTATAGAAATGTTCTTGTTTTCGTGATGTATTTTTAGCAAATTTGGTTGCTGCATGAAAATGCAAAGTTTCTCCTCACTACCATTTCACAACATAAATTACACTTTCTCAAGTTTGAAAATAATCATAATGACCAATTTATTGCCCTCCACCCCACCCATGCCCCTCCCATTAATCAAGCTGGTAGAAAGAGTACAACCACATCAATTAGAAAAATAAGTAAATCCAAGCTATTGTTAGTGTGGGGGGGGGGGGGCATATGACAGCATTCATGGATCTTTGTGAAGCAAATAGTAGACACCTGTGAAAGCAAGCATTTTGGCAAGTGGGTACAGCTTCTTCATGATTGTTAGCAATCAGGCTGAAAGTTTGGTCAGGGATCGGAGATGAGTCGCTGAGAATGAGTGGTACATGCATCTTGATCTAACATCACACTGATTATTCATTTAAAATATTTTTTTAAATTTTAAAAAAAAAATACACACATGGAGCAGTGACATTTTTTCAGTCAAGGTGAACTACTTAAATAAAAACATGGCTGACCTTAAGGAGCTGCTGGGTAATTTGTTTCTGCTGAGAAAAAGATGTATTCTATTTCTAACCTGCAATTCTTTTAACTCTAATAGACTGATGTTAAATCATGGATTCTGCAGTCGTAGGCCCTTCAAGCATGTTTGATAATCTATTATTTTGATAATAAATAGTATCACCTGGGATCAGAGGCCATACTATTTTAAACTAGTCTGGTTCATCTTTATGACCAGGACAAGACCAGAATCCATTAGGAAATAGGTCTCATTTTCCATTCATTTTATTTGATATTCAATACAAAATTGTGCAGTTCTTTCTGTGAGACATCTTTAAGGCAGGTAATATGAAATTTATGATATAAGTAGACAAGACCAAAAAAAAATTGCATTTGTGGTTCTGGTTACCCATGCAACCCTACCTTTTTCTGCTGACTAGTTTGTTTCTTGGAAAGAATTTTTTGGGGAAAAAAGACAAAATTTCAAGAGAGAAAAAATTACCAAAAAAGTTAAATTCAGGATGTGAACGGCACCTGTTTTCTGATTTATGCTTCATTTAAATCCCTATAGACCTGCAAAAAAAGTGTTTACCAACCAACCTACCCAATCTTTTTTTCTTCCTGTGTCACCAGACCCAAGCATATTTTTATCATTTGGCCTAAATGCTTATTCTTACATTTGGGTACAGACACTACAAAAAGATATCAGCTCAACCCCAATTTTTATGGTTCAATAGATCCCCATTAACTTCTGGAACTCTACTGCATTAAGCAAATATCTCATTCTTCAAAAAAATTTGTAAACATGGGGTATTATCTAAATGGAATTTATTTATTTTTCAGTTACAAAAGACCTATTGTTTGAGTTAATCTTCTCAAATACATCCCAAGGCAATGGGATATAGTCTCTGATAAACATTTGGAAAATACTGAACCTAAATCTATTATGGTAATAAAAGAGGAATCAGGGTTTTAAAATAGATTTCCAGCAAAAAATCCATGACATGAGAAGCTATTAATATCCTTCAAAATCATAAACCAACTATTGATGCAAACCCCAAAAGGACTAAATCTAATCTAAATACTGTTATCAAAGTAACTGTAGAAAAATCATTCCAGTAGCAGAGTTATTTTATCTGTTACTGTATGTACTCGCTTACAAGTCCATCTACACATTTTGCAGCCAGACCCAAATCTGCCATCATATAATGAACCATCAGATCTGGGTCTGTGCAGTTTGTTAGGAGTAGTCAGGGCAACAGACCCTAATCTGCAGGTGCATTGTGCTGTGGCAGATCAGAATCTTTATTTTTTGCAATTTGACTTGATTTACAAGCGAGTACATATTATACTATGTCTTAGATATAACAATTTCTTAAGAATTTTTCAAGACCTTCTACAGGTCCAGATCTGGCCTTATATTATTTTGTAAAAGAGAAAGTCTGACTCAAGCATAAAACTGAAACTTGAACTCACAATTTAAAAAATAAAAATAAAAAGATTCTCAATAACTTAATTCTGAATAAAGAAAGCCTTGAAAAAATAGCTTAATTTTCTTTACATATTTACACAAAACTTTACAGATGTGAAATAAAATAAGTGTGGTTAAAGTGAATTAGTTTTTGTACTTTAACAGTTCCAGGACTCCTGATCCAGGTGTTCCGTGTCAATTGCATGAACATGATGTTGTAGCAATCTGATGGTCAGAAAAACAGAGTACCATCAAGTCTTACTTGTAAGTCAAGTCTGACTGCAAACTGCACAGACCAGATTAGACATCACATGTGCTGGCATATATAAGTCTATGCAGTTTGTTATGAGTAATCAGTAGAACAAACAACATTCACCCTGATCTGTCAGCACATTTTGTGATGGCAGATCCAGATATATGTTGTTTGCAGTTGAGCTGACTTACAAATGAGTATATACTGTAATTTTCAGTCAAAATTGTCATATAGAGAATCACACCAATAATTAAGGACACAAATATGAAATATGACAGGGCATAAAACCTAATCTGAAATAATTATTATTTAAATTATACATGCAATTTCAGGCTAAATTATTATCACTAGTCATTTAAATTTTTTAGACAATCCTAATCTGGAAGCCAATAGCCATTCGAATGGCCCATGTTAGGCTCAACAACTTGTACTGTGATATGCAACAAAACTCATGATTGTGCCCAAAACATTAACAATTAGGAGTTTCTGGTGTTTGGGGTTTCGAAGAAACATCAACACAAGCAGGTTATTTAATAAGCTACCACTGCCTCTTAACTTATAAAGTATTTTCATGGAATGTCTTCCTGTCAGTTAAGGTACCATAGCACTTGTTGTGGCATTGGTAACTTTTGGGCAAGTATCTGTTTACGCATCTGCATACTTCAGCTTGAAATGAATGGTTGTGAAACTAAATTTCCTTTGAACACTATGTCCTTGAAAAAAATGGGGCCTTGAACAAGTGCTGTCATGGTTTTAGCATACATTTAGCAACAAAGTTTTGCCATCCCCCACCCCCAATGCATGGTTAAGCTCCTGCTACCTGGATAACTTATTATGGATGACTCTCAACATGATCCATCATCAGATGACAATTTCATTCGGCAAATATTTTGGAAGTTTTGAAGGAGATGAGATTACTGAAGATGGGAAATGTTACTGGAAATAAAGTGAGTGACTCTGAGCCTGAAAAAGGTGATGAATACAAATGCAATGGATATGCTGGTGGGAGAAAAACAGGATATATTCAGTTCCATTTCTAAATTAAATGTAGAACCAAAGAAGCCTATAGACTGGTGAGGATTTCGTGCATTTAAGCACAGATCAAACAAATCTTTATGCAAATCAGGGAGTAAATGAAAGTGTACTGGATTGACAGCAGTCATGCGTGAAAATGGAAACCTGTCACAACCGATGAATTTAAATTCTTTTTGCATTTGGTTATGGCCATGGGTTTGGTGAAAAAATCTTACATAAAATTTTAATGGACAGCTGAATGTGTGGTATCAACCTGAAACTTCGGCACAAACAAAAGAGTAGGGATATATTTTCCTAAGCAGGTAACACCTGAACAGGTAATGAACTTGACAGGTGATTCTCTACTTAAGCTAATAAGTGGACATGAGAAGACAGACTCGCCTAGAATAAATAACAATAAAACTGCAAAGTTTCTGTGAGCATTTATTTATTGCACTTTATGGGTTGTATACTTACATGTGGTGTTCCAAGAGCAGATGCTTGTTAACTGTTACCTGTTACCAATTTTACATCTGTGATTTTCACAACTTGGATGCAAAGTTGTAACATAAATACATGTACAATAAAAACCTCTTTTGAGAGACCACTGCTATGAGACATTACATGTCTCGAGG
Source organism: Sinohyriopsis cumingii (assembly GCA_028554795.2). Classification (NCBI taxonomy): domain Eukaryota; kingdom Metazoa; phylum Mollusca; class Bivalvia; order Unionida; family Unionidae; genus Sinohyriopsis; species Sinohyriopsis cumingii. Next base: position 634,934 of record JAPYKE020000060.1, on the reverse strand, counting down.
GACTAGTTATGACCTGTTATAAGAGATAACCTGTCTTGAGAGACGATTAGTTTTTGGTAGAAGGAGTGGTCTTTCATGACAGGTTCTACTGTTAATGGCAGAAACACTAAACAGTAGAACATTATTTTTAAACAGATTTCAACTTCATCATTCAATCAACAAAAACACCCACAAACACAGAAGAAATAAGGTAACTTGTGTTCTTACCTGTATTTACATCTGTACTAGCCAATATGATAAAGTTATGTGTGCTTATAATAAAATGCAGACTGTATTTTTCAAATAGAGTGTGTATCTATTATGTACAGTAATTAAAATACATGCAATTTAAGAGCAGAGTGCAGTTTTCTATTCTTTTTGCAAACATTAAAGGCAATTGCAAATATTACTTTTCATTTCTTTTCTAAAACAGTTTGGCACTGGAATATCTTGTACTACAAATTATATAGCACTTTAAGGGTTTACAATTGGGGTTTTCATAAATCCTTATAATACAGGCTTCTGGGAATAAGACCTTTCCAAATTTGTATCAAACTACTTTTCAGTATGTTTCATATCCCAACAAAATCAGAATGAAATCATTGCCAGTTTCACCAATTGGTGTCAATACTACAAATGATAAAATCTGTCAGGCTGTATCTGGCACAATGATACTTCCCTAAATATGCTATTCTGTAACTCCTCCACTTCCTTAAACAAATCCCACTGTAACCAGACCATCTCTGCTTAGCAGCCACAATTTTTTTGCCCAATAAAGCCTAATCAAACCTCTGTACTGACCAGCCCCACAAAATTTATCAGGGTCCCTGAGTGGCCTTCACAGGCTCATTCACACATCTCACCTCTGTGTGAGTTCGGGTCTTGGCTCAACCAATATGGGTATGTGACAAAACCTCAAGTGAGTCAGTGTTTCTTCCCAGGATTTTGTTGGGTTCTTCCTCCACCAAATATACTAGCTGCCAATGAATAGCTTGTCAAGTGCTGAAAAATGGCATTAAACTAACCAAACAAACTAACCACAATTTTTCGTCCCAACAGTGTCCTTATTTTTAAAGAAAGTTCTCTTGTACAAGTGTAAGGAGGTCACCCAAGTGGGATCTTAGAAGCAAGACAAATGTACACCTCTCCCTCAATAACTCATGTGTAATGGGGGGTGGGAGGGTGGGCCATAGACTGTACCTTGTTCTGATAAAAATGTCATTTGAATGAAGTGACATAACATAGTGGAGAGCAATACAAGAAATCTAAAAAGCTTGCAATAACAATACTGTCCTCCTAAGAACTGTAAAGAATGGTCTATGAATTTGAAATTGGGGCTTGATTGGAACAGCTCCCTTTGGTCTCAATAATTTATAATGGAAAAAAAGTGTTAAATAACTTTTTCAAGCAAAAATTGCTAACATTTTAAAATTCTGCATGGTTTTGAATTCCTTTAGTTTGAGATTGGAACTACTTCTACATTCATTAAAAAGATTTGATACCACACTTACGTGGATTATTAATGTTGTTCAGTCTTTCTGACAGCAGACTTATTTATTTTAAATTTGTATAGAATTCATCTCGAAATCAATTTGATCACTTTATCATCCAATGATGTAAGCAAAAACAAAACCCATAATATTTCACTATCATGCAATATTTGCAAATACTGCATATTTTGTGTATCTGCGACATAAAATATTCACAAATAAATGCTCATCAATCTTAAAACATACAATCCTTGTGAATATTTTCAAAAACTATTTTGATTAAGACAAATCAAAAGTAAAAGGGGATGCTTAAGTATTTGTTAAATATTTAATCCAATATTCATTTTCAAAAGGTTTGGGTCATTAACATATACTGAATGAACCAGAGTAGCTCAAATCTGATGACGGTAAAATATCTTTATAGCTCTGTCATTTGACGTTGATTTGGGACATAATAAGGGACTGCTAATGATTTGAATATCAAAATCAAACCAATGTATTCCATGTGCAACAGTATGGGTTGTAAGAAGACAAAGTGAAGCTTGGTGTTAGATCTTTATTTTCTGTCAAAACACCAATATTTCAAAATTGTGAATTTCCACTATACCTGGTTTGGTATTATAATTATGCTATTCTGAATACATCATGATTTAATATGTAACACAGTTCTCACCATAACATATTTGCAATATTAATTAATATAACATTTCCACTCCATACTCATAACTTCTATTATGTCCCAGGGCACATTGTACATTTTTTATTTCATTTGCTCACTTGTCTATCAGGAAATCTAAGTGTATGCCAAGCGAGTACATTATGACCACTCCTTCATGCCAACAGTGGTACAACTACAATGGTAGCAGGTACAGCCATTAACTGAGACCTGGCCCAACCAGAAAGAAAAAAAATTAAAGTGACAGTAAGGGGAGGCCCCTCCCCCCTCCATGCAAAAAGTTTTCTGTGGAGCTGGTGGTGAGATAGTTACACCAATGCCGTCCAGGTCAACATTTAAAAAAAAATTGTTTCATGTTTAGCCACTGACAATGCTGTCTCCCTTCTGAGAACAGCCTCATTTGGTACTTTGAATGAGTCAGTCATTTCAGCTCACTATACAGTACTGAATGAAATTTCAAGTCACTGGATTTAAATAACCAATGTATTTGATCTAGTTACTTGGAATAGCACACTTTTAACAATACCTCTGGGACATTATGTAAGGATAATATACAATCTGTATTGCAAAGTAAGGCCCTAGACTTCAGCCAAATGAGGCATCTCCCTCAAAACCCCTGATGTAAATAAAATATGTCCCCTTGTTGTTGTTGTTGTAGGGTTTAATGCCATTTTTCAGCACACGATAGGCTATACATGGCAGCCAGCATTAATAGTGGAGGAAGAAACTGGGAAAACCCCTGAAAGAACCACCGGCCCATGAGAAGCTACTGGCAAGCTTTCTCATGTACCCACATTAGCCGAATCCAAAACTCGAACCCCCACAGACAGAAGTGACATGGCAGTGATCCGCAATGGAGAGCATGTTAGACCACTCGGCCACATGGGGCCCCTGTCCCCTTGTTAAACTTGTACAAGTTGCTGCATACTGTCTCTATTCTGTTTGTTCTGTTTATGGTATCAAGTAAGCAGTACTCACTTGTAAGTGAATACATGCATTAAATTCAGTTTGGACCATTTCATGGTGTAATGCTATATTAATTTATGATCCTCACATTCAGAACAAAGACTCATGTTTCCTGCTATTGACTTTGATAAAGTATCAGAAACATGAATTATTGCTTTGTTTAAATAACATTAGTTATTTTTGGCAACCCGATCAATCCATGAAAGAGAGATAGAGAGAGAGAGAGAAAGAAAGAGAGTCAATCTCTTTACTAATTAATTACTGATTGGACACTCACATTAATTTAATGGCTCTCTCATCAATCAATCCGCTCACATGGGAAATGTAAAGATAAATAAAAACGCGAATTACACTTCCTATGAGAAGTCATTAATTTAAAAAAAAACCTGTCAGGGATGAAATGGATTTACTTTATGAATAAGCTACAGTAACACAAACTGTGTAGTAAAGATTGTTTTCCCATGGTGAATATTTGTTCATTTTCCATGATTAGTGTATATTCTGCAAAATAATGACTTGGAGAAGAAGTGGATATCCAAGTAATTTTTCCCCAGCAAAGGAAGAAATTCCATTTTCTTTCTTTCTCTCCTGATCCAATAGTTGATGTCCAATACCTTGAACTGCAAAGTCAACTTTGATTTTAACCGCCCCATTCTTCAGTGCTTCATGCATTCTGGTCATCATACTTCTGAATAAAATTTGGCTAATAAGTAGACCTGCCCCCAAGCTAAAGAATATAATCATTTACTACCTATTATTACTTATTGGCAAAAATCGCCTGGAAATAAGAACAAGTCTCCTTGAGAGCCATTCCACACCTGTATCAAATGTGGACATTTGTAGATATTGTAATAAACCATAATTATGGATAGAAAAAAAGAATAATTTTTCTCTTGAACAGAAGATAATTACCGAATGCTGATCCATGAGTCTTTCAATAAATTGTCTTGATTGTTGTCTGGATCCATATCTTGGTACTCTTAAGCAGACTTTACTCACATCATCCTTCCAAGGAACACAGTTTGTATATTGATAATACTATAACCAGACAATAGAATACAATTGGCTGAGGGATGCAGACTTCAAGCTCCTGAGAAATGCAGTATCTATCACCTAATCCCTAATTTTGTGAAATATTATCAGGTAATATGGAATCAGCCAGTTGCTTGGTACCTTACCACCTCCCTGGTGGACCATCTGTAGCAGAAGTTCTCAGTAGTAACACTGTCACAGGAATAGCTATCACTCACCAGTCAAGCCAGTGATGTAATCTTGTTTACACCCCCTCAAGATAAAGACCTCCTTATCAAAACATCTTTGGTAATCCTCCTATACAAGTTTTGATACTTACTAATGGTCAAGACACAATTTAGCTAATAGAGGCCCAGTATGGCAGGTCACTTAAATCAACATCTAATATTAGATGGCTCATTGAGCACAAATAGGTAGAACTAAATATGCCATATGACAAAGGTTTATTTGACACCTGGAAAAACTCTTTTTCTCTCTTTATCTCCAGACTGACCAGGGGGTTAGATATAATTAGGAAGTCAGCTTGAAGCATTAGAATTGGACTGAGCTATGGCAGTTATTTACCAATTTTTGTTACTCAAGCTTTTGTTTAAAACATAAACAAACCTACCTACACTACTGGACTATTGAAATCAGGTCTACAAAAAATACTGCTGACAGGGAAATTAAGTTATTTAACTTTTATTATATATGTATACTCTAAACAAAATTATATTTTTTAAATCAGGATGCATTATTAACAAATAAAGTAATACAAATTAATTGAAAAGTCTAAATGTACAGAAAATACGCAGCTTGAATTTGTTTAAATATAATAAGCAAATTTTAAAGACCATGAACAAATACTCCATAAAACGTTTAAATAATTAATAATCTAAGTTAGCATGCTCCTGAAAAGTACACACTTTTAATGTTGTGAACTATTAATATATTTATTTTTTAATTTCATCAGACCCTTTTACAAAGGATCAGCATCTATTAAAAGACATTTGAATTTTATGGCTAGAATTTGACCTCTCACATTACTCTTAAAGCGGAGAAAATTTCAACTTACAAATTCCTAGTATCTATTGTTACTGAAATCCTGTTATCATGTCTGTAGTACAATAACTTTATTTAATCCCAGAAACTTTAGATGAGAAAAAGAGACAATTTTTCTTCAAGTTTCCCTTTTTATATTAAAACAATTTTAAAAGTACAGTTGAAGTGGGGTTTGATAACTTAAAATAAATATTAAGATATTTGGTAAATGAAATATTTTGGAATGCAAGTGAAATCTTTTGGACCTTGAAACCATAATGGTTGTACCATAATCCACTACATCATCAGTTGGTAAGGGCCATTACCCAGGCAACTAATCTCATTTAAGAGGAAGCAAGATTAAAACTGGCTTCATTTTATTTTCTTGAAGTTATGGGTCTTTTTCTACCAACATACCCACCAACAAAAGTTTTACTAATAAATTTTGGTACATTTTGGAAAACTGAGCTATTGCACAAAGAAGCAGGAGAATTTAATTTGAACATTGAATCCTAACAACGTTATACAATTTAAACTGCACTTTTTGGAAGGATGATTTTTTAAATGTATAATATATTTGTTACCAAGGCAAAATGAAGAAATAAAGGCAGCTAATTGCCCTAGACAGGCCAATACTAGGATTCTGACAGCAGGGATTGAAAAGTGATGGCTGTAATAGACTGCTTTTCTGTCAATCATTCTAATAAATAATGACTACTTGACATTTAACAGGTACAGAAAGCTATCACTTTTGTGGAGCAAAAAGCACACATTCCATACAATTTCATTACTAGTCATCAATGAACATCAATGTTTTTTAGGGTGAGGTGGTGGTTTTAGCGGCACCTTAAATACATTATTGGCTATATTTTGCCTGGGAAATGACAGAAGCCCTTTGGTAGAGGTAGGATAAAAAGCTTGCCCCACCCCCAATCCAAATGCCAGTGGGGGGGAGGGCAAGAGCATTTCTTGAAATTAATAATTTTATTATAGTTTTCATTGTTTCAATTATTGATATGAATCACAGCAATTTACCATGCAATCATTGTCAGTATTAGATTACAATGAAATAAGAAAATAGTTATACATTTATTTCATAGTAATATAATTATTAAAATAAAATCTTTTATTACATAATTGATATTTTTAATAACATAATTCCACACTAAGGTATGTTTAAACAGTTCACTGTTTACAAGTGCAGGTATCCAAGCTGAAGTGGGTAATTGTCTTGGAAATAAAGGTGTAATGAACCAGAACTGTACAATGAAATGAATTCAACAATACCTGTCACCCAAATTTACTGAAACCAGCTGTTTTTATATCAAAAATGAAATGATCAAAGCAATGAGAAGTTATTTCCATATAAAATTAAAGGGAACCTGCATAGTGATGATTAGTAGCATAATGTGAGATACACAGATGTATTCAATAAATTTGATGATTTTGTTTGATATTTACGAAAATATGCCTGTATTGTATGAAGAAAAAAAACACAAATAATTTTATTAAATTGTTTTGTAGTCATTACACATGATAAACATTATATTATACACTATAACAATTTACTAAAGGGTTGATGGGAGACCACTGTATAACACAGTACATATAGTTACAATAAATAAATAAATAAAATTTCAATCAAATACATAAACAGTTCTATACAAATGAAAATAATGTAAATATCAAATACCAAGGGGCTGTTGTTGTACCCCATTCAGGAAGCTTCTGTCCTAGAGATTTTTGTCCTGGAATCATCATGCTGAGGAAATGGAAGCGAAGTGCCTTTTCCAAGGACACACAGAGGCACTAGTATCAAACCTATGACCCTTCGATTACAAGTCCAACACTCCACCAACTGAGGTATCATGGCTCCCCAATGAATATCAAAGAAATTAATGAATCACCTTCATATTACATACTGTGGGTTGTTCATCACGAGATATAATAAATAACCAATGACGATTTGACAGTATATAGAAATTAAACAAGATGCTATAATTTATAGTTTATCAGCTGTGGAGGAAATGAACACTGTTGAAACACTTCCAGACAAATGGAACAAATACAAGGTGCTAAATATCATGAAAATTGATCGTTAAGTGGAATTTTTCCAAAATGTATAGGGGATTTGATACATGTACCTGTGAATATTAGGACAATTTTGGTAAAATACTTCAGAAAACAAGTAAATGCAGGCTATATATTAAGCTATATTTGTACAGATGATGATTTAAATCAGCAAATTTGAGACCAATACAATAAAACATGGTTATACAGACGCCAGCTCTTCAGACTTTCCTATCACATGGAATGATGAGAGTGATCCACATATATGTACTGTGTTTATCCAATATCCAGATAAGAAATTATCCATCCATCCATCCATCCTGTCCCATCCGATCCGATCCCATCCTATTCTATCCCATCCCATCCCATCCCATTCCATTCCATCCCTCCCTCCCTCCATCCATCCATACAATCTTAGCCTTGGTAGTATTATGAATTTAAATAGTATCTAGGATATCATTCCCAGCTTGAAGCTCCATGTGTTACACATTAAAAACATAACAAAAATTAGACCTATCACTTTCCTGGGCCTAAAAGCAGACATCATGATTTGCAAACACTGCATTCCCTGTGTTTATATACAAAAGAAATCAAGCTTGTATGAAAGGAAGCTGCTAAGCCAGAGGCAGTGGTAAACATCCCTTGCCCTGTCTCCTAGACTATGTCTGCTTATTGTCAGCCCAGTTTTTGATTCCCACTTGACAAATCTGTTGGTATATGTGAACCAATCCAGAATGGATCCTGAATTAAACCTGTAAGCACTTGATGAATTATGGAAATAATGAAGAAATGGCCATTAATTTTTGATCTATCAATGAAATTCCTGTCTTCTTATTCAGCATGTCAATTTCTATAAAATGGACTTGGACTCTTTTTTTTTTTTTTGTTTTTAATGTAGCTGTAAAAAAAATTCTGTCATATCGCTATGATGTCTGCAGCGTGGCAGTTTACAGTGATGTCTAGCACCAGGGCATCATGCCGCAGACATGAAGCATGATGTCCCACACAGTCACATTATCCTGACACCAGGCCGACCAGTCCGAACACTAACCTCTTAATGCTGAGTGCCAAGTGAGGTAGCTGTTAGTACCATTTTTGTAAGTCTTTGGTATGACTCGGCCAGGGATCGAACCCATGACCTCCTGCATCTGAGGCAGATGTTCTAACCACTAGACCACCGGAGCGGTTCTGTAAAATGGAAGCTTTTCTTTTAAGAATGTGTATATATATTTAGTGCATATGTATTTAGTATATATTAAGAATTTCATGAAATTTGTGAAGAAATGGTCACTCAATAATTGTATCATTGTATCATTACTGACACTGAGTCAATCAGATAACACATTTCAAAATACATGATGGACCTGGTGACATACATATGACAACTCATGTGTCACCGTCACCCAGTTAGTTACAGTCCTTACCACACACCATTTCATAACAATTAGTGTTATTATCATGTGGTGCAATTAACAAAAAAATTGGCAAATGTTTTATATAAAAGAGCTTTCATTGATGATAAACCCACTGTACCTGTCAAAGTAGAAATGTGTTCATCGAGTGAATGCCCTTATCACTGAGGCAGCCAGGCTGATAATAAAGGAATAAATAACACAAAAATATAATTAAAATGAGTGATGACATATTTTTTGTGACTACTTCTAGTAATTCTGCAGTGATTTCATTTCAATACCAATTTTTTTATTTCACACATGCAGATCTGTGTTGTCAACATGCATTTGTTGAAATGTGGCATGTCACAGCCACTCGATATGTTGCATATTGCACCCAGTCAATATGTTGCATATCACACTCACTCGATATGTTGGATATCACACTCACTCGATATGTTGCATATCACACTCACTTGATATGTTGCATATCACACTCACTCAATATGTTGCATATCACACTCACTCAATATGTTGCATATCACACTCACTTGATATGTTGCATATCACACTCACTCAATATGTTGCATATCACACTCACTCGATATGTTGCATATCACACTCACATGATTTGTTGTGCATAATATCCAGCTATTATAAATATTGTACCTCAACATTTTTTTAATTATTATATTTGTTCATTAATTGTCTAAAGGATTTCTCATAATTTAGGAAATCTTATGTACCGTGACAGACTAAAAATGTATTTAACTTTTGGGGGTTGGGGTGTAATTTTAATTATGTAATACATGCAATTATAGCACTGATTACGCTATTCCTCCCCCCTCCATGCCTACTCTTGTACTTATATATGAGACATACGCTCTAAACTTTGGGATCAAATTAGGACATAATGTGATTACCAGTGTTACCTCGATTATTAGCAGTTATGCCACTTGTCGATTTTAGTCCCAGGAAAAGGGTAATACAATTTTTCTATTTTTGAGGTGGAGAATAAAATTTACAAGGGGTTTGTGTATCGTGGACAAATACTGTACATAAATTTACAAGGGGTTTGTGTATTGTGGACAAATACTGTACATAAATTTACAAGGGGTGTGTGTATCGTGGACAAATACTGTACATAAATTTACAAGGGGTGTGTGTATCATGGACAAATACTGTACATAAATTACAACTGAGTGGCCATACAACTGTTGGGTAAGACTGTGTTACACTAAAGCTACCACTTATATTTTATGATTATTTACATACAGCTTTCTAAATGCATATTTTATATACATTTCACATCTGTTACATTTATCGCTCGTCATATTAACTGATCAATGTCACTGCTACTAAATTTATGCTCAAAGAACTTGTTTAACGGATCATGACAAAACCTTGCAATTATTTCTATTTACATTATTTGTAACATATTCACTGATAAATAATAATCTCACCAAATCCTTGATTAATGCTTCTGTCTTTTGTAGTATATGTGTGTGTTATTAATGAAATACAAAGCATATCATGATCTCGTATCTTATTTTTTTGAAAGCTGTGCTTAATATCAATTGATGTTTTGAATAAAAGAATGAAATATGGTAGAAACAATTATACTATGTATGTCAAAAGAAAAGATAATATAACAACTTTTAATCATAGCACATTTTAAAAAACCTCTTTTTAATAAATTTATGTTAAATTTTCAGAATTTAAATCTGGCTTTATAACTGAAAATATAGTAAATAATTAATTTTACAGTGTCTCAATAAGTCAGTTGGATTTTACTAGTTAATGGAAGTTTTATACAAAATGGATGTTTTATGATTTTGATAAATGGAACTGGCATAAGCTATTTTTTTTGTCTTATCTTAACATCATGTCTAGACAAACAATGTTAAGAACTACAACCAGGGGCAACTGTCCTTGTGGCTTGCAGACAAAATGTTATGTCCTGCAATGCCAACTTGCCATTTTTTTTATCAGCAAGCATCAATTATCCAAATGACCCCAGGCCAATAGAGGTAGTCCCTGACACAGCAGTGGACAATGAAGCCAAGAGTGACAGGCCTGATGTGTCAATATTAGTCACACATTCTATTAGCAAAACCCAGCCACAATGGCCCCCAGTAACTTGTTTACTAATCACTCACAGCTGTACTGACTTCAATTTTTTCCCCATGTAAACAATGTATTTGTGCAAAACATTACAGACCTTCCCCACAAGAACATTGACCTAGTGTATGAACTAGTTTACAAGTCAGATCCAAATTCATCAGGCCCTGATCTGCTGTTACATATGGACTGGCAAAGCAGGGTCTGTGTTGTTTATTTTACTGATTAGTCCCAATAAACAACACAGAACCCTGATATGTGGCTACATAAGAGTTGGTAAATCAGGGTCTAATGGTCTTTCTACTGATCAGTCTTAAGAAACAAGAGACCCAGATCTGCCAGCAAATTATACAGTTGAATCTCACTAATACATGAATATATACGGTACTCCAATGTTAATTATTTTTACACCTCAAACAATAGAACCTAACCTGCTGCCATCTCAAGTAAGGCCACTGATGATCTGATGATTTTTTTTTTGGTGGGAGAAAGGTTGGAATTATTCCTGTCACCACTTTACTAGACAAAATATTTTTGCCCCTTCCTGGGTCTGTTCACACATATGCCCCATGCTGCTGGATTACAAAAGTACTGTATGACCTAAATGGAAACACAAAAAGAGTCCATTGAAGGGACTTGACACTCTCCTGGCCATGAAGAATTTCCTGGAATTCAAGGTTGGATTGTTTCTTTCTTTTACTTGCTGACTTTTGAAACCATCTTCAGCAATAAAAAATTTCAAATGTGTTTTTATGATGGACATACTGGAGGTCAACATGACACTATTTTTATTTAAGACCAAGACATCACAATAAAAAAAAAAACATGTTGATATGATATGACTATCCATTCTAAAGGAGTAATGACAAGGAGATTTTCAAGATGGCCTCTGTGGTGGCCATACTTATGATGCAAGCAGCACCAATGAAATTTAGGATCAAACGGCCATCATCAGCCTTTTAGTGAAAACCCTTTGTCAGTATGACTTTCAATTTAGGAATTGCCATGATAGCAAGGTTTTTAAGATGGCTCTGTAGTGACCATATTAGACATAAAATTGGTATATAATATCATAAGAAGTTTTTTGTGATAAACATATGTTAATATGCCAATCATTCAGGAGTATTTGTGACAAGATTTTCAAGATGGTTATTGTGGCAATCATATTTGATTTCCAAATGGCACCATTTTCATTTGACTGGCTCCAGTCCAATATATCTATCTGACCTCATCCATGTATATAGTCATCTAGAAACTTATGCTCCTCTTCTGACAGGGGCCCCGAGTGGCCGAGTGGTCTAAAGCGCTCTTCGTTACGGATCACTGCCATCTCACCTCTGTCTGCGGCGGTTCGAGTCTAAGATTCAGCCAATGTGGGCATGTGAGAAAGCCTGCCAGTAGCTTCTCGTGGGTCGGTGGTTCTTTCCGGGGTTTTCCGGGTTCTTCCTCCACCATTAATACTGGCCGCCATGTATAGCCTATCGTGCTGAAAAATGGCGTTAAACCCCACAACAACAACAAAAAATCCTCTTCTGACACTAGTATTCTCGTTGTTCCCACTGTTAAAACAAAGTCATACAAACAAGGTTTTGCATACCAGGAACCACCTATGTGAAACAAATTACCTGTTGATCTTTGATACAAGGACACAATGATCTCATTCAAAAGTGCTCTTTAAACTCACCTATTTTGACCACAAAAATTAAATTGACTCAAAGACTTGAAATGCTTACTTCCTATGTTACTGTAAGCATGGTTTTGTTTTGTAATTTCATGGTGTTTATTTTTGTAATTTTGTCATTGTATATGTTTTTATGTGTTATCTAATATTGTTAAAGCACTTACAGCTTCTTAAGATTAGGTGCTATACTAAGTCCAGATTAATTTTACTATTTTGGAACAACTTGACCATGGGATGAATGTGTGTGTAAAGTTTCAAGGCATTTATCCAAGAAATTTTGGTGGAGTAGCAATAACAAACATGCTAACAGACAGTAGATGGATGTTGGATGATGGACATCATCCCATCCCATAAACTCTCCTGGTCTAAGACCAATGGAGCTAAAAGTAATGAGGATAGCCCTCTTTAAAGCTCAGCTATTGGAAACATACTGGAAATGCAGAAAAACAAAATATTTCATCAATTCAGTAACAAAGTCTGACTGAATTTAACAATGGAAAGAAAATAAAAAAGAACTAATGAATCTGCTGACTTAAACAAACAAAAAACTGATCACAGAAATAATAAAAAAATGGAGATTTAAAGGGAAGGAAAGTTGATGAAAAAAAGCTGCACAACACTAGAGAACTGTTAATTTTAATTAAATTGAAATTTCCTTATCACTATTTGACAAGTAGAATCTTGTAAAATTATGCACATTGAATATACCTAAATTTTTACAATTACCCTGTCACAACTGCACATACTAAAGTGTCAGACAATGGATCTAAATGCAGAATATTTATCAAATCACTGAATAATGAAAAGTATGTTACTAAGGTATATTCTACATTATAGCAATACACATTCCTTGAGATAAAAAGACCCACTGAGTTTCACAGCTATAGATGCAACAGAAATAAGCTGAATGCAAAAACATCTTACAAAAACAAGAAAATTAAGTAAAATGTAACAAACAGCAAAGCAAAACAAAACAAAAATACAAGGGGCCCAAAAATACATGTTTACAAGTGACAAATGAAAAAGCAGATTCATGCATGTAGTGAAATTGGAGTGGAAAGAAAATTTTTGGAGTATTTAATTGCTACATTGTCCATTAGTCCTAACAAGAAATGAGTGTTTCCTGTTTCATGCTAAAAAGAAAAAAGTCCTTCAAGGGACTGATACTCACTCTTTTAGGAATTTTTTCCCCAGGAATTCAAGATAAGACCACTTCTTCATTTTAACTGCTGAGCATTGAAACCATCTGATATTCTTCAGCAATAACAGTATTTTTCAAATTAGCTGTTGTTGTGGACATAATGGATGTCAGACTGTCACCATATATTTCATTTAGAAATCTTCTGGTCCAAACCTTTAATCATCATTCATTCGAAAGATTTTCATGGCAGCCATATTGGATGCACAACTGGCACCATTATAATTTAGGACCAACTAGGTATCATAAGAAGTATACTGGTGAAAATCCCATGTTGATATAGTTAATATTTCAAAGAAGAGATAAGCCACCATTAGTCATTTTCATTTTGGACCATATAGACACATTAAGAGCTCTTCTGATAAAAAAGACTTTCCCTTCAGGAGGTGTAGCTTAAACAAGATTTTCAAGCTGGTCATACAATGGATGTCAGATCAGCACTATCTGCTTTAGCATCAAGAAAACATTAAATGAAGTCTCTCAGTGAAAACCACATGATAATATGACCATTCATTCAAGAGAAATAATGATAACAAGACTGTAAAACTGACCACAGGCATAGCCATATTTGACCCCCCATCAGCACCATTTTCATTTAGGACTTGCATACATCCTAAGAAGTATTTTGGTGAAAGTCCCATGTCAATATGACTTTACATTCAGAAGGAGTAGCCATAACAAGATTTTTAGATGACTGATGTGGTGGCCATATTGGTCATAAGATTGACAACATTTTCTTTTAGGACCTAGCACTCATCATAAGAAATATTTTGGTAAGAACCTCATGTTGATACAACCAGAAGTCAGACTGGCACCGATTTATTTAAGACCTTAAACTGGACATCAAAAATAGTCTTTTGGTGAAAACTACAAATCAATACAACTTTCTATTCAGGAGTAGTTGTAATAAAAAGATTTTCAAGATGTCTGTCATTGTGGCCATACTGGGCTTAATATTAGCACTATTTTTTACTTAGGACCAACTAGACATCAGTGTTCATGTGACCATACATGCAGGAGTAGTTATTACAAAATTTTCAATATGGCCAATCTAACAGATATACTGAACCCCAAATTAGTACCAATTTAGTTTGGGACTAACTCAGCATCATAAAAAGCCTTTTAGTGCAAAGTCCATGTTGATATGACCTATTCAGGAGGAGTAGCAATAAGAAGGTTTTCAAGATAGCTGCCATGGTGGCCATATTGAAATTGAAATTGGCACCTTTATTATTTAGGAACAATCAGATATCACAAGAAGACTTTTAGCGAAAACCCCATGTTGGTAAAGTAAAGATAATAAAAATATTAATGGCTGTGTTGTAAACTTATATATGGACAAGTGAATTTAACCTTATAAAATTGTGTTGGATTTGACTGTCTGACTGAAAATAACATTTTTCTCAGTAAACAGGATGTTTTTTAGAAAGCGACTAGCACAAAATGTTATTTTAAAAACAAAGATCTAATTCAAGGATGGATTAGTTCTACTGTACCACCTGCTTCCTGCCTGCTATATACTTTAAATTAGATTGGTGATATGAGACTCTGCACCTGGACAATTTTGTAAGGAATTTTCTTATAGCCATGATTTACATGAATAAAAATTAGGGTTACCTGGGTATCTGAAGGGAAGAATAGATCCTTATCTTTAAAGACTGAGGCTAAAAACAAGCTGGTCATTTGAAAGGGGTATAAGGTAGAATGTATTAATTATAAACTGTGATTCTTGAGTGGCTGGAAACAAGCTATTTAACCATTCCATAGAAAGTGTGAATAACAGAACATCTATAGGTCAATCATGTGATGCAGTGAATAATAGTAGTGTATAACAAAACATATTGATCAGTTATGTGATGCAGTGAATAGTAGTGAATAACAAGACATATATTGGTCAAAATTGTGATGCAGAGAATAGCATGTTGATAAAATTCCCTCTGCAGACAATTAATGTGACAAGTGAAGTGTATCATGTGTTAACTTCTGTAAATAAATGTGTCCAGTAATTTTCCAATACCTAACAGGTCCAGATTCTGAAAATGTGTAGGTCTCCTTAAATACAGCTAAATTTAGAGTGAAGAAAAAGGTAACCTAGACCATTTTATAATGGGGCCTATGCCTGACTGATCCCATTGCAAGTCCCTCACACTTAATAACAAAATCACCTACAAACTG
The DNA here is from genome assembly GCA_028554795.2 of Sinohyriopsis cumingii. Lineage (NCBI taxonomy): Eukaryota > Metazoa > Mollusca > Bivalvia > Unionida > Unionidae > Sinohyriopsis > Sinohyriopsis cumingii. Next base: position 619,135 of record JAPYKE020000060.1, on the reverse strand, counting down.
TACCATTTGTTTGTTAGAGCCCTGTGAATCATGACTCAGACACTATGATATTTTTCACTATAAAATGCAGATTTATACTCAGAACACTTGGTCATTTTCTGGGCAACATTTTAAATACATACTTAACAGTGATGTAAAGCTGCTATACATTTTATAGGAAAATTTGTTATTTTTATACATATTGATATGCTAAATATAGAGGTATATAGTCAGTAGGTGAATTGAGTCTGGGTGGGTTTACAGTCAATGACAACATTTCCATGCGTGTGAATTCTACAACTATGTCCATCTTCATATATTAGTCTGAATTTTCTTTTCCCTACATCACTTAGAAATTACCCTCCATCCATTTTTTCCTTAAATGTTAAGAGTTACTAGATCAATCTTCTTTCTGTTTTTTTGTCACACATATTAAATTGGCAAATGGGTTGGTTGTTTTCTTGTCACACATATTAAATTGGCAAATGGATCAGTTGTTTTCTTGTCACACATATTAAACTGGCAAATGGGTCAGTTGTTTTCTTGTCACACACATTAAATTGGCAAATGGGTTAGTTGTTTTCTTGTCACACATATTAAATTGGCAAATGGGTCGGTTGTTTTCTTGTCACACATATTAAATTGGCAAATGGGTTGGTTGTTTTCTTGTCACACATATTAAATTGGCAAATAGGTCAGTTGTATAGATGGACCATCAGGCAACATATTCTTAAAATTTATTTTAGATGAAACCAACACTCAGACTTTAATCTCAAAATCCAATGTAACACTTCTATAATTGAAATTTACAGAGGAGCGAAAGTTTCCCTCTTGAAAGGTGTATGATTTCAATTTAAATTACTTAAGTACTGTATTTCAATGTCAAAACTTATGTACAGTTCACCTAAGACTGGGACCACTCCAGGGGCCTAGTGGCTAGAGCATCCAACTGAGATGCTGGAGGTCGTGGGTTTGATTCCCGGCCAAATCATACCAAGGACTATAAAAATGGTACTACAGCTGCCTCGCTTGGCGTTCAGCATTAAGAGGTTAGTGTTAGGACTGGTCAGCCTCGTGTCAGGATAATGTGACAGGGTGGGGGACATCATGCTACATGTCTGCAGCATGATGTCCCAGTGCTAGAAATCACTATGAACTGCCACATTGCAGACATCATAGCAATATGACTGAAAAATTGTTAAAGCTACATTAAAAATCCAAATCCAAATCATGATTTACTCACCTAAGACTGGATTTGTAATGTGTTCAAAGCTTCTGAAACTAAAGGGCAATATGGAGTATGGCAGCCATATTGGAGAATGGTTAGAGATAATAAAGCGATAAGCTGCATGACAGTTATAAAGTGTAGAGTTGTTGGAACCAGACAGTCAGATAATGTACCATCACTCATGCCTCTTAATGACTTGGATCTGACCCACAAGCTTGGAATCTGCAACCAGGAACATTTATTTCCAAGTAGCAGTCATACTCTGCCCTTAAAAAAACCTGAATATTGTGCAAAATATTTCTAAACCTCCATCAAAGTAAGCAAGAAAAGATATTACTTGGCACAAAAGATACACAATTTAATCAACAACTTTAGGGGATGCATCCATTTTTATGTCTGCTATCTTGACATGTTGTAACTGAACTACAAAGGATGGTGGTGCCTGTGACAACAAGAGAAATGATATCAAGCACCTCGTTTCTAAAGAAAATGGATTGTGAATTATGTTACTGCATTCATTGTATTACTTTTGCTCTAAAATTTCTTTCAAATAGTTGACTTAACTTCAAGCAATATAAAGTCTGTATTTTGAAATATTAAAAATATTCTCACAGATTAAAGCATATGAAGGCAATTAATGACATCTTCCCAAATAAAAACCATTAAAACTCTTATAAGAAGTCAGAACACAAACTAAACATATATTATTGCTGAAATAAAACTCAAGTCTACACTTTTAAGGCATAACAATAAACAGGTGTTCACTACATTCTCTAGATACCATGGAGAACATATTTCATTTGGTGGGGTGGGGAAGGCCAAGTGGAACTGATGCTACCCACCTGGCAACCTAAGGTGAAAAGAAAGTACAGTAGAACATCATTTATCCAAATTTTGTCAGGGGTTTTCAGAGAATTTTTAATTGGCATAATCAAGTCTATTTGTGTATATACATTTATACACCAAAAATGGTTATGAGAATAACAGAGGTTTGTATAAAAGGCTCTATTATGTTTATGATTTCTTTTACATTTTACAAATTAATCAATGCAAATTACTACAGAATACTAAAATGTCAATGTTTACATTTTGCAAAGTCTATCTAAATAGAGAACCCCCCATATCTCACCTACAACGGATCATATTAAATACAGTACTTTGTTTTTGGTAATTCATATTACTTTTTCAAGACCAGGTGACAGGATTCTATTTCAGAACATACAATTAGTGATACATTTTGCCATAAGACAACTAACTTACAATACACAACAAGTAACTGTGAATGGCACATTACATGCTTGTCCCATGATTAACAATCCTCTGTGTAGATCACTGAAGTTTTTCTGTATAAACAATTTTTCTTCTCCTCTTGGTCCCCAAATCGGACGTTCCTTCCTAACACTAAGTGCAAGCCATCGAAAAGTTTGAGCCAGGCTGTGATGTCTAACAATGTTATTGGACAAAACATTTTTTCAGTCTATAGGCTGAACTTTTGGCCCTCAAAATCAATAGCCTTTTTCAATACCACAAACACAAGCTATCTACAAAGTTTGGTTGAGGTATATGGTTTACTAATGTTCCTTTAGTTGCAATGACACTGACGTTTGGACTCCAAAATCAATAATGTAAAGGTCATCCACAAAATCTGGTAACTGCAGATGATGATAACTCCAGTTATTCTTCTTTCAGTCAGTGACCTTGACAATGACCTTTTCAACCTAAAGTAGACAGAGTTCTTCCTTACCTCAATTTTGGTAACTGTAGATACTGTAGAACTAAAGTTACTGTGTGAAAATAATTTTTCTTGTTTCTATCATAGTGACAGTAACACTTTTGGATCCTGAAATTATCATGATTTTTTTTCTTCCTTACTGGTAACCTCATGTGCAAGCTATCATAATGATTCTTAACTGTAGATTGTTGAGAACTCAAGGTATTGTTTAAAAACTGGTTTCCTTTTTCCAGCCAGTGACCTTGACCTTTGAGCTTTTGAGTGCAAGCAAGCCACAAAGTTTGGTAACTAAGATGGTGGATAACTAATGTTTTTGTACAAACACCAAACTGATAGCTGACAAATGGAAGATTGACATAAAATTCTATACCAAAGCTGTCATATAAAAAAAGAAAATTCATCAGAGTGCTGAAGGAATGAATCTGAATAACGATGACTTTGCATCCAAAGACAGCATAGATCAGGATGATGGCTGCTCTAAAAATGTTTTGCATTAAATTATTCCTGAGATCAGTTATTGCAAACCATATTTCTTTTTTCAACAACAACCTTGACTTTTGATATTTTGACTAAAATATCAAAAGTATTTTTTCTTATCCAAAGTGCAAGTGAATAACAAAATATGTTAATACAGATGGCAGAGACCGCAAGTTATTGTGTGGTATTCTTTCAGTCACTGATACCTTGTCCCTTGTGCTTTGCACATGAGATAGATAAAATTCACCAAGTTTGGTAACTATGTCTTGTGGACAACTTAAAATATTGTGCAAGATTTAATTTGTTAACAGACATTCAGACAGACAGATAAGATAGCCTGCCAGATAACACCATACCAAAGTTCTGATATCCCTTTTATAACTACTTCATTGTCCGTCAATACACCAACAAAATAAAAAAAAAAAAAAACATAGTTTTGGTCCTTAGGTTTTGGGTGCCAAGAACTTAATTTTATGTACCTTATGCACTTTACAAAATAAGAAAAATTAAGAAAATGTAAAAATAACTAGTCAACTAAGTAGTATTTTTTTAAAAGTGCATGATGGAACATGGGCTTTGCAGTACTAAAACACATACATCTTTACCCCCTTATAAGTGAGATCAAACAGCAAACAATTGAGATCCTGATCTGCTCTCAAATAATGTGGCAGCAGATCAGGGTCTATGTTGTTTGTTCTACAGATTACTCCTAACGCTGCACACTCAAATCTGCCAGTGCATTATGCATTGGCAGATATAGGTCTGTGCAGTTTGCAATTGGCTCTGACTTTTAAGTTAATATATATGGTACAGAGCATTTAAAGATGCCATTTATATCCCCACTCACCCCAAAATTTGTCATAGAAAATTACTGCAATACAGGTTTGTAATTTCTGGCAAAAAGTGAAAAACCTTGTTAAAAACTCACTCATAAAGAGAATGGTCAGAGTATGTTAAGGGTGTATTTGAGCATATTAACGATAATGTGAGTATATGGGTATATTAAAGATGCATATGGGTATTTGAGTATATTAAGGATGTATGTGAGTATTTAGATATATTAAGGATATATATATATATGAGCATTTAGGTATATTAATGATATATGTGAGTATTTAAGTATATTAAGGATGTATGTGAGTATTTAAGCATATTAAGGATATGTATGTGAGTATTTAGGTATATTAATGATATATGTGAGTATTCAAGTATATTAAGGATGTATGTGAGTATTTAAGTATATTAAGGATATATATGTGAGTATTTAGGTATATTAATGATATATGTGAGTATTCAAGTATACTAAGGATGTATGTGAGTATTTAAGTATATTAAGGATGTATGTGAGTATTTAAGTATATTAAGGATGTATGTGAGTTTTTAAGTATATTAAAGATGTATGTGAGTATTTGTGTATATTAAAGATGTGAGTATTTAAGTATGTTAACGCTGCTTGTGAGTATTTAAGTATATTAAGGATGTATGTGAGTATTTAAGTATATTAAGGATGTATGTGAGTATTTAAGTATATTAAGGATATATATGTGAGTATTTAGGTATATTAATGATATATGTGAGTATTCAAGTATATTAAGGATGTATGTGAGTATTTAAGTATATAAAGGATATATATGTGAGTATTTAGGTATATTAATGATATATGCGAGTATTTAAGTATATTAAGGATGTATGTGAGTATTTAAGTATATTAAGGATGTATGTGAGTATTTAAGTATATTAAAGATGTATGTGAGTATTTATGTATATTAAAGATGTGAGTATTTAAGTATATTAAAGATGTGAGTATTTAAGTATATTAAAGATGTGAGTATTTAAGTATATTAAGGGCGTATGTGAGCATTTAAATATATTAAGGATGTATGTGAGTATTTAAGTATATTAAGGATGTATGTGAGTATTTAAGTATATTAAGGATGTATGTGAGTATTTAAGTATATTAGGATGTACGTGAGTATTTAAGTATATTAAGGATGTACATGAGTATTTGAGTATATTAAGGATGCATGTGAGTATTTAAGTATATTAAGGATATATGTGAGTATTTAGGTGTATTAAGGATGTATGTGAGTATTTAGGTATATTAAGGATGCATGTGAGTATTTGAGTATATTATGGATACTTGTGAGTATTGAGGAGCAAAACCACAATTTAATTTTTAACAACTATGTCAAAATGTGGTCTATTTCTTTAACCCCCAAAGCCCAGGTGGCAGGTGTATTGATTCCATACATGTGTATATTAATGGTACTACAGTGGATATAAAATTAATTGTCTTGTACTGACATTTATAGCAATAGTAACCCATACATCTTCTGATAATTATCTACATGGATCCCTATTGGCAGTAATGGATGACATTTAAAACCAGAGGACACTGAAAAATTCCATCATGTAAAAATAATTATTGATTATGGTACAATGTGATTTTTTTATATTGCCATGGAAATACCACCATGGCAACAGACAATATGCAGAATCTGAATATCCTGCTTAAGTGATTACTATTGTCTTTATTAGTATTGACTTAGTGTTCCAGACAGAAATTTCTTATGGGTGGGAAGGGAGTTAAAGACACTTCTTAGCATCACAGCACATGTTTGTGTCATCAGTTCTTTGTCAGGAGTCATGAGATCATAAAGCTATTTATGAGTTTACATTGTTATTTTCTTCTCAAATTGTAATCTATCAAGCAAAATAGCAGAATTTATAAGAAAAGAACAATTCAAAGCTAATAATCTGGACATGTATCTGTGTATGTATGTATGTATGCATGCATGCATGCATGCATGCATGCATGCATGCATGTATGTATGTATGTATGTATGTATGTATGTATGTATGTATACATATACAAAGAAATGCAATAAAAAGAGCAAGTTGACAACTTGTACTGTGTATAGTAGACTCATTACTTTCTACACAACATTAAATGACAATGTGTCTTTAATCTACTTGAGAGAGATTCATATTAACAGTGAAAACCCACTATAACACGACAGTTGAGATCCACACACCAACCCTTCTATAACATGATGGTTGAGGTCCACATGGTCCATCTTGCAATAAAAACCAACCCCATTAGAACATGATGGTTGGGGTCCACACAGTGCGATTCTGTTATAAAAACCAACCCCGCTATAAAATGATGATTGGGGTCCACACAGTGCCATTTTGTTATAAAAACCAACCCTACTAAAACATGATGTTTAGGGTCCACACAGTGCCATTTTGTTATTAAAACCCACTATGATGATGGATGAGATCCACACAGACCATCTTACAATAAAAACCAACCCTACTATAACATGATGGTATGGGTCCACACAGTGCCATCTTGCTCTAAAAACCCACTATAACATGAGAGCTAAGATCCACACAGGCCATCTTGCTATAAAAACCAACCCCTCTATAACATGATGTTTAGGGTCCACACAGGCCATCTTGCTATAAAAACCAACCCCTCTATAACATGATGGTTCGGGTCCACACAGTGCCATTTTGTTATAAAAACCAACCCCACTATACTATGATGGTTGGGATCCACACAGTGCCATTTTGTTATAAAAACCTACCCCACTATAACATGATGGGTGGGCTCCACACAGTGCCATTTTGTTCTAAAAACCCACTATAACATGAGAGTTGAGATCCACAAAGGCCAACTTGCTACATAAACTAACCCCACTATAACATGATGGTTGGTGTCCACACTAGGACATCAGAGAACGCTTGGAGGAGCTTATTCGGCAACAGCGCTGAGTATATATTGCATAATTAGAATCAGTCCTACACCCCCACCCCCAACTACACTGTGCCACAACTATGGGTCCCTGAGAAAAAATGCATGCAATTGTATCAATACAGTTTTAATTCCTAGATCACTGATGTAGAGGGATGATTCATCTCCACCCCAATGACCCTGGAGAATGATACCATCTAGCTCTAAATCGGCATCCAAACTGGAATCGAACATACCAGAGAACTAATATAAGTGGGATCTGGGTGTGTACATAGGGACCCCTGTTAAAAATCTGTCCCAATTCATCCACCGGTGCTGATGATGATGAAAACTGGTTCTAGAGAAATCAGCGCTTATAAAGAATCTCTGTGTTTTCCATTTTATGAGAAGCAGGAACTAAAGTGGACAAATATAAGGATGTCCTATGGGAACCAGACCTACAGTAGCATTCAAAGTTCCTATTATGGATAGGTATTGGCGAGCAGACAATAATGTTTTGCTTGAAACACCTCTAGATGTATCAAGTTTCAATCGATGTAATCTGGTGGATCCTGGGGTAAATTCTGATTTGTAAGGAAGACCATTCCCATGCAAATGAAGTCTTAAGATGGATTGAGCTCTGATTTCTTGAGGTTGGGTAAAAGACCCAAAATGAGTTACTGTGGATCAACAATGGAACAGATCCTGATGGAGGGACTGAACCTGATAATTTGTGGATCAACCAATCAAAATGCCAGAGAATTGGTGTTCCCAGTAATCAGAGGTACGCTACTACTGCTTCCATTACTCATGTTATGACTCTGTGTGTGAGATTCTGATTGGCAGAACCCAGAATTGAAAAACTTATTGGTCCAGGCAAAACCTGAGGTTATGTTTCCCTGGCTGTCAAGGGGCATGGATGGAGCTCTGATGTTTAATTTTTTGACAAAGACTGCTGCACACTCTGTATGTTTAATCAATAATCAACCCTATACAAATTCATTGTACTTTTTAAATAACTCTTGTTAAAAGTATTAGATCTAATTGTAATTGTTTCCTGTTGCTGTATATACTCACATGTAAGTCAGGTCCAACTGCAAACTGCACAGATCCATATCTGGCATCACATAATGCAAAGGCAGATCTGTCACTGCACTTTGTTAGAACTAATCAGCAGAATAAACAGTACAGACTCTGATATGCTGGTCTATTATACATTAGCATATCAGGGTCAATATTGTTTGCACTGAGTACATATTGTAGATTTTTCACCATAGTCAGTGAAAAAAACACAGAGCATGTCTGTAACATTATGGAAAAAATAAAATTCAGATCCTGGTTCATCCTATCTCCTAATACTCTAAGCATCAAATATCCACTGCAGCAATCATAATTCTCATAATCCTTCTAGAGCATCTGTCAAAGGTTACTTAAAGGACTGATGTGGTATAAAGTGGGGAAAAGGTCCTACATCAAAGAGTACATGAAATGGACTTCTCTTGAATTTGCTCTCCCCCCCCCCATTTAACAGAATTGGAGCAAAATCAAAACATTAGTTTCTGAGAATTTCCAATATATTTGACCAGGTTGTGGGCAACATTTCCCATGTGTTGACTTGCATTATGTAACACAATGCAAATTGCACATACCAGGTCTAAGCTAAAGCACACCTCTTGGCCATAGGTAATTTGATAAGTTGGCTCCAAGCATGTTGATTGACAAGATGGAAAGCCCTTATGCTTCCCCTTTGGAGGATCAAATTCTTTACAGCTTCACCACTTCCTACATGGATGAGTAACAACAGATATGGCTCATTGTTCTCTGATAGGAGAAAGCTTATTGTTTTTTGCAATCTGACACTTGTGCTGATTGCAAGTTCCTTACATTTCAAATCTATGTACATGGAGGTACAATAAAATATGTGGATATTTCCCAGACTTTCAGTATCAAACAATAGTTAACCTGTATATTTGTTTTATCCTTTACCATATATATTCTCTTATAAGTCAAGCCAAACTGAAAATGAACAAAGATCCTCATCTGTTGTAGTGTAATATGCCTGCAGATTGGGGTCTATGTTGTTTGTTCTACTGATTACTCCTAACAAACTACACAGACCCAGATCTGCTAATGCATTATACAATGGGAGATCTGGGTCTGTACAGCCTGCAGTTGGACTCTACCAATAAATGAGTATGTATATGGTAATTATATGCAATTGGTCTGAACAGAAGGCAGACATAAAACCCTATACTGTCAGAATTTTACTTTTTCTATTGCTGATAAAAATTAAATAATCTCCATTTCTGTTTTTTTAAGTACAGAGATAAATAAAAACTAATTACACTTTTCAACTCCAACTTAATAATTACAATGTTGGGTTAGAATCCAAATATAAATAATACAAAATTTATTATGTAATAAATCATATACTGAATTATATGTAATGAAAATTTATAACTGAAAGAACTTTTAACAAACTCATTTTGTAAGATTTAAGTTGTTTTTGCCAGATCGCTGGTAAATAACTGACCCATCACTAGATCAGACATACTTGCATCGGACTCGTTAGTATAGCTCATCCTATAAAATCAATGAATTTTATGCAGACACTTACCTGATGTAATTTAATGAAAACTTTATGTGTCTAATGGAAACATAATGAAAAATGTTTCTGAAAAGGCAATTATGAATTTGTACAAGCTATATAGTAGAAGTCTGATAAGTGACAGAGATCATGTCTAACAGTCATTCAAATTGCTAGTGAATGTAAATCATGCAGTGCTCACACCTTTGCCAGCAAAAGTACTGGTGGGTGATCCACAGATGTATCAACACCTACATGTATTAAGGTGTGAGTTACATACTGTGATACATTAATTGACCTTAAAGATGTACTATCTTAGAAGACATTCATTTATCTCAATAGTAAACTGATTTAAATCACATATGCACCCTTATAAGTGGGGTCTAACAGAAAACGTATACCCTGATTTGCCATAGCATAATGTGAGGAATCAGACAGGGTCTGTGTTATTTGTTCTAATGATTAGTCCTTACAAACTTCACAGACCCAGATTTGCTGGTGCATTTTGCAGTTGGACCAAAATTAAAAGTGAATACATCATCAACATCTGAAGAGATCCTTCACAAAGATACATGTATGAACACATAATAAAAAACCAGGCATCATTATTAATGTTTTTCTTTAGTTCTAGGACATGTTTAATTTATGATGATGTAATATATAAAAATTGCAATATGTCAAGCGGTATACTCAGATGATATTGTAACAATAACTGTGAAATACACTCTGTTTAAACTTTGCTTTTTCCTATATGCTATAAGATAAGCTTAAGTAACTTAAAGCAATTTTGTTCTATATAGTCTATGTGTGTGTCTGTATGTGTGTGTGTGTGTGTGTGAGTGAGTGTGATTTGGATTTTTAATGTAGCTTTAACAATTTTTCAGTCATATTGCTACAATGTCTGCAGTATGGCTGTTTATAGCGATGAATGGCACTGGGGCATCATGCTGCAGACACATAGCATGATGTCCCATCCAGTCACATTATTCTGACACAAGGCCAACCAGTCCTAACACTAACCTCTTAATGCTGAGTACGATGCGAGGCAGCTGCAAGTACCATTTTTACAAGTCTTTGGTATGAGCTGGATGGTGTCTGAACCCGCAACCTCCCACATCCGAGGTGGACACTCTAACCACTTAGGCCACTGGAGCAGTCCAATTATTTTGTACCCTCATATTTGTAACATACTATCAATACATAAAGATCATAAATATTTTCTGTACTTCAAATCTTTCTACGAGAAAGTTTTCCTAATAAAAGTTTGCAAATTTTTGTACTTAAAAATTAGTTCCAAATTATACATTTTACTTTTACTGATAGTTATTTGTACGCCAAAACAAAAGGTCCATTAGTGGACCATATAATGCTCCGTTAACCATTTCATTAGGCAGGTTTATGTAGTATTGTAAAAACACTAAGCGAGATAAAACTGTCACACAAAACATATCATGTAGATCTTACCTATTTTACTAAAATCTGATTTAAAAAAATATTTTTCGCAGATTAAATTTTAATTAATATACATTGTCTCTTGCTCTTAATATCCATGATCCATATCATATAAACCTAGTTACCAAGTTTGATCAAAACAGAATGAGAATTAAGGTCTTTAGGGAATGAGGTAACAAGCTCAGTCAATAACAACATCTGTTCATAAATGTGTAACATCAATGTTATTACGTATTTCTTAAAATCATACAAAAAAGAACCAACTGGATTTGCGAAACGTGTGCATTATATTTTTACATTGATTTTTAATGAAAGCCCTCCAACATTCTGAAAATTACTATTTTTTTAAAAATGAGCCAGGAATACCCCCCCCCCTTTTTTTTAGTTATTTCACAGACCTTGCCATAAAAATGACACAGGAATCCCCTTGCACTTTTTTTCAGTTCTAGAATAGATCCTGCAATCAAAATGCATGATATCTCATTAGCATACACAGATCTTATTTCACAACCTGTATAAAACAATGATGATAAAAGTTTATTTATCAAGTTGGAGCAAAATCCATTTTAAATTTGATCTCAAAGACAGGTTATGTTCAAAACTTGGTCAGAAAAAAACTATTGACTGGTATGCTCAGTCAATCATACTCAATATAACATTATTAATATGCATTCAATCTCACTCTTAATACAAAATAATTTATTCCTTATAGACCTAGCTTGATAAATATCTGATCATGCAAAGGGCTCAGCCAATCAGATTAAAGATCACTTCATTATTATGCATGGATCATGCTCATTATAAAACCCATTCCAAGTCTGGCCACTACTGGATCAAAAATATGGTCAAACTGCTGAGTGGTGACAAGGAATTGTTGAGGGTCACAGGGTCATATACCATCTGCACACTTAACCTTATGGCCAGGTTAGCTAAAATTACTGACAATAATAAAATTTGTACATAAAATAATAAGTATTGAAAATATGGCAAAAAATAAAACAGTGCTAACCTTTCTTATCCAGAATCTGAGCCAACCATGACAGAACTTGAAGAAAAATCGCCAATTAACTGATACCTCAAAACTTGATCCTTATTTACAACTGGCAGACTAAAGATTGTTGTAATTCTAATTCTGGGTGGCTTTTGAGAAAACTACTTTTTTCTGTGTACAAAGATTTCCATATATATGTATGCTACTGACAGAAAGGCATTACCATGGCAAACAATTTCACATCTGGCTCTTAAACTGGTGGCTTGTGGTAACAACAATATTCATGAAAACTGATATTCCACAAATAAAAGTAAATTCAGGGTCATAAATTTGGGACCCTAATTATTGTCTAGAATACACCGCAAGGCTTAATTTTCTTTTTTTTTAGGGTCCAATTTTCTCCAGTTCCACAGCTGTATCAACATCAAAAATATTGTTTAATCAGAATGCTGTTAAGCACAACTGCTTGAGTCTTGTATGCAGTATAGATAAATAAATCTGAAGAAATATATGTAGTTCTATGGCAGTGGCACTGATTTGCTTGGCAATTGTTCATTATATCAACAAGCTAGGGACCCACCATTTACTTGGAGGGGTGAGTGGGTGGGTTGCCTGTGAATTTATAGTTCAAGCCAGGATATTTTGTTTTCTTTTGTCTTAAATATAATGTATTGTTTTAAACTAAAAATATGTGATTTTAACAATAAATCAAGGCAATGATATTTTTTTCCAGCTTTCTGACAGCTTGATTTTTTTTCTAGAATGAATCTTAGGCTTCCACTTCCAAAAATGAAATGGTTGGTTCCGCAATGTTGTCTAAGTTGACGATTTCTAAGACCTGCATATCTTAGCCTGGTTAACTATCAAACTGCAACAATATGTCAGCTGAAGCAAACTATCTCTATTCATGGGCTACTGATTGACACTAGACACTGTGTACTGTTTACCAAAAGGTGATTACAGACAATTTCCTCTCTCAAACTTCTTCCAATATTAACCTCTTCCTTACTACAGTCTACAGTCTTCCATCTTTTGTACCAAACAGATCTGATCATCTCTAGGTCCAAGAATTAAGCCTATTACTAAATCCATTGCTGATCTGAGATGAAAAGATATCATTTGACCATCAAGTGGAAATAAATTCGGTCAGCTGATGAGGATGGCCAAAGTCAGGCTTGGTCGCAGGGTGACTGACATACAGCTGCACCCCTGCACCAAGGAGGCTGGTTGTACTATTGATTTTTCACTAGTGTTGCTTTAACATCTGAGCTGAGTGTACCTCTAGTGGTCACAATATCTGTATCATTCACATGCAATAATAAAAATGTTTAATATAGCTCAAGAAGACACAAGAAATGGTTTAAATGAATCACACTTTATTTGTACATGTTCTGATTCAACATCATGTTGACATTTTATCAGATTAACGAGAACTGCAGAGTATTATTGAGTAACTCTTTGGATATAATCAATGGTATAGTATTTTTATGCCTTTGGGGCATGTGAGATTGACTTAACCTTAGCACCACACAGTTCTGCATTTCATGCACTTTTTTTCTTCACATGTATGAATTTTTTAAACGCTGTCATTAAAACATTCCTTGGGTGGAGCTAAAAAGACTTTTTGTTTCTCTATAATGAAGCAAAGAGCAAGTGCGTATTGAAGAAGCAATTGTGTAAACAATTTACTTGCCCTAAAGACATTTTACATACTATTTCAAAAATTGGGGCAAATAGCTCTCAGAAGAAAAAAAGGACCCATATATAATTTTGACAGGTGCTAGGAATTGGACTACAGTATCTTGTATGACTAAACTTTAAAAAATATAATTAATAACCCAATTCCTTAAAAAATACGGAAAATGGAGATGTTAGACTGGGAAAAGGCTGACATCCATATTCCACTGACCAGAAGAAAAATTGTATAAAAAAGCCATTTTTTTTGGTTTGTTTACATTTGGTCCCAACTATTAGGCAAGTGCATAAAATCACCAAAACTTAAGCCATATGGCAAGCCTCTAGTTGATTAAGATGGCATAAATCTTAGTTCTAGTTGATTAAGATGACATCAAAATTCTAGTTGATTAAGAGGACATCACCCTCTGATCGAGCTTAAAGCAAGCAAACCATAAAGAATGTTTCTTGCAGAATACTAAGTCAATGAAGGTTAAAATGGAATGATCTGAAGCAAATACAAACTTACTATGCATTTAGAAGTCTAATGGGTATGACTGAATCAAAACTAGTGACTATGACAACATGGACTCGGAATCTGATATCAGACCAAGGAGTGTTTAGCTGACCAAAACATTCAGCAGAAGAAAACAGACCCAATTTGGCTTTAAAATTACCAATATAAAACATACAAATTTCAGTAATTTAAAAAAAAACAATGTTTATGTACCAGTAGTTTATTCTCAACATGTATCAGTGGAAATTCTTACATGAATAGCAACTGAGAGCATGTTGAATAATTTAACAATAACTAGGTTTCAACAAGAAATACTATGTCATTACTGCAGCAATTTGAGAATGTGATGCAGATGTTTATAATTTTCAAATCACACCATTCAATTTTGCTATTTGAGGTTAATATTTAGCCATGAGTGGCTTAATAATGTGTAAGTTGTCTATATACCATACAACAAGGCATATAAATTTCTTCAATTTTCCTAAAATAACACTTTATGTGTTAATCTTGTGCAAACAGCATTATTTTCTTTACTTTAAAGAGTTATCTTTCCAGAGATACATTACTGCCACATATGCTTCTGGGGGAGGCCACTCATGCTTAGCAAGGCTAACATATTTACATTTAGTTATTCTCAAACTATGCAGCATGATAAAAAAAAAAATATTAACACTGGACAAATGCTGAAGATTCCAATACCGTATAATCAAACAAAAATCTAGACCCTAATGTTTACTTGTATGTCATGTGCTTTTGTAAAATATTAATCTGAGATGAATTCTTAATAACACAGCTTCACTTCTCTTGACAAAAATAATAATACATATATAAATATTAAGAAACAGAATAATCAGCTAAAAGAAGGTAGATCATATTAATTTTGAGCTTTAATGTCAAAAACTCTCACTACATTACATTTGGGAATAACCGTCTGAAACAAAATAATTATGTACCATATATATATGCTTGCGAGTAGATTAAACCTGCAAAAAGACCTAGATCTGCCATCACTTAATGCATTGAAAATTTCAGGTGTACACAGTTGCTGTTTTTTTAGGAGTAATCAGAACAAACAATAGAGACCTTGATCTGCTGTGGCATTATTGAACATCAGATCTTGGTCTATGTTTGTTTTTTTAAAAGTTGGATGTGACTCATAAGCAGGTTAATAACACTGCTAATGCCTATGCAACTAAAATCTATATAAAATAATGATCAAGACATAATTGCTGCAAGCTCAATTAGTAAAGAATCATTGATACATCTAATTAACATAAACTGCTCTTTGGTCTATAAAGCCTAACAATGTAAATTGTTCCCATGTATGCATTCAGGGGAAAACTCGCTGTAAGTTCAATAGGGAACATGTGTTATTTCAACTGAATCAATCAAAACCAATATCAAGTTTATAAAATGCCATTATGTTAACAAAATTAACTTCAACACCAGATTTTTAACTAACAGTCGGAACATATTTTTACTGCATTAGAATGAATCATTTTAACGTTTAACCCTTCATACACAATAAAACAATGGACCATCATGACTAGTTGATTTTCCAGTTCAAATTATGCACTTGATATTATAAAAGTTTCTTTAAAAGTTCCATGCAGACAGTCAGTGTCCAAATACTGAATTTGTAAGAAGCAGTCCTTCAAGAAACACAAACTTAACATATTTAGCAATTTGATAGTCATTCATTTTCACCAAGGATGGTCAATTTTCTTGTTCTAATTTTTCAAGTTTGATTACATTTTTCAAAATATTTTTAAAAAACTTTGTAGAATTCTGAAATCAGTAAAACTGAGTGAGCAATTAGATAAATGGTAAAACATTAACACACTAATCTCTGGTGATGAGTTAAAGTGGTAGGAGGTAGTAGCCTACTGGCGAGCTCTGTAGCGTCAAGGTCATGTAGGATACACTAAAGTGGGTGGTATTATAGAAAGGTAGACAGATGTAGCTCTACAATGATACCAAATAATCTGGAACTTCTAACTGCACTGCAAAATAGAGAGGGAAAAACCTCATTTTTGGACCCAATTTTTTTCTACCCAAAATTCACCCGTGGTCAGAATCTGATTTTGTGTCCGGGTTTTAGACTTTTTTGTCTCAGATCTAAGGCAAACTGGTATGAACTGCAAACAGACAGATAAGCCTTTGCAAAAAGTAGGAAAGATGGGCATTTGGAATAAAGAGTGGTCTTGATACGAAAAAAATGTGTCCGTTAAGCACAAAAAAAAGAAGAAAAAAAGAACTTTTACTCTTCTGCTCATGCACAAGCCAAATAGCCAATGAAAAACGATGTTTCTAAGATAACTAGGCAGTATGTTATTGGAAGATCAACTGGAAGTTGGTGTTTTCAGATGTATTCAGAAATAGCTTTCAAAATGTGTTTCCTACTTGAATTTCAGACGAAAATGACAAAAACCTCCAAGGGTTAATGTGTTAATGAATCTTTGCAACAATGCACATGATTGTATGATCTTATTTTATTTAAAACAAATACGAGTCTCCTATATGTACTACATTTTATGACCTATGGCAGCATGAATTGCTTCCAATAACTTTAAATTTGTTTTTAAACCCAATTCCATGGCACTTATAGGTAAATGCATCACATTTTTGCACTTGACGCTATAATCAAGAAGAACCCTATTACTTCTGGACTAACATCATGGATGTTACTCTGACCAAAACAGCTGTACTGGGGTTTAATTAGTATATGACTTGGTAGAAGAGCCTACAAATACTCAGCTAAAGAGATGGCTCAATTAGTAGATGGTACATTTTTTTATTTAGATATTTACTTGTACATTTATTTATGTATGTTTCAACTCAGTACATCATAAAATAGCACATAACACTTTAAATCATTTACATGAACGTGTGCAACTCTCTACAGAGGTTAAAGTGATGAGAACAATCAACAAATTTTAAAACTAATTTAAAATTTATAAAAAGAACTGAGCATTATTTACAATATATTAAACCAAAACTCAGTTGGATTAATTTTACAAACAAGTCCTAATTAACCAGTTCACTTTCATTAACAGAATGTACTTCTACAAATTGAAAAGCAAATTCTAGCAATATTTTTTTTATTATACATGGACTGCAGAAATGGTAAACTTTACTGGGCATAATTCAGTTTGTAATCCCCTTCCATCATTCATGATGACTTTATTGTTATTCAACATTTTAAGTCTTACAAATGCTATCATAAAGCATGATGAAATATTACTGTACAAGTCTATAAAATGCTATCAAAGAACTTGTTGAATTATTACTGTACAAGTCTATATAATGCTGTCAATCACAGAACTTGCTGAAATATTACCTTACAAGTCTATATAATGCTGTCAATCATGGAACTTGTTGAAATATTACCGTACAAGTCTATATAATGCTGTCAATCATAGAACTTGCTGAAATATTACCTTACAAGTCTATATAATGCTGTCAATCATAGAACTTGTTGAAATATTACTGTACAAGTCTATATAATGCTGTCAATCATAGAACTTGTTGAATTATTACTGTACAAGTCTATATAATGCTGTCAATCATAGAACTTGCTGAAATATTACCTTACAAGTCTATATAATGCTGTCAATCATAGAACTTGTTGAAATATTACTGTACAAGTCTATATAATGCTGTCAATCATAGAACTTGTTGAATTATTACTGTACAAGTCTATATAATGCTGTCAATCATAGAACTTGTTGAAATATTACCGTACAAGTCTATATAATGCTGTCAATCATAGAACTTGTTGAATTATTACTGTACAAGTCTATAAAATGCTAAATGTCATAGAGCTTGTTGAAATATTATTGCACAGACTATAACATGATTGAAGTCATTTTACATGTGATATTATTCTACAAATGCAATTCTTACAAGCTTTTAAGCTTTGGGCAAAGAGTAAATGAATATATGTTTACTGTACTGATGAATAAAGCATAATAACAAGTCTCAACCAATAAGTACTGGATGTCAACACCAGAACAAAAAAGAGTTGATTTAAATATAGTTCATAATTCTCATTTTTAATTGAAAGCATCTTCCTTTTAATGTAAAATAATAAAATAAAACAGAGACAAACAGTCATACATATGACTATATTGTTATAAAGGATATACAATATATCAGTTTAAATTATACAATTTTATATAGTGCATTAGCAATGAAAAATGCTAATTTCATATAAAATACCAAGTAATAATTTGTTGGCGTTTGTGTTGTTTTTTTTTGTCACAATTCCTTTTAATGTGTAACAGATCTGATACAGCATTTCATAAATTTATAAAATTTTGTCAACATTTATAAATAAAATTAGAATAGCACTACAAATGAACAACAATTATGTGAAAATTAAATGAAAAAAAAATAGATATTCAAACAACTTTGAACTAGTCTGATTTTAATGCATTTTGCACCCAAAATAATGGCACTTGTGCAGTGCATTTTGGGTTGGTCTATTAATAGCAATGGTTATTGATTAATGGTTATTGGCTATCAGGCCACTGTCAAAACAGACTTCTCTGTTTAAGTCACAAATTCAGACTGGTTGAGGTTTATACACTGAAAAAGCTATGAGGGACTTGTCATGGATGGACAAGCAAACCAGACTTGACTGGTCCTATTATTTACTTCTCTAATGACAAACTGTACACATGTTCCACTGGTCATCCAAATACTAATACAATTCTTCTGAAAATACTATAAACTTTGACCACACATTGCATGGTAT